>CM076578.1:522155113-522663883 GCA_034641835.2 Pinus albicaulis
TGCTTCAAATATTCCGATAAAAGAAGTGCAAAAAATGTTAAAGAAAGAAGCAGATGAAATATTTTCTGATGTCGATTGGCGGTTCAGTATGGACTCTGAAGCGACATCCCAAAGAGATAAGGTAAGATTTGTTTTACATTTCAATGCCATATTTACTCTGCTGATTGGCCATATACATATGATAGTTTTCATTGCATAGTTGCATAGAATTGAGAAATATGTAATGAAAAAAAATGAAAATTGACAATCCCAAAAATATCCTAAGATTATGTCAAGACAAATTAGGGGTTTTTGAAAATTAGACAAGTAAAATTTGATAGATGTACCAGAAATCTGGAAATTGTAGAGTTTTCTTCCCTTTATCTTGGAATCTTTGGGTTAGCACCTCTACCTATTTATTTTTGGACTAGCTGAGCAGTGAAACAGATATCGTTGCTGTTAGCCACCTATGAAATTTTTGTCAAGCAAACCGGTGGCTAAATTGTTTTGTGAGCCTTCAAAAGATACATTTCCTATGAAAACCTCTCATCCTTGAAGCCTCTGTGTGTCCTTGGCATTTAAAGAAGATCTTCACTGATGTTTTCGTCCAAAAAACCTCACTGTCTGTGAAAAATGTGTGCTCAGAAAGCCTTGTTTTGCCCTTTATATCTCTGCAAATTTTCTCATTTTTAACCTTTTTCCCATTTGCAATGTTTCCCCTTTTAACTCCAAAATCCCTCCTAAATATTACAAACCATCCATTTCATCCTTTAATACCAAGTGAATTCCCTTCAGATGGTTTTAAAACTCCTTTATCTCCCCACCGAATTCTCTGTTCGGCCTTAAAAATCCTCTTTTTAGGCTAAAAAACCCTTTCTCTTTATAACAGGCTTAGCCCCCTTTGGCCAGCCCTTTAACCACTTCCCCTCCATAAGCCTGGACGCTAAGACCAAGCACTAAAATTTGAAGAGCAGATCGCAATCAGAAGTCGGAGCGGAGTGCATTTTTTTGTTAAAACAAAAAGTTCCGATGCGATGGTGTTATAGTCTGTCAGCTTTTGAATTAATCTCAGCCCTAGATCTGAAAAGATCTGACGGCCCAACACTAATCACATCGTGCCAGCCCATGCATCCCCTCCTTCCATCTTCCTAGATCGCGATCCTCTGATCCGATCATAGCTGTTGATCTCTCGAGATCCAACGGTCTAGAGTTTGTTGCTCTCATTCGACACGCCAGTTTTCCTCCCTGCCGATTTAATCTTTGCCGTCGATCTGACCCAGATCTGAAGGTTGGCCCTCAATCGGACCATCGCCCATCAAAATTTCTTAAATATTTCACCACTTTCCATCCTCCGATGCGATTATATCATGACCATTCATCCTACATATTTGACAGTCCAGATTAAACCCGCCTTTGAATTTGCGCCACTTAATCGACCACGCATCTCGCTTCATCACGCTCCATCTCCCACCATCCGATATCCCCACTCCAAATCTAATGGCCCACAACAATATCACATTTGTTTTTTGTCTAAAGTTTAACAGCTCAGAGCTATGAGATATGGGCAGTTTTCCAGAGCCACGTGTCATCCAAAGACCCATATCGCGTTGAAAAAGTGAAAAAAGCCTTTCGTCCCTTTTGCCACGCGATAGCAGCGGTTTTCTGTCCTAAAACATCTTCCCCACTTCATTACCTGAAAATGCATCTACATATATTGACCATTGATCTTTGTAGATCAACAACCCCCGTTGCATCTCACGTCTCCTGCATATTTTCTCATCGCGCAACCGCAACATTGCATTGGACCATCTCGACTGTTGATCTCCCATCTGATGGTCCTAATTGAATCGCCCTCTGACCATGACCAGGTCCCACCATATTAGTCCATTTCATATGTTTTCCACACATTTTTCTGTGTATTTCGTTTGAAGGCCCAAACCTTGGGTTTTGCATTAAACATCATATCATTCTGCAAACATTAAAATTTTCATTTCGCCCAACTTTCGTCAGATCAATTTTCACTGTTTCACTGCACTTTTTCACTACTTTCCATTGCATCCACAGAATTCTCCTCTGTTGTGCTACCATCATCATATCATTCCACCACACCCATCCTCCCATGCATGGATTCCTTAACATGTTTTTGTGTCTATGCAGGGTACAGGCGGTGAATACCGCCATTGCTCACAGTCACTGTTATGGTGGCACAGAGCATAGAGAAGGCTAATTTCAAAGCTTAATATTACAGAGAAGAGCCTGGGAAGGTGTTAGAACATAACTTTCATTAAAGGATAGAGTTTAACTTTGTGAAACCCCCCAAGCACCATTAAGGTTCCGAATTTCATAGACAGAGACAGTCATGAAGCGGCAAAGTGTATCAGTGGATAGTCAGAGAGTTTAATGCCTATAATTGAATAATTTTAGTTCTGATTCACTGTTTAAAGGGAAGATGTACCATATTGAAGAACTCATGATTATCGTAGATGGCCTAAAGAGGCCTATAGCATAGAAAACAATATTGACAGTGTTTCACATCGGCAGTAGCTTCCTCCTGAGAAAGGAAATAGTACCCATACTGTCTTTATTCTACATTGTGTCCCCGAAAAGATTTCCCCTTGAAAACAGTCCTAATCCTACCAGAAAATTTTTTACACAGTATGGTAGACCTCATAGTCATTTATCTACCCTTTTTATTTATTCACCAGAGTATTATCAGTACTGCAGTGAAAGCACATCAAGAACATACCTGGAGTAAATTGCAGCCTGTCGAAGACCACTCTTTCATCCAAATAGTACTGAAGATTAATGCTCATATATTAAAACAGAATGGGCCTTAACCGTCTTCTTCTACTTTGTTTTAATGTTACATTTAGTGTTTCATCTACCTCCTCTGCCTCTCTTTTAGCTATAAAACTCATGAAGAAACTCATTGTAAAGGTTGTTGATCAGATATCTGTAATTGTAAGCTGTTTCTCTTGAGATGTAGTTCTCTCTGTAAAGTTATAAGATAGGCTGAGGAAGATGTTTTCAGACTAAATATCAAGCTATTGGCAATGTTGTACATGACTAGTGTTTCTCTTTAATATTACAAGCACATTTCTTTGGATCCTGATTTAAAGCAGCGATGATGTTTTTCTATCTCTGTCTCTGTTTCCCTTTGTGATTCATCATATTTCATTTCTTCTGGTACGCATCAGAAATCTGGCATAGGATTTACCCTTGCATGGTACCCTATGTCTCTGCTCTCCCTACCTTTGATTTTTTTTGCTATATGTGTTATCTGAGTACTGATTCAAGTTAATTTAACCAGTGTAGTGGCTATAATTTACTGCTAGCTGATGGATGGATTAATGAATCTGTTCTTAGATGTTCTGGTTGGATTTAGTTGAAAGAATTGGGATAATGGGAGTTTAGAATTGTTGATTTCTACCTCACTAGGGTCATTTTCAATTAATTGATCTTTCTAAGTTCCCTTAAGTTGGATGTCGAAGCATTGAAAGTTCAAAGTCTCTCTCTGATCTCAGGTTTTCACCTTTGTGTTTAAATATTTAATGTTCCCCTTGTCTGAAGAGTTTACCCTTTAGGAGTTGGATCACAGGTGTCCAATGGCATGTCCTGTCCCTGGACCTAATTCCTAAATGGTCACCTTGGTGGTTTCCTTTCCTTTCACCTTATTTCTTACCATTTCACGCCCCACTATCATCTTTAAGATCTAATGATTTAGATGACTAGCCCAACTGAAAGCCTGCATATTGAATAGCAAGTAAACCCTTTCCTAACTCCATTGCCCAATGGTCTCGAGTGTTACCTGAAAGCATTCCTCCTTTGTATAGAATCCTCTTTACTCATCTTTGTCTCATGGTGAACCCTTCCTTCCTGTTTCCCAAAAACCAAACAAACAATTAAATAAACAAACCAATCTATACCTATAACTAGCCTAAAACCTAAAAACAGAGTTTCAAAGACATATACCTTTTCCTATCATAGAGAGATCCCTCTCTCGACCCAGGAGGGCTAGATCTTGAGGTCTGAAAGTGGTTCTGATTTTGTGTCATCTTTTGGTATTTCCAAACTTGCCAAAACATGGGAACCCCAACATAATGGTGACTCCAATGGGGAATATTTGAGTAAGACATACGTTAAAACACTTCTAAGAACTCAAAGAACACTAAATTAGCCTTAGTTTGGTGGTTAATCACTGTGGTGAATAGTATACCCCCTTGAAACATTCTTAACCTTCCACCTGGCGACTACATAGCCCCTTGATGATCAACGACTCCACTGGTGATCAGTAGGCCTGCCGATTATCATTGGTTCTCATAAGACTCCACTGGAGACCAGCCTTCATTACAACGTCAGCCATATCAGGAGTGACAAGTAGGGTTAATTTTCTTGGTTTGAAAACAGGATTCTGGCTTCAAGAACCATTCACACAAGGGCTTATCCTAACCCAAATCCACCTGAAATAGTCGACAACCCCGAGAGAATTCTCAAAAAATCTCCTACACCTAGAAAGCTAGCTATTTCCAGACATATCCATAGCACTAACTCTGCACCAAAAGACTTTACAGCTCTATCAGACCCTCTGTTTGACTTAGGTTTGCAAAACGGTTTACCCAGAACTAGGTCATTCAGCACTCTAGACCTGCTAGACCTTGAGCTTCCCGATTCACCATCTCACAGTGGTCAAAACAGTAGGGATAGACAAACCCCTCCATCTAGTGCCCCAGATATTCATTTTATTCAGAACTTGGGGCTTTGTCACCCTAAATCTGCTCAACAGAATTTTGCTGGTCCTAATATCCCTATCATCCACATACCTGTTGCACAAGCAAATCCTTTACCTCATCAAAGCATCATTATGGAAACTTGGTATGCACCCCTAGTGTTACCTCAACCTCTAGTGCCTTCACCCAACAATTATCAATCAAAAATCCCACACTTCACTGCTAAAGAGTCTGCCACGGCTCAGCACCATGTAGATAGGATGGAAGATTCCTTTGACTATATGGAGATAGATGATGAGACAGTCAAAATGAGAATCCTTGCCCAGAGTTTAGGAGGCGATGTGAAGAAATGGTTTAAAGGCCTACCTCCTAATAGTATCCAAGACCTTCCTACTCTATATCAAACCTTTATAAACAAATGGGAAGTTAAGGCCAACCCTCTCCAGATCTTGGTAGAATACAAGAACCTTAAGAGAAATGTAGGAGAGAGTGTCCATGACTACTCTACAAGGTTTAACAGTGTTTATAACGCTCTTCCTCCACATATGAAACCTCCCCAAGGTATGGCTTTAGTGAAATACCCTGAAGGCTTTGATGCTAACATGGCCTACTAGCTTCGGGAGAGAGATTACAACACATTGGAAGATATGCAAAAAGGGGAAGTGAGTGTAGAGGCTAACCTTATTGAGAAGAAATCCAGAATGAGGGCTGAGAAGAGGGTAACATATAGGGATGACACTGTAGCTTCCACATCTGATCCCAAGTATGACCATCTAGCCAAAAACATGGAAAAGTTACAACAAATGGTGGAAATAATGGTTGTTTCAGTCAGTAATCAAAACATAAACCAAAATCATAACCAGAACCAAAACTTTAGGAGAAAAAATACCACCCCCAACAGACAAAGAGATTCGGATCAGCAAGTTATTCCCCCATTTCAAGAGAACTTAATTGATGAAGAGGAGCGAATCATAGAAGAGTCTGAGGGAACCACAATAAATATGTTTGAAATTGAAAACTCAATCCACAAATATTCCAGAGAAGAATATTAGTCCTCACCCTCATATTGGGATGAGGAAAGATTAGAATCTGAGGATTACAGGCTCGGGTTTGAAAATGCTATCATGCAGGTTAGAGAACAGTATGAACTTAGAAGCAAAAGGAGCTTAGACACTTCCAAACCCAAAGCTTATGAGATTAACATCAAGAAAAGACTTGAGGAAAATTCTTAAGTGACTGCTGAAAATAATAAATTAGCGTCTAAGGGTTCTGGGAAGAACAAAGAGAAAGACAACCGAAATACTGAAAAATAAAGTCAACCAACTAGCAGCATTAGCACTGCAGTTAGTGCTCCCGATCAAACAATTCCTAACACTGTACATAGTGAGAATCTGCACACTGATTTAACCACTAAGATAATGGCTAACAAAAGAGGGTTGAGTATCACAAAGAGTCAATCCACCTTCAATTTGGAGAGTGAGATTGCAAAAATTAAAATCTCTGTTCCACTCTTTGAGCTGGCCGCTCAGGATGTATATAAAGGATAAATTTTGAAAGCTCTAAATCTAGGTGAAAATAGTGATGCTGTCAATTTGAGTGATGATCAACCAACCCTTCTATTTGGTCCAAAGATAGAAGGGAATTTTCAGGCAGGGGTAGTACCTCCTTTTTACATCAGTCTCAACATCCATGACAAGATCCTTCACAATGCGATGCATGACTCTGGGGCATCACACAACCTGATGCCTAAGGTAGTTATGGAGAGGTTAGGCCTAGAGATAACTCATCCCTATAAAGAATTATATTCATTTGACTCTAGCAGAGTAAAATTTCTTGCCATGATCAAAGATTTGTGTGTGAGCTTGACCCATATTCTAGCAAAATGTATGGTTATGGATGTTGTAGTGGCAGATGTGCCACCTAAGTATGGTATGATATTATCAAGTTCATGGGGAGCCAAGCTGTAAGGTACAATGCAGATGGATGGGGCATATGCCACAATCCCTGTCTTTAGCCAACTTAGGATACTGTATAGAGAGGCAAAAATGAAATTCTTGGTAAGCAGCCCTGAAAAGCCTGAAAATTCACCTTTGTACTCTATACACACTGATCTAGACTCCTTTATCCTCTGCAACAATGAATCTATAGAAGAGACAGAACTAGAAAATAGAGATACAGAAAATGAAATAGAGCCTATAGATCTAGACATAATGGCCACTCTGGACTTAGAAGGGAATGGAGAAGAATCCTCTGGATAGTGCACTGAAGCTCAAACTCAGAGTGAACAAGAAACAAAATGCAAACATCCAACTAGTCACCTCGTTGAAACCCATACACCTCATGAAGAACGAATACTTCCACACCACGATGCAGACCCCTCACTACAACATAATGATGAAATCAAAACTAGGGAGGAAACTGATGATAAATCCGAGAACAAACCTTTATGGGAAATGAATTTCTATGGGTCCTGTATTAGAAAGACTACAGGGGCGGGAGTGTGGTTACATAACACTGAGAATGAATATGCCGAGAGTCATGCCTTCAATCTGAAGTTCAAGTGTACAAACAATATCGTGGAATATGAGGCTCTTATCCTAGGCCTAGATTTAATGAGAAAAATAGGAGCCCGTAGGATAACTGTGCATGGAGACTCTGAGTTAATAATAAAACAAGTGAACGGAGAATACACAACGAAACACCCTAGGTTGAGAGTGTACAAGAATGATGCCACGGATTTGTTGAAAACCTTTGTGGAATATGAACTGGTGTTTGTTCCTAGGAGTCAGAACGTAATTGCAAACGGATTAGCTTGCATAGCTAGTTCATATCATAAGCCTCCCAGTGACAAACAGATCATCATTCAGACAAAATACAGACCTGCGGTGCCTGACAACGAGAAATATTGGCAGGTATTTCAGGGAGATAAGTAGATTGAGGATTTCCTGCTGGGCAGGAACGAGTTTGAATTCTCTAATTCAGACTCTAAATCCGAGGATAGCTACTTGAGTGAGGAACCCCCTGACGAAGAAAAATCACCCTGTAACATTGAAATAAAAAATTTAACTGAACAGATTGGAAATACAACAGAAGAATATAAGAATGCAGATAAAGAGGAAATAGAGGTGCTACAGGAAAAAGAGAAGAACATACCCCGAGGTCTAGCACCTTTAGAAGATCTTTTCGATTTTGATGATGTAGCGAAAAAACCCACCATAGAGCACTCAGACATTGACGTTGAGGAATGAAATATAGGCACTGAAGATAAACCTAAGATGATAAAATTGGTTAAGTCCTTACCCACAGACATGAAAAATAAAATACATTGACTTATTTAAAGAATTCATTGACGTGTTTGCCTGGAGCTACGAGAACTTGAAGGCCTACGACACAAACATTATACAACACAAAATACCTTTGAAAGAAAATAAAAAACCCTTCAGATAGAAAATTCGCAGAATTAACCCAAAACAATTGCCTGCAGCAGAAAAGGAAATAAAAAATATGTACGAGGCAGGAATAATAGTTCCTGTGAGGTTCTCTGATTGGGTATCGAATCTAGTAGCTGTGAGAAAGAAAACATGTGAGATCAGACTGTGCATTGATTTCAGGAACCTCAACAGAGTCTCACTTAAAGACAATTACCCTGTGCCAAAGATGGAACACATTATTCAGAGGGTAGTAGGCTAAAAAAGGATCTCCCTGTTAGATGGTTTTTCAAGTTACAACCAAGTTTTATTACTCCCAGAAGACCAACTCAAGACCGCATTCAACACTCCATGGGGCACTTTTATGTACATAAAAATGCCTTTTGGGCTGATGAACCCTGGCGTGACCTTCCAATGAGCTATGGACATAGCTTTTTCAGATGAAATAGGGCACTTCATTGTCATCTATTTGGATGACATAACAGTCTATTCCAATACTGATGAGGAGCACCTAAAACATCTGAGAAGAGTTTTTGAAAAATGTAGAAGGTTCGGTCTATCATTAAATCCCAAAAAGATTGTATTCGGGCTGTAAGAAGGTAAGCTTCTTGGCCACATTATATCTGAGAAGGGAATTAAGATAGACCCATAGAGGGTTGAGGGAATACTACAAATCACACACTCGAGAAACATTAAAGAGTTACAGTCCTTTATCGGGAAGATTAAATTCCTAAGGAGGTTTATTCCCAACTTAGCTGAACACCTCAGGAATATGAATAACATGTTGAAGAAAGGTGTAGGAATTAAGTGGACTGTAGAGGCTAAAAAATCTTTTGAATCAGTCAAAATTGGACTCACCCGGGCTCCTGTCCTAATCAGCCCAGATTTCTCAAAAGATTTCTTGATATTTTCTTTTGCCTCTGAGCATATAGTGGCTGCAGTTCTCCTGCAGAAAAATCTATAGGGAATGGAACAGCCTATTGCTTTCTTCATCAAGGCTCTGAGGGATGCACCCTTAAAATATAACATAATGGAAAAACAAGCCTATGCCTTGGTAAAGAATTTGAAGGATTTCAGGGTTTATATACTGCATTCTCACAACATAGCCTACGTGCCTAACATAGTGGTTAAAGACATCTTGTCCTAGGATCCGGACGGAAAGAGGGGCAAATGGATCGCTGTGGTTTTAGAATATGACCTGGAAATAGAACCCACAAAACTAATCAAAGGGCAAGGATTAGCTCAACTAATGGCTGAATCAAATTTACAAGCCCTTGACATTAACATGGTAGATGCCTTGGATGAACAAGAAGGGTTTCCTAATCTAACTATTGAGGAAAATTTTCAAAACTCTCCATGGTATTCTGATATCTTGTATTTGCTCACAAACCCCAATGCCCCTCCTGATCTATCAAAGACTAAGGCCAGATTCTTGAAGCTAAAGGCTAGAAACTATTGTATATTGAATGAATGTTTATACTGGAAAAATGAAAATGGTCTATTGCTTAAATGTTTGCCTGAAGCTGAAGTAGAGAGAATTAAACAGGAGTTCCATGCAGGAGAGTGTGGAGGCCACTTAAACTGGAAAGCCACTGCTAAAAAAATACTCAGAGTTGGCTATTACTGGCCTACACTTTTCAACGACATACACAAAATGATAATTGCCTGCCATAAATGACAGATTTTTGAAGGCAAGAGAAAGCTCCTCCCTTTGCCCTTACAACCCATTACTGTTGAGGATCCCTTTTTGCAATGGGGCCTAGATTTCATACAGGAAATACACCCTACTTCTTCTGCACAACACAAGTGGATCCTTACAGCCATAGAATACTTCACAAAATGGATTGAGGCCATACCTTCTAGGAATGCCACAGATTCTTTCATCATTAAGTTCCTAGAAGACCATGTCCTCTCTAGGTTTGGCTGCCCAAGAAAAATAATCACTGATAATGCTGCTGCTTTTGGATCCAAGAAAATGATTGATTTTTGTCACAGGTATCAAATAGCACTCGGCCATTCAACTTCTTACTACCCACAGGGTAATGGGTTAGCTGAATCATCAAACAAGAGCTTGGTGATCATTATCAAAAAGCTCTTGGAAGAGAACAAATGGTCATGGCATAACAAATTAGTGCATGATTTGTGGGCTGACAGGCTTACAACAAAGAAATCCATTGGCATGTCACCATATCAGCTTGTGTATGGAACAGAGGTAGTAATTCCAACCAGCCTTGGGATACCAGTGATTAAACTAGTCCAAGAAATTCAGACAGAAGAGGACAGTATGGTGAGGAGGATAAATTAGACAATTCATCTCCAACAAAAAAGAGAAGAGGTCTACAACAGAGATTTGAAAGTATAGGAAAATATTAAGAAGTTATTTGACAAGAGAACCAAGGCCTCAGACTTCAAAATCAGAGACAAAGTTCTGAAGTGGGACTCCAGGAGAGAGGACAAAGGAAAGCATGGCAAATTCGATAGTTTGTGGCAGGGTCCTTACATCATACATGCCACCGTGGGTCCAAATGCCTTTTTTCTGCAAGAGTTAGATGGTACAAAGCTGTTTGAAGGTCCTGTCAATGGCAGGATGCTCAAACATTACTACTGCTGATTTCCAAGTTCACATTTTTCATTCCCATTGTAAATACCATTGAGGTCTTTAATTCTCGGGAAAAGAGAAAAAATGTTCCAAAAAAAAGAGAAATAAAAAGGTTTAGACATGCCCAAAACATGAACCTTTGAAGTTCCAAGAAGGATGGCTCAAACATGATCAAAACCTAAGCCAAAATAAGTATAGCAAGCTAGTCCTAATCTGCTCAAAGCCTGGATCAGCAAAGGAGAAAGAAGAATCGGCTCTAGCAAGCCCAAAACCAGAGCTGGAATAAAGAAGAGAATAGTGACTCTAGCAAGCTCAAACTTGAGTCACGAGGAAAGGAAGGATGCACCAAGATTACAAGATCTCAAGCCTCCAAATTTTGTCTTCAAAGTTTCTGCAATTTCAATCCATGTGCAACTGTCTTTATGCCTTGGATCCACAACCAACTATACTGTCTAATCCTAGTTGGACTGTTTTTTTAATTTTATGTTGTAGAATGTAGAGAAGAAATCTACTAGACAATTTAATCCCAACAGATACTAGAATAGGTAGAGAAACTATGAGACCAACAGTTTAATCTGGTCTCATGGAGGAATAAGGGTAGAAATAGACTAGTTGTTTTCGGCTTTCAATAAAAAATGATGAAGAAGGTCTGTAAATTCAAATGCACCTTGAAGAAAAAATGTTAGGATTGTAGTTTGGGTAGGTAGATTGTTTGGGGAAATTTTTCTGTTGATTAACTCCATCATGTTTGTACAGCTGAAACAAAGAAGAAAGATGGTCCAAGAGATCAGGCATCTGGCCTACTCCAAATATCTATTCTCTGAATTCTTGACTCCTTCAAGAAGAAGCCATCCCCATGTGGAGCCACTGTTAGCCACCTATGAAATTTTTGTCAAGCAGACAGGTGGCTAAATTGTTTTACTAGGCTTCAAGAGATACATTTCCCAGGAAAATCTCTCATCCTTGAAGCGTTTGTGTGTTCATTTCCTTTAAAAGGATCTTCACTGTTGTTTCCATCCAAAAGCCTCACAGTCTGTGAAAAATCATGCTTAAAGAGCCTTCATCTGCCCTTGTATCTCTGCAAAATGCCCCATCTTGGCCTTTTTTCCATTTTTCAAAATTTCCCCTTTGACCTCAAAAATCCCTCCTAAGTTTCCCAAACCACCAAATTCTTCCTTTTAAACCAAGTGAAATCCTTTCATTTGATTGCAACTCCATTTTTTCCTTAACCGAAAACCTAATTTCAGCCTTAAAAGCTTTGATTTTGGCTAAAAACCCATATTTTTACATGTGCAGGCTAAGCACCTTTCGGCCAACCCCTAACCACTTCCCCTCCATAAGCCCGGGCGCTAAAACCAAGCGCTAGCCCGCAAGGCGCTAATCACATCGGGGAATCGGAGCGGGACATGCTTGTCCATTGTAAAAACAAAAACCTCTGATGCGATAGTGTTAGTGTTCTGTCGGCCCCACTGCGATCTGAGTTGTTGATCTATGTATGTCTGATGGCCCAGTGCTAATCGCATTGTGCCAGCCCATGCATCCCCTCCTTCTGTCTTCCCCGATTGCGATCCTTCGATCCGATCGTAGCCGTTGATCTCTTGAGATCCAACGGTCCAGAGTTCATCGCTTCCATTCGTCGCGCCAGTTTTCCTCCCTGCCGATTTAATCTCCGTTTTCGATCTGACCTAGATCGGATGATTGGCATTCAATCACACCATCGCCCATTGGAAGTTCTTAAATATTTCAACCCTTTCTGTCCTCCAAGGCGATTAGATCACGACCGTTCATCCTATAGATCCGATGGTCCAGATTAAACCCGCCTTTGAATTTGCGCCACTTAACCGACCATGCATCTCCCTTCATCGCGCTCCATCTCCCACCGTCCGATCTCCCCACTCCGGATCTAACAGCCCCCGTTGCATCTCGTGTCTAATACATATTTTCTCATCATGCAACTGTAGCATCCCATCAGACCATCTCCACCGTCGATCTCCTCCTGAGATCTGACGACCCATATCAAATTTCCCTCCGCCATGATCGGGTCCCACCATATTAGTCCATTTCGTATGTTTTCCACGCATTTTTCTGTGTATTTCGTTCGAAGGACCAAACCTTGGGTTTTGCATTAAACATCATATCATTCTGCAAAAATTAAAATTTTAATGTAATTTTAATGTTTTACATTAAAATTTCCATTTCATCGAACTTTCGCCAGATCAATTTTCATTGTTTCACTGCATTTTTCCGCTGCTTTCCATTGCATCCATAGCATTCGCCTCTACTGCACTTCTATCATCATAGCATTCCACCGAATCCATCCTCCTATGCATGGACTCCTTAACATGTTTGTGTGTCTTTACAGGGTACAGGAGGTGAATACCGCCATTGCTCACAGTCACTGTTATGGTGGCACAGAGGGCAGAAAAGGATAATTTCAGAGCCTGATATTACAGAGAAGAGCCTAGGAAGGCGTTAGAACATAATTTTCATTGAAGGATAGAGTTTAACTCTATGAAACCCCCCAGCACCATTAAATTTCTGAATTTCATAGACAGAGACAGTCATGAAGCGGCAAAGTGTATCAATGGATAGTCAGAGAGTTTAATGCCTGTAATTGAAGAATTTTAGCTCTGATTCACTTTTTAAAGGGCAGATGAACCATATTGAAGGCCTTGTGATTATCGTAGAGGGCCTAAAGAGGCCTATAACACATAAAACAATATTGACAGTGTTTCATATCAACAGAAGCTTGCTCCTGAGAAAGGACATAGTACCCATACTGTCTTTATTCTACATTGTGTCCCCAAGAAGATTTCCCCCTGACAGCAGTCCTAATACTACCAGAACATTTGTTACACAATATGGCAGATATCATAGTCATTTATCTACCTTTTTTTTGTTCACCAGAGTACTATAAGTACTGCAGCGAAAGCACATCAAGAACATACTTGGAGTAAAATGCAGCCTGTCAAAGACCACTCTTTCATCCAAAGAGTACTGAATATTAATGCTCAGATATTAAAGCAGAATGGGCCTCGAACCTCTTATTCTACTCTAATTTAATGTTACATTTAGTGTTTCATCTACCCCCTCTGCCTCTCTTTCAGCTATAAAACTCATGAAGAAACTCATTGTAAAGGTTGTTGATCGGATATCTGTGAATTGTAAGTTGTTTCTCTTGAGATATAGTTCTCTGTGTAAAGTTGGAAGATAGGCAGAGGAAGATGTTTTCAGACTGAATATCAAGTTGTTGGAAATGTTGTACATGACTGGTGTTTCTCTTTAATATGACAAGCACATTTCTTTGGATCCTGATTTAAAGAAGCGGTGATGTTTTTCTATCTCTGTTTATATTTCCCTTTGTGATTCATCATATTTTATTTCTTCTGGTACGCATCAGAAATATGGCATAGGATTTACCCTCGCATGGCACCCTATGTTTCTTCTCTCCCTACCTTCGATGTTTTCTGCTGTATGTGTTATCTGAATACTGATTCAAGTTAATTTAACCAGTGTAGTGGCTATAATTTACTGCTAGCTGATGTATGGATTAACGAATCTGTTCTCAGATGTTCTGGTTGGATTTAATTGAAAGAATTGGGATACTGGGAGTTTAGAATTGCTGATTCTGCCTCACTAGAGTCCTTTTCGATTAATTGAATCTTTCTAAGTTCCCTTAGGTTGGATGTCGAAGCATTGAGAGTTCATAGTCTCTCTCTGATCTCAGGTTTTCACCTTTGTGTTTAAATCTTTAATGTTCCCTTTGTTTGAAGAGCTTACCTTTTAGGAGCTGGATCACAGGTGTCGAATGGCATGTCTTGTCCCTGGACCTGATTCCTAAATGGTCACCTTGGTGGTTTCCTTGCCTTTCACCTTCTTTCTTACCATTTCATGCCCCATTATCATCTTTAAGATCCAACGCTTTAGAGGACTAGCCCAACTGAAAGCCTGCATATTGAATAGCAAGTAAACCCTTTCTTGACTCCATTGCCCAATGATCTCGAGTGTTCCCTGAATTCATTCCTCCTTTGTCTAGAATCCTCTTTATTTAGCTTTGTCTCATAGTGAAACCTTCCTTCCTGTTTCCCAAAAACCAAACAAACAATTAAACAAACAAACAAACCCATGCCTATAACTAGCCTAAAACCTAAAAATAGAGTTTCAGAGACATATACCTTTTCCTATCATAGAGAGATCCCTCTCTGGACCTAGGAGGGCTAGATCTTGAGGTCTGAAAGTGGTTCTGATGTTGTCTCATATTTTGGTATTTCCAAACTTGCCAAAACATGGGAACCCCAACAGGGCCCACTGTTGTTTGAGGATATTCAAGAGTGACAAGTGGAAAGATTACATTTTATCCCTAAATGGCCTAGTTAAAAAGCAACAGAGAAAACAAGCAATTTTGTTCTTAGTACCTACATCAGATGACAGTTACAAGGTTCAAGGGTTGAAGAGAAACTCTTCAATTGATTAAAAAGGTTGGGCAAGGTTCTGTTTGTTGGGTATGTGTTATATTCTTTCCACGACTATCCCCACACACTGTACATTGCGCCAGGCACAGTAGAGGGGTCACAAGGGGGGAGGCAGCCCCCATTGTTGGGGTCCGGGACAGCGCCCCGGCGAAAATTTGTTTGGTGTGCGGACCCACTCATAAGTGAACCCACCCATGTTTTGTGCATGATTTTGGACATGGTTTTGGGGTACGATTGTTTTCGGCCCCTGGTATTTTGTAGATCCGGTCAAGGGAAATATGGTTATGTTCTAATCCATGGTTAATGGATTGGGGTTTATGTATGCTTCTACATGTATATATATGTGTTGTAACACTAAAAGGAATAGAATTAAAAATCAAGCTGGTTGTCCCGATTTGGGATCCAAGGGAAAATATCTATGTTTATATGTTTTATGTTTTATGCTCTCACTATTGTTTATTTTTTGTTATAAGTTTCGTGTGTAGATAATTTATGTTCAGGGTTAAAACGTACATTTGGTTTCAGAGCTATTTCGGCTTCAAGGGGACGCCTTTGCTGCTGAGGGTTTTTTTCTCAGGCCCGAGGTAAACCCTTTTCAGTGGGAGATCTGCGGGATCGGTTCTTGCGGTGAAAGAAGATGGCGAGCGGCGGAAAGAAAGAGATCGAGAAATTTAATGGTCAGATTTTTGAGTTGCGGAAGCTCAAGATGGAGGATCTGTTGGTGGATAAAGATCAGTGGATCACGGTAGATCTGGGTACTAAACCAATGGCAATGTCAGATGAAGACTGGAAGAAACTGGATCGGAAGGCTAAGAGCACAATACGGTTGTGTGTCTTAGATTCAGTATTGTTGAATGTATCTGGGGAAGCTACGGTGAAGAATTTGTGGGAAAAACTTGGGACTTTGTACCAATCTAAGTCTCTGGTGAATAAGTTGTTCCCGCGGAAAAAGCTGTATAACCTGAGGATGAAGGATGGAGACTCGGTGACAGAGCATCTGAATGCCTTCAATACTGTGCTAAGTCAGCTGTCATCTGTTGATATTAAAATCTCAGATGAAGATAAGTGCATCAGTTTGTTGTGTTCTCTACCAGATTCATGGGACAGTCTGGCTATTGCAATAGGTAGCAATACAACTACCTTGAATTTTGATGACGTTGTCTCAGCCTTGCTGTCGGAGGAAATGAGACGGAGAAATATGGAGGGCTAGAATGGAGATGCCTTATCTATAAGAGGAAGGTCCCAAAATAGAAACAAGAATAAGGTTTCGAGTGGGAGATCCAAATCTAGAGGGAGATCTAAATCTCCTAGAAAGTTTGTAAAGGTATGCTGGAAATGCGGAAAGGAAGGGCACTAAAAAAAGGACTGCAGATCTAAAGCTCCTGAGAAAGGAAAGGGATCTGATGATGCTCCTTTTGCAGAGGCAAAAACCACCTCGGATGAAGGTGGGGATGTGTATTTGGATTCTTCTTCAAATACACATGAAGATCATGAGTCATGGTTGATTGACTCAGGTGCACCCTTTCACTTCACTCCACATAGGGAGTGGTTATGCAAGTATGAGAAATATGATGGTGATGTCTTCCTAAGGGATGATAGGAAGGCAAAAATCATCGGACGTGGAAAGGTCAAGCTGAAGCTGCAAGGTGGAAGGATTAGAACACTTCCTGGTGTTCTGCATATTCCTGCATTGGCTAGAAATCTGATTTCTGTAAGCAAGATGGATGATGCAGGTGTAAAAACAATGTTCGAGAAAGATGCCTGCAAGATGGTTCGGGGAGCACTGGTATTAATGCGAGGATTTCGGACTGCAACTCTGTACAAGCTACAAGGTAGCACTATTATTGATGGGTGTAACAGTTCTATGGTTCCTGAAAGTGGAGCAGAAAGCCTAGCTATCTCTGGAGAAAAGAACATGCTATGGCATCAAAGGCTTGGACATATTGGAGAGAAGGGCCTTCGGATACTACATAGAAATGGTATGGTAGAAGGTATGTCTAATTGCTCTCTAGATTTTGATTTCTGTGACCATTGTGTATATGGGAAGAAGAATTAGGTGAGTTTTCCTTCTAGTGCTAAGAGGGCGAACAAGATATTAGAACTTGTGCACAGTGATGTGTTTGGACCTGTGTCAATTCCATCACTGGGAAATTCTGTGTACTATGTTTCATTCATAGATGACTTCTCAAGAAATACATGGATATATTTATTGAGGAAGAAATCAGAAGTCTTTGATAGATTTAAAGAATTTAAGGCTCTGGTGGAAAACCAGACAGAGAAGAAGATAAAGGCACTGACGACAGATAATGGTGGGGAGTTCTGCAAGAAGGAATTTGAAGAGTTATGTAAGAAGTGTGGTATAGCACGGCAGAAGACTACTCCATACACACCTCAGCAAAACGGAGTTGCAGAAAGAATGAATAGAACGTTGATGGAAAAGGCAAGAAGCATGCTCAGTGGTATCGGGTTAGGACAAGAATTCTGGGCAGAAGCAGTGGAGACTGCATGTTACTTAGTTAATAGATCACCTTCATCAGCGTTGGAGGATAAGACTCCACATGAGGTATGGACTGCTAAGAAACTCTCTCTTTCACATCTAAGGGTATTTGGATATGATGCATATGTACATGTTCCAAAGAAGAAAAGGACCAAGTTGGATAATAAATCTGAAAGGTGCATCTTTATTGGGTATAAGGATGGTTTAAAGGGTTACAAGCTTTGGAACCCAGAAACAAGGAAGGTTGTGTACAGTCGAGATGTGGTGTTTAGAGAGGTGAAAGATGTTGTTAAACATGAAATCATACCAAAGGAACCTGAAAAGATAGAGTTTGAGCTAAAGGAGGATGAATCAGACTCTACAACAGAAGAAGATTCAGAAGAGGAAGAGCCACAAACTCCAACTTTGAGAAGATCGATTCGGGAAAGAAGGAAACCAGAAAGGTATAGTCCATCTGCTTTCTGTTCAGGTTTTGCCTTAACTATAACTGATGATGATCCCAGAACTGTCAGGGAGGCAGTAGATTCCGAGGATGGAAAACTCTGGAAGGAGGCCATGGTTGATGAAATGGCATCCTTGCACAAAAATGAGGCATGGGATCTGGTGGAGTTGCTGGCTGGAAGGAAGCCCATTGGGAGAAAATGGGTGTTTAAGAAGAAGATGAATGTAGAAGTTAGGGTGGAGAAATACAAATCTCGGTTGGTAGAAAAAGGTTATTCCCAAGTGCCGGGAATTGATTTTGGTGATATTTTTTCTCCTGTTGCCAAAGTTACTTCTATTAGATTACTTTTATCTATTGCTGTTGCATTTGATTTTGAGATAGAATAGATGAATGTGAAGACAACATTTCTTCACAGGGATCTAGAAGAGGAGATCTACATGAAGCAACCTGAAGGCTTTATGGTGAGGGGTAAAAAAGAACTGGTATGCATGTTACACCAATTTTTTGGTCATCTAACTCATTATCGTTAGATGAACCCAAGTGCACCATGTAAGACCAATTTTACCCTAAGTAAAATTGTTTTCACCATGTAAAATAACATTTTTCTATATTTCCTGGTCATATTCAACCCAAAACAAGGAAATTAATTAAATAAATCATTATTTATTTAAGTATTTCCTAGGAATAAGTTATTCAAATCATTATTTAAATAATATTCCTAGTTAAATTTGACTAAATCATTTTTAAATAATTAAATAAATCATTATTTATTTAATTATATTCCCACCATCTCCCTAAAACAATAAATAAATCATTTATTTATTTATCGTTTATAAATAAAGGAATTGACCCAAGTCAAAAGACCTTTTCCCTCCAACAAATATAATAAAATATTACTAAAGGGTGATTCTAGAATTTGATTAATAATATTTTATTCATGCACCTAGTTCTAGAACACCCCAATATTTTGTTATAAATAGAAGGGCTTTCCCCATTTATTAGTCACCTTCATTGCATTAGATCACACTAGATCTACTCTTGGTCACCATTTTCCATTTTTTCTTTGTGATCTCCCATTGAGTTCTATGTTTGTAAGGGTTTTCTACCACAATAAGAGAGAGAAATTTTAGATCTGAAATGCTGAGGACTTTCAAGAACCCATCCCATTGAGGAGAATCGAAAAACACCTTTCTTGTTTTCCTCTCAGGTGCCCCATTCGTTAATATAATATAAAACATTCTTTTAAACAAATTGTTCTTGTCTTGTCTATTGGATGCATGGAGCCATATTATATTTTATCTGCTTAATGTCTTTTGTGCTTAGATCTGAATTTGTGCAGCAGACTTAAAGATATTTTTCAGCCATAATTGATGTTAGGGCTATTTTTTATGCGTAGCTAAAGTGATCTTTTATGACGAAAGAATCATACTAACAATGTAGGTTGAAGAAGTCTCTGTATGGGTTAAAACAGTCACCAAGGATGTGGTATCAGAAATTTGATACCTATATACGGGGACTTGGCTTCACCAGAAGCAAGGAGGATCACTGTGTTTATTTTAAATTAATTGGTGACCGTGTTATTTATTTGGTCTTGTATGTGGATGATATGTTGTTGATTGGAAATGACAAAGAAATTGTCCAAGATTTGAAGACCCAACTGTTCTCCAAATTCGACATGAAGGATCTTGGTGCTGCAAACTATATTTTGGGCATGGAAATTAAGACAGATCAGGCAAAGAGGAAGCTCTGGTTAAACCAGAGGAAGTATGTCGAGACTATATTGCAGAGGTTCAATATGCAGGATAGTAAACCGGTGAATGTTCCTATTCCTGTAGGTGTAAAGTTGTCTGTTGAACAGTGTCCCAAGACACAAGAAGAGGAGGAGGATATGTCCCGTGTTCCATATGCAAGTGCAGTGGGTAGTCTGATGTATGCAATGGTCTGTACTAGACCAGACATTGCGCATGCAGTGGGAGTATTGAGTAGGTTTATGTCAAACCTAGGAAAGGAGCATTGGACAATAGTGAAGCGGGTTTTTAGATATTTACGTGGCACTAGTGATTATGGCTTGTGCTACCAGGGAAGACTAGGATT
This sequence comes from Pinus albicaulis, assembly GCA_034641835.2. Classification (NCBI taxonomy): domain Eukaryota; kingdom Viridiplantae; phylum Streptophyta; class Pinopsida; order Pinales; family Pinaceae; genus Pinus; species Pinus albicaulis. Next base: position 522,175,352 of record CM076578.1, read on the forward strand.
GGAAAGAATGTTGGACATTCATGGTTTTGTTGTTGCAGACTGGGCTGGAGATTTGGACCAAAGAAGATCTACAAGTGGGTATGTGTTTAACCTATTTGGAGTCACAGTCAGTTGGATGAGTAAAAGACATTCTGTAGTGGCTCTTTCAACTACAGAGGCAGAATACATAGCAGCCACTCATGCAAGCAAGGAAGAAGTTTGGTTGCAGAGATTGTGTTCAAGTATGGGGTTGGTACAGCAAGCTATAAGGATAGACTGTGATAGCCAAAGTGCAATTTTCTTGGCTAAGAACCCTGCTTACCATTAAAAGACAAAGCACATTGATGTTCAATATCACTTTGTTAGAGATATGGTTGAGGCTAAAAGGGTGTTGCTGGTAAAGGTGGACACTTTGAAGAATGTTGTAGATGCATTGACGAAGTATGTGACCACTCAGAATTTCTCTTGGTGTATAGAAAAAATGGGTGTTGAAGAATTGGCCCAATGACTAAGCTCTCTTGTGGCCCCTTGTGGAAATAAAACAACAAGTGGGAGAATTTTGGGTATGTGTTATATTCTTTCCACGACTAGCCCCATGCGTTGTACATTGCGCCGGGTGCAGCAGGGGGGTCACAAGGGGGGAGGTAGCCCCCACTGTTGGGGTCTGGGACAGCGCCCCGGCGAAAATTTGTTTGGTGTGCGGACCCACTCATAAGCGGACCCACCCATGTTTTGTGCATGATTTTGCACATGGTTTTGGGGTACGATGGTTTTTGGCCCCTGGTATTTTGTAGATCCGGTCAAGGGAACTATGGTTATGTTCTAATCCAGGGTTAATGAATTAGGGTTTATGCATGCTTCGACATGTATATATATGTGTTGTAACACTAAAAGGAATAGAATGAAAAATCAAGCTGGTCGTCCTGATTTGGGATCCAGTGGAAAATATCTATGTTTATCTGTTTTATGTTTTATGCTCTCGCTATTTTTTATTTTCTATTATAAGATTCGTGTGTAGATAATTTATGTTCAGGGTTAAAATGTACATTGTTTAAAGAGAAAATTTTCAAATGATAATTAAGAGAAGTTACAAAGCTAGTTTGTTTAAAAAAAAACATTCCTCATTTACAAAACAGAGACAGGTCCTTAGAAAATTGTAAGAGGTTAAAAGCCTAATGTATACATAAAGCGCCCATGAATTTTGTCAGACAAGGCCTCCTTCATAACAAGCAGAGGGCCCACTTCCCACTGTTGCATATGACCTCCTTCGAAATGAGCAGATGTTCAGTTTTCCATTGCTAACAATGAGGTTGAAGAAAGGTGTCATTAATAGACAAGTTTGAGAGATACAGTGTTTTGAACAAATGGAAAACACAACACTTGTTTTAAAGAAATTGTCATAAAAAACACATGGTAATGTTTGTTGTATATCTCTCAGTAAGAAGCATACTCATGGCACGAAGTTTAATCTTCAAAGGAGACACCTTTCAAAAAGGGATAAAGAAATTGGTAAAAGGCAAGCCCTCAAACAAAACAGAGAAAACCATTTGTCTTTACAAACACAAAAGAAAAAAGTGAGAAATCACCAAAAGGAGGGAAAAGGCGTTTCAAAATGTTTTAGAAAGAGCCATAAAGGATCTCAAAGTTCAAGTCCACTTTCCATTTTACAAGTAGAAAGAAGAGGAATTCTCTTTTCGAACCCTGGACAAGCAAATTGGTAAGTGATCTGAAAATGGAATGTACTTGTTTGAGGGTGCAAGGTATCCATTTTCCATAATTTCAAATTGAGCTATACACTCCAGGTGACCTCTGAAAATGTGAAAACTTCTTATTTCTTATACAGAGATAGACTGTAGGGGCATTCACCGGACATGTCACCTCTAAAGAGAGGATGAGTTCCAGAGGCTACTTGGCCCTCTACAGGCTCTGCCTAAAGAAATAATGAAGTTAACACTTAGAAGTCTTTGACATACACATACTTGAAATTTGATGTCTTGCGGAATAAGACAAATAACTTTCTGTAGCTGAGTAGGTGATTATGTGTGTATGCAAGTTATGTATATTTGCTGTTTAACACTTTATATCAGTTTTGTTTAGCATATCATCTTCAGCAAATAAAGACATCAAAATGATAAAGCAGTTCACCCCCTCCACTGGGCTACATCTGCTGGACCAAGCCTCTCAAACTAGGCTTGTCCTCTTGTATTAAAAATGATACAAAGGCTAATACAAGAATATGAGTGTCTCGAAAGACAGATCTGACTGTAAATACAGAATCAGAAGATAGGAATTAGCTAAACATGCTCTTTCCCAAACACTAAACAGTGAAATTGTACCTGATACAGTGCTTTTCCCCAATTGGCCCTGGTGGCCCTTTAGACTTGCATGGAGAATTTCGAGGTGAAGATGACCTCAATTGGTTCTGAAAACTCTGCAATTAGACTCATAAGGTAGAAAATAGCAGAAATAGGCTTTTGAATCACCAAAAATGGATGAACATAGCCCCCAAACAGCTCCAACACTGAAATGGCCCTGGTGGACCTGAAAGCTTCCCTGAAGCTAAACAGTGAGAAGAATTCCTCAAAAGGAAAAACGAGCTGTAGAAATGGATTCAGAATGCTGAAAAACTTCAGGAATGACCTTTGTTCCACATTCACTGGCTGCACAATTCCCAATGCAGCTCCCAAACTGATTTGGCCCTGGTGACTCCTGGAACTTCCACGGAGAAACATCACCTGCAAACGACCTCAGATGGCTGTGAAACCTGTGCCAATGGCTTCAGAAGGTCGAAGAGACCCAAAATAAAAAAAAAATTCGTCTCCAAAGGCCTCTCCTAGCAGAAGTTATGCCCACTTTACTAAACTGCCTGTTTGGGCTAAAAAACCTCCACTAAATGTGGAGAAACTGTAGATAAGAGCGCCAAATTAGAATATGGCGCCAAAAGGGGCGGAGCCACCAGTTTATCCAGGCGGTTAATCGTTTGGCATTAAATTTTATGGTTATGACCAAACGTGTTCACATGTCGGCGGTCTTTGCCAACGGTTTTTAATAAATATAAACGTTTTATATTAAAACGCCATATCACATGGCAAACGTTTAATCCGCCGGTTTTATAAGCGCGCGGATGGGTTATCATTTGGGTTCTGCGCCGAAGTCCCATGGGAAGGGGGCTGGCCCCCTTTCGGGCCCCGCCCAAACAAACACAAACAATAACTATATGCCCGTTTGTCATATAAAACAACGAACAAACAATAGTCCATTGGTTAAGTCGGTTGGTTGTTATCCATGCGGTCGCTGGTTTGAAACCTGTCGAGCCCCAACAAAATTTTACAATGCGCCATTTCAATCCGACCTTTGGGGCCCACGTGGCGGCCTCCGGGCTAGCCACATGGCGCCTTCTCATTGGCTTCCAAGGAATATTCCCCAGAATATTCTGCAGAATATTCCACGGAATATTCTGTGGAATATTCTTTTTTTAATAAAATTTTCCACAAAGTCAAATTTGGCATTTTTTTATGGAAATTGAGAAATCTTCAAACTTGAATAACTTCTGCATACGGCGACCGTTTTTCGAACCGTTCACGGCGCCAGAATCAGGAAGACGAGCTCTATCCGGTCGTTTAGGTTCAAACTAGTTCTGAGCACCTTCATTTTTGACCATTTTACGACACTTGGTCCTGAGCTCCTGATCACACCTCCCAAATGAGAAGGCTTTTGGTCCCCAAAAGCTTACTGAATCTCTGATCTGAACTGTACAGCACTTGAGGAACAGAAATATCCTCTTCCAGTCAACCAAAAGAGCATACTGATGCCAAAAATGTCCTGCCTTGCTAACTGTCGTCATGGCGACTTTTTGTTGCATACGCCAAGTACTTGTCGAATCCCGACCAAGTTCTTTCGCCAGACAAATCTGAAATTGCAGGAACCAGCAATGAAACTTGCTGATATATGAGCTGAAATATTCCCCTGAACATGTGGACTTTCCAACTGTCATGATGCCCATCCATGGCACCTCCATTCCAGAAGAAGAACTGCCTCCCAAATGAGAAGGCTTTTACAAAGATGAAACACTTCATCATTTCTCCTCTTTACAATCTTGGAGATCAAATTAACTTTTTCCAAGTCAATATTACATTACATGCATGGTTAAAAACAAAGTAATCAACCCTTCAAGTTAATCACACATACATGTTTAAAATATAAGGAAATCATCATGATCCCTGTGCTCATGCATCTCATTCTCATGCATGCAGTTTATCCTTCAACTTTCTCTTAAGTACAATCATAAGTACAAGATCCTCAATCACATGTACATGTACTTTCAAAGCTGAAATGAATATAACTTTCGCTACGATAGAGTGAGTCTCATACTCAGCTTTTCCATCCTGCAACTTGCATTCCCTTAATAAAGAAAATGCATTCAATCAAAAGACATGCAACTTTAATTGGATAAGAATTCTAACCATTTCTTACCAATCCATTTCAAAGGCGCTTCCTTTAACTGCACATCGATATCAGCATGTGTATCATCCTGACACATATCAATGATGGAAACTTCCTTCCCATTCTTGCCATACTCTTTCTCCCATTTCTTCAACTTTTGTGGAAGCATTGTTGGATTTAGAGTCCAACACCTTTCAACAGTATGTCCTTGCTTATGGCAATAAGTGCAACACATGTTCATCTTCTTGACCGCATGATTTGCATTTTTCATTGGAACTTTGGCTTCTTGCCTCCTTTCCTTCAAAATTTTCTTGTATGTTGCCATTCTTTTCCAACATCTAGAAACACTATGGTTAAACAAACCACAAAAAGAACATGCAATTCTTTTCCAATGCTTGTGTGGAAATTTTCCATGCTTTACATGATCAAAGGAAATATGATTGAAATCAGATTTAGACCTTTCTCTTTCACCTTCATTACCTTCATGAGGAGGTGAATCGAAAGAAGAAGAAGCTCCCTTTGGAACACTATCAATCCCATCAATGGTTTTAGAGCTTTCACCACTCCCTTGTTCAAGTGCATGCTGATGCACACCTTCTTCCTTCATGGCTGCTTTGAAACTTTCTCCATAAGATTGTCCATAGCCAAGACCCAAATTCTTAGGCCTTACCTCAACCATTATTGGCTCAACTATACCCTGTGCATGTTTTCCCAATCCTTTTCCTTCATATCCCATTTTGGACATCAAATTGGACCCTATGCCTTTGGTATGTTTCTCAAAAGAACCAAGTTCATAAACATTCTTATAAGAAATTGAAGACAAAATAGAGTTGTTTACCTCTTCTTCAAGCTGATACTTGGCTAAGGCTTCTTTGGCAACAAGGAGTTGTGTCTCCAACTCATGCAATTGGTCAGAAAGCAACTGCTTCTCTTCCCTCATGGAATTCAACTGCTCTTGAAGTCTAGAGCTCTTTCTTTCATCCTCATACATTTCTCTCACCATATTCATCATGATGAAAAATTCTTGCTTCAAGCCTTCATAAAAAAATCTTGTGAAGGAGGACAATTTTGAGAACTCACTTATGGAAGTTGTCATTATAAAAATGAACAAAAGAGCTTCAGCCAACTCAAACAACAAGTAGTTTGCAGAATAATAAAGCAGTCAATCTTCAACACTGCTTAAGACACCTTTCAAGCTACACAATCAAGCTAGTGATGTCAGTCAAGCAAACCAGGCTTTGATACCATCTGATCTGAAAATGGAATGTACTTGTTTGAGGGTGCAAGGTATCCATTTTCCATAATTTCAAATTGAGCTATACACTCCAGGTGACCTCTGAAAATGTGAAAACTTCTTATTTCTTATACAGAGATAGACTGTAGGGGCATTCACCGGACATGTCACCTCTAAAGAGAGGATGAGTTCCAAAGGCTACCTGGCCCTCTACAGGCTCTGCCTAAAGAAATAATGAAGTTAACACTTAGAAGTCTTTGACATACACATACTTGAAGTTTGATGTCTTGCGGAATAAGACAAATAACTTTCTGCAGCTGAGTAGGTGATTATGTGTGTATGCAAGTTATGTATATTTGCTGTTTAACACTTTATATCAGTTTTGTTTAGCATATCATCTTCAGCAAATAAAGACATAAAAATGATAAAGCAGTTCACCCCCCCTCTGGGCTACATCTGCTGGACCAAGCCTCTCAAACTAGGCTTGTCCTCTTGTATTAAAAATGCTACAAAGGCTAATACAAGAATATGAGTGTCTCAAAAGACAGATCTGACTGTAAATATAGAATCAGAAGATAGGAATTAGCTAAACATGCTCTTTCCCAAACACTAAACAGTGAAATTGTACCTGATATAGTACTTTTCCCCAATTGGCCCTAGTGGCCCTTTAGACTTGCCTGGAAGAATTTCGAGGTGAAGATGACCTCAATTGGTTCTGAAACCTCTGCCATTAGACTCATAAGGTCGAAAATAGCAGAAATAGGCTTTTGAATCACCAAAAATGGATGAACATAGCCCCCAAACAACTCCAACACTGAAATGGCCCTAGTGGCCCTGAAAGCTTCCCTGAAGCTAAACAGTTGAAAAGAATTCCTCAAAAGGAAAAAAACGTAGTCAGAAATGGATTCGAATGCTGAAAACTTCAGGAATGACCTTCATTCCACATTCACTGGCTGCACAATTCCCAATGCAGCTCCCAAACTGATTTGGCCCTGGTGACTCCTGGAACTTCCACGGAGAAAAATCACCTGAAAACGACCTCAGATGGCTGTGAAACCTGTGCCAATGGCTTCAGAAGGTCGAAGAGACCCAAAATAAATAAAAAATTCATCTCCAAAGGCCTCTCCTAGCAGAATTTATGCCCACTTTACTAAACTGCCTGTTTGGGCTAAAAAACCTCCACTAAATGTGGAGAAACTGTAGATAAGAGCGCCAAATTAGAATATGGCACCAAAAGGGGCGGAGCCACCAGTTTATCCGGGCGGTTAATCGTTTGGCATTAAAGTTTATGGTTATGACCAAACGTGTTCACATGTCGGTGGTCTTTGCCAACGGTTTTTAATAAATATAAACGTTTTATATTAAAACGCCATATCACATGGCAAACGTTTAATCCGCCGGTTTTATAAGCGCGCCGATGGGTTATCATTTGGGTTTTGCGCCGAAGTCCCATGGGAAGGGGGCTGGCCCCCTTTCGGGCCCCGCCCAAACAAACACAAACAATAACTATATGCCCGTTTGTCATATAAAACAACGAACAAACAATGGTCCATTGGTTAAGTCGGTTGGTTGTTATCCATGCGGTCGCTGGTTCGAAACCTGTCGAGCCCCAACAAAATTTTACAATGCGCCATTTCAATCCGACCTTTGGGGCCCACGTGGCGGCCTCCGGGCTAGCCACGTGGCGCCTTCTCATTGGCTGCCAAGGAATATTCCCCAAAATATTCTGCAGAATATTCCACGGAATATTCCCAGAATATTCTGCGGAATATTCCACGAAATATTCTGTGGAATATTCTTTTTTTAATAAAATTTTCCACAAAGTCAAATTTGGCATTTTTTTATGGAAATTGAGAAATCTTCAAACTTGAATAACTTCTGCATACGGAAACCGTTTTTCGAACCGTTCGCGGCGCCAGAATCAGGAAGACGAGCTCTATCTGGTCGTTCAGGTTCAAACTAGTTCTGAGCACCTTCATTTTTGACCATTTTACGACACTTGGTCCTGAGCTCCTGATCAGTAAGAGTTTTGAAGACGCGACGCGCCTGTAGCATTTTTACAAAGGAGTCTGAACGCGACGCGATGCGCCTGAAAAATCACGTGACGCGCCTGTGGTTTTCACCCACTCGGCGTTCATAGGGCACCCACTGCCCGACCCGACAGCACCAACGCAGCCTGTAGGTGCTACGTGCCTGTGCATAGGAGCATAGCACCAGTCAAACACACTTGAAAATCACCTCAAATCAGATTTTTTCCAAGAAAAAATTTCTCCAAAAGCACACATCACATTTTGAGAGGTATTTACTGTGCTCTTTGCCTAAGTTTTTGAGTTTGAAGAGGTGTTAAGAATCAGTTTTGTTAAAGAAAAACACAGTCTAATGAAGGCAAAAAACACTGTTTGTTCTAAAAACCACCATGTTTGCTAAAGATACAACAAGACAATGATTGATGAAAGAGGGTTTATTGTCTGGATACAAAAGGCCTATTTGTTGAGTAAAGAGCAAAAACCCAGTTTTGAGATAAGGATTTATATCAATTGAAAAGGCATGTTTTGGTTAAAAATCCAAACATAGTTTTAAAGAGAAAAATAATGCTCAAAGGAGAGTTATATTTTTAGTTCATTTTGAAGGCCAGATTTTGATAAGAGAAAAGCCTAAACAAAACTATGCCTCCAAAGAAGGCAAGCAAGGGTGGATTTCACAAAAGGTTTGAGCCTGTTACAAATCAGGAGATTAATGAATCCCCTTCGGTTCTTTTTAACTTCCATGAGGTGGGCTACCTTGATTTTTGCCAAAAAGTCCAGGAGGTCTCCAATTACCCTCCCTTAACACAATTTTTCGTCCTGAGGCTGTAAGGAAAACATGTCCATCTAGCAGGTCTGTACTTTAAACTCACTCCTAGGGCTGTCTCCAAAGCAACTAAGATCCCCTATATAGGAGAAAAGTGGTTCAAACAAGCATACCTAGATCTGAATCACTATAAACCCTTTCTAAAACTAGACCATCAGGATGCTTGCCAAGCTATATTTCCTTTTTCTCACTTATTGAGCAGCTATGCCCCCCTCATGAGAGTTATCATGAAGTATTTCACATGTGAAGGGAGGTTTTACCGGATTTATTCCTATCACATCAGGCTTCTCATGCATTTCACAAGGACTCAATTGCTAAATATCCCTTTTTTCCTCCTCAAAAGCATAGACAAGATGTCCTCCCTTGTTCAAAAGAGACCTCCTGCTCAGCAAAAAGCTAGTCTTTTCCATCATTATCTCATCAAAATCATCATCCTTCATCAGCTTGAAAAAAAAGGAGTGTCTTGGGAGACTTTCATTTCTCATCCAGATTTTGCCACTGCCTCTTTATCTCATGGCCCATCTCACATATCCTCATCACCCTCCACTCACTATGTCTCTCCTCCATCAAGTCAAAATTCTCCTCAAAGGCAAACATCACCCATGATTGATAGTAAAAAAGAACAGTCTTATGAAAGCAGGCATGAGGATAGTGGTGATGAGGATCATAGGGACACTAGTCAAATTAATGAGCCTGAACCAAGTGACAAATCACAAGGTAGTGACCATGAGCAGCAAATTAGTGATGATAAAGAGAAACAAAGCGGTGATGATGAGCAAGGGAATAGTGATTATGAAGTGAAACACAGTAGTGAAGAAGATGTGCAAAGTAGTGATGATGAACAGCAGCAAGCTAGTGGTGATAGAGAGCAAAGGGAAGAGGTTCAAAGAAGTGATGAAAGACAAAGTGACCATCAGCAACATAGTGATCAAGAGGACATTCCTCAAGGGAACAATGAAGATCCTAAGAAAGGTAGTGATGATAAACATCAAAACAGTCCTCAAACAAACAGTGAGGGAGGTGACAACATGCAAAGTAGCCATGGTGGCAGCCCACACATAGAGTCTGAAGAATACAGTCACAATGAAGGCAACCCTCAACAAATTCAAGACAGTGATGAGGGTAAACAAGGCAGTCTACAGTTAGACAGTAAATATGGTTAAGCAGCAGAAAGGGATGATGAAGCTGACAGCCCTAAAGAACATCTTCTAAACAACACTAATGAGGTTGAAGACAACATGTGTCAAGAGGTTCAAAACAGTGATAAAGGTGAAGCTGGAGTAGATAATGATGAAGGCAGCGATGTAAAAAATCAAGTTGAATAAGTGCAAATAATAAAACCTCCTCTCTCTTCTCCTCAACATAGCCAAGAGCATGTGCTAGCTACCTCTCCTAGGCAAGGGGCCATGACTCTTCCTCCAAAAGTGGTGAGGCCTAAAACACCAAATCTACAAAGAAGAAAACCAATCCAGCAGTGACTAGAAATGTCACTAGAGCGCTAAGAAGTAGAGGAAAATTTCCTAAGAAGAGTATTGTTGAATTTCCAAAGAGGAAAAGGACCAAGAAGTCTATCCAAAGCAAGGGAAAAGAAAAAATTGAGCAACAAGAGAGTAGTCATGAAAAAGAAAGGGAGTTTGACATCATACAAATAGACAGTGATGTTGGAGATGATGAAGCTAGAATTCTTGAATCTCTTTTGAAAAACAGAGAAGCCCAAATCCATGACTTAGAAACTGATCTAGAAAGGTCAAAGGACCTCATACATGTTCTACAAATGAAAAATAAACAAATGAGTGGTCAAATGGCAGTTTATGAGGCCCGGGCATTCAAATACCAAAGGGAAGCCTACAAAGCACAAGTAAAGCTTGAAGAGCATATGGGCGAATTTGATGATACTGAAGAAGAAGAGCAACCAATAAGAAAAAGGCCTAGGACTATGGGTCTTAGGAAAGCTTTAGTGAAAAAGAAGGAAGAAGAAGTAGCCCTTGCTCGATCTTATCCTCTCACACAATTGCTCGCCCAAGAAATAGAAAATGATAAAGAATCATGGCTTGAAATAGCCAACAAGCATTTGGAGGATAAATTAGAGAAAGAAAATAGAGACTTGGGTCTGCAAAGGAATATGACTGGGCACTACAAGAAATTGAACCAATTTGCTCGAAGAAAGCTCAAACTTGCTCATGAAAGGCTCAAAACTGCCTGAAAGAGGCGCTCGGTAGAAAAAGTGGAGAAAGGCATATCTAGGCTTGAAATATTGGCCTCAGCTTCCTTGCATGCTTCTAAGAGCCCATAAGGGGCTTGCTCACCAAAATTGAGCAAATTTTGACATGATTTTGTTTTTGGTGTTTTTGGGCCCTAATTGCACATTTTTATAGGCGCTGCCATGGGTGCTAGGAGCATCCTTAGCTCATGAAAGTCATTTTTTTGGATGGATTAAATTTTGGGGCAGCTAATTACAAATTTTGAGATCCAAATGAGGTGTTTTGGTCCCCCAAAGAGGCAAACATCTGTCAAAATTCACCTTTCTGCCTCACATATCAGTAGATGAGACCCCCCCGGGTTTTTTTCACTTATTCCACCTTTTTTCAAACTTATAGGTATCATTTTGGGAAAAATAAAGTATTTCTAGAAACTAGACATCTAGGGCTTTCCAACGAGCTATCACGGACCTTGTTTCAACATCAGGATATCCCTCAAAAGTTGTCTGCAAAACAGAATTCTTTTTGCTGCTACGCTCCTGTAGAATTTTGGCTAAAAAAGCGGGTTTTTGAATATGGTCACCTAAATGTGCGTTTAGCTATTTTTATCTCCATGTCAGTGATTAAAAGTAAATTTTCTTTCTATTATTAGCTTAAATAGATATTTTTGAAGATATTTTGTGCCTTGGGTTTCGCAAAGCCTCAAGGACAAAATCAGATATTTGTATTAGGCCAATGGCCTTCTAGATGCTCTAGGAGGGTTTCTTTCTCTTTGGCCTATATAATCCAAGAGAATACATTGTAACCAGAGGCTGAACTTGATGTTATAGAGCAATACATAGTATTACAAGATTTGAAGAAATACTTGGTCTCATGAAGTGGATGATTTCTTGTTTGACTTGGATGGTGGAGGAGGACTGTTTGTAGGATTCCATGATTTGGTGAATGGTATTGTGTTCCTTATCTGTTATGTTTTCCTTAGTTTATCATACATTTTTTCACACTTCTTTCTTGCTGTAGGTTAGTAAAGAATAGATTTGAGACATGCCCATGGAGGCACCTCAAGTTTCCTGATTCATTACAGCTTTTATGTTTTTCTTCTTTCTTGGTTATGTCAAAGAATTCTTAACTTCTCTTTGATACCCTAAGAACTTGTTATCAATTTCATAAATGGTTATTATGTATGCTGTCTAGTATGATTCACGGTACACCCTGCTTACTCATAGCTAACCAAAACTCCATCACTGAAATATTTCTCTGAATATTTGGTTGTCTTAGTTAAGCCAAAGAGGTCTTGTTTCAATCTTGCCCTTTTCCCATGCTCTGCAGTCTTATTTCAAAGTTCCAAATAGCTCAAAATATGATGTTTAGGAGTCCCCTCTTCATAGATTTAGTTGTTTGTTTGTCTTATTTGTTTTCCCAAAAGTTTGAAGGTGATTTTCCCAAATTTAGAGGGTCTTATACTTCTATGTATCACTTGAATGTTTATTTTATGCATCTATCAGTTTGAGTTTCATTTATAGTGATTAATGGTTAGCCCTACCACATGGATGTTTGCTGTAAAACTATTTATGCTTAAAACCTCTTTGTCTCTCACAAACTTAGTGTCCATCTCATTTCACTTACACCCAAAGAATCCATTTATCTCGACCAAATCGGCCCTACAATATACCTTGTCCATCATTTGAGACAGTCTCGACCTTTTCGACCCCATAGCCCAGTTGATTTGACAATATTTTTATCTATTTATCCTTTGATCAGTTCTCCCTCAAAAAACCTAAAACAAACCAAAACATACTTAACAACTAGCCTAAAATCAAATACATCAAAAGAAAACAAGTTCACATCCTTTGCATAATAGAGAGAGCCCTCTCTGAGTCCAGGAAGGCTAGGTCATAGGGCTCCAAAGTTGGTTTGATGTTACCCTGTCACTTGGCTTGCCAATTTGCCAAATCACGGGACCCTAACATACAAGATAAAGGAATCTAAGTCTAAATGAATAGAATAAATAGGAGTATTGTTGGGCCTATCTATGTTTCTCACCATGTATTTCATATGAGATTCCCTGTTTAGTCTTCTAGTTTGATTGAATACTGGGATGGTGGCATTGGACATGTCCATTTGAAGGCTCCCCTGAAGTTTGGCTCCCCATGATCGAGATAGAAGCATGCCATACTTTGGGGGAATGTCAGCTACTACTATGTCCATAACTAGACCTTTAGCAGGAATCTGTGCCAAATTGACACATAAATATTTGATTAGGCCCAAGAATTTGACCCTTCTTAAATCAAAGGAATACAGGTATTTATATGGTTTAGTAATTTCCAAACCTTTTCTTTCCATTACTACTTTGGGCATAAGATTGTGTGAAGCACCTGAGTCTAGCATAGTGTTGTGCAAGATTTTGTTATGTATATTAAGGCTGACATAGAAGGGAGGGACAACCCCTTCTTGGTATTTTCCTTCAACTTCAGGACCAAACAATAATTCTAGTTTATCATATTTCAAGTTTAAAGTATCAGTGTTACTGCCTATATTCAAAGCTTTCAAAACTTGATTTTTATATACATCCTGAGTTACTAGTTCAGCTAAGGGTATGGTGATTATGATCTTGGAAATTTCCTCTTCAAGGCTGAAAGAAAATATTGTTCTTGGCATATTTACATCTATTTTGTCATCTACAATTCTTTCAGCAATTCTGATTTGCTGAACTTTATTTGGACTATTATTTGGGACAGATTTGTTAGGGATACTAGCAGAAGCACTAGGGCAGCTTTTTTCAACACTTTGTTGGATGTTTTTATCTTTATTTAGATCAATTTTCTTGGCCATAGTGTTGGTGTTGCTTGCTGTCTTCTTAGGCTGATTTTTTGAAGTTTTCCTAACAACAGTACTAGTGTTTTTGTCATTGGAAATCTCTGGGCTCCCTTTTCTTCTAAGATTATATTGTTTGTGTACCTCCATGATTGCATTTTCAAACCCCAATATGCAATCCTCATAATCCTCATGATTGTTTTCATTTTGTTCTGAGGAGAAGAATATTTACTCTTCTTTAGTGAGAAAAACATCTGTCTCACTGTCAGATCCTATCAGATTTACATGATTTTCTTCCAACCTTTCAGTTTCCCTTTCCTCCTCTTGATCTACATAATTTTGTTGGAAGGGAGGCCTAATTTGTTGGTCATTATCTCTTTGCCTATCTTGATTAGGATATGTTTTGGGATTTGGATTTCTATTTATGTTTTGGGGATTGGTTTGACTCTCTCTAGGAGGCACTCTATCATTTAGATTTCAATCTAGCTCTTTTCTCTTTTTTCCCTGCATGTAACTCTTTTTTCTGATTTCAATCTAGCTCTTTTCTCAATCAGATTTGCCTCTAAAATTATGGCTCCCCTCTGCATATCTTCTAAAGTTAAGGGGTCTCTCTCTCTTAGCTAGTGTTAGTCATCAATATTTTTCACTTATTGGTGATGACTAGTTGTTACAACCAAGTTTTCTAGTAGCTGATCTAAAAAATTGTCAAATTTTCCAGCTGGAAAACACCCATAAACATTTTTTCCCTCCTACCTTTTCAATCAGCCCATGACGAGACAAAACCTCATTTTCAAGCCCTATCTAGCCTCAGCCATACTAGCTTTTCCATCAGCTCCAAAGAAAACAATCCAAATCTATCCAAGAAGTCTCCCCTTAAGTTAGGTAGTGGCGCTCTAGGCATTTCTCCCTTGGAAAACTATCCTAAAGCCAAAGAACCTCTATCTACTATCAACCAGTCCTAACAAACCTTCCTATTCTACAAATAGAGTTGGTTACACCCTTAGGTCGTGCCACTAACAAGCCCTGAAGTCTCAGCAATGCATATGCCATAGGTCAAACTGGTATTAGGTGGTTTTACAGTATTTCAATGGATCTTTCAAGAGAAAAAGTGTACCAATATTCCAAAAGACAGTATTTAACTCAACATGAGAAGACAGCTGCTTCTCATGTGGTTTTGAGCCTGGGATACAGCTACAGGGCAGAAAGTTGTTTCATTAAGCTCCTACAATCACAGTCAAAGGTTAGTAAATTATAAATGACAAGAAATACTTTGCAGATACTAGCCAAATTGCTTGTGATATCTAAAGAGGCGCAAAGGTATTTGGAAAGTAGAATTACATCTCTCAGAGAAATTCCCATCATGACTTATTATCAATTTTCCATCTTCATTTGCTTTAAGCATGAATAGGCAATGAAAGGAAAGATAGCATTGTTTAAAAGATGATGAAATGGCATCACTGAGAAAACCTCGTCCATACATGAGCAGAGGGTTGAATACTGAGAAAACCTCCTTCATTTTACAAGTAGAGGGTTGAAGACTGAGAAAACCTCCTTCATTTTACAAGCAGAGGGTTTGGCACTGTGATAAGGGCCTCCTTCATCTATAAGCAGAGGGCCAGGGATAGAGATTGATTTTATGGTTTTCACTGACTGAAAATCAAATTTTGAGAGCAGTGGGAGAAAATTAAAGGCTTATGGATAGAGAAATTGTGTTAAAAACAAAGAGAAAGCATGGGTACTATAATGATCAAAGAGGCTGACTTATCTCCTATTAGAGATTTCTTTCAAAAGCAGTCTGGAGCCAAAATGAACAAACCTTGCTGAGGTATGTAATTTCCTTAAGGGTTTCCAAAGATCCCTCTCCTTGATAAACAGGCATGACATCTAGTCACTGTTCCTTTAAAAAACAGATTTGAAAGTAGTTGAAATTAGCTGGGTTTAACAGAGGCCCAAGAGTGATGTTGATATTCAAAAAGGTTTTTCTCTTCCTGTTCATGAAGATATTTTTCAAAACTTATCAAAAGTGAAAAGGAGGTAACCTAAGCTTTGTTTTCTCAAGGTGACTTTGCAAATAAACAACACAGAGACAGGAGGTGTGAAAAAGATATGAAAAGTGCTTTAAAATCATGAACAACACTCAAAACAGATAAAACATGCCACTATCACAGTCAAAAGCCCCTTTATGGATATGTGAAGTCTCAAGGGTATTTAGAGGCCTTTTCCCTTGATTAATAGGTATGGGTAAGATCTGGAGTGTACAAATGAAGTTCTTCACCCACAGTCAAAAGAAAGGCTCAAAGCAACACCTGCCAGTTCAATCAGCTTCACAGTGGGCATGATCACCTTCAAAACACCAGGAGAAGAAACTATCAAATTAGGTTTTAAAAAGAGGAGTTATCTCCTTGCAAGAATGGAAAAAGATGCTTCACAAATCATTGGTATGTTTTTTGAGCAGAGTTTTCCTTTAAAAAGGTCATTAAAAAGGTTAGTAGTGGCAGAGATTCTTCTTTAATAAAGAACAGTGAAAAGGCAGTAGAGGAGATTTGCAGTTCCTGAACAAAGCCTTTTTACTTAAACAAAAAACATCACTATGTTACCTTTTCAAAAGTCAAACTCAGCATCTTGTCAAAGGATTAGTGCAAAAAGAGTCTTTATAGGTTTTAATTGATGAAATCACAAGGCAAGTGCTTCATGTTTTGTTTAAATCCGAAAGCCTTTTCAAAGGTTTTCAAAACCCTCACCAAGAAAATATCAAAGGGACATTGATTTTTTCGCCTTCAAAAGGGAGTTAGAGACTGTTGCAGGGCCTATTGGCAATTCAAAAACGCGAGCAACACATCTCCCTGGCTGCTCTCTGATCGAAACGAGAAATTTCAAGCGAAGTTGCAAAATTTTGGAGGTTTAAGACTGCACGGCGCGCCTGGAAGAGCGTGCGGCGCATTTAGGCAAAAATTATAAAGGCATTGCACTATTGTGCAGCGCGCCTATAGCGGCGCACGACGCGCCTGTAGGTGCCAGTCACAACCGCCCGAAGGCCGACCCGACACCCCTGTTGTTGCGCGGCATTTTCCTTTTGAACGTGCCGCACCTATTGAGCAATCAAAACGCCTTCAAAAGCATCTCTAAAGCTGTTAAATGATCAACGAAAGCTCGTAAAAGTTTGCAAGGTATTTTTCATTTGCTCCTTGCTACTTTTTTTTGAAAATCTGAAGGGGGTGATAGAGTGATTTTCTTCAAGGGAGAAACAATGATAAGGAGGGTTGGGTATTTGATAAAAATCCATGATTGTTGTTGCTATGATTGCCCAAGGTTAATCTAGTGAAAGTGGCGTGTTCATATTATTTTCAAAAGGCCTAAAGCTACCTTCAAAAACAGTGATAAACCATAACACTATTTGCAAGTCAAAAAAAGCACAGTGTTAGAGGTTTTTTTAAAATTGTTGAAGGTGTCCTAACTGTGATAGGACAAAAATAACCTCTGTCAGCAAAGTATAAGGTGAAAAAATTGTTATAAGGTGGAGGCAGTGTTTGAAATTTGATATCAGTGAGCCTATTTTGAAAACAATGGTCTTAGTCTGCATGCCTTGTCACTTCAAAAATATCTCCTTTGAATAAGTGAAACAGTGAAACTAGTGTTGCCTCCTTTGTCCCATAAAACAAAGTGTGGTGAGAGATTCTTTAAAGTCATTTGAGGGTGTTTTTTGTCTACCTGGGCATAAGAAACAAGTGATCCTAAGGTGAAACAGTTTTGTAAAGAAACAACAGTGATCAAGTCTGAAATACTCTATCACTTTAAAAGTCCTTTCTGTGTGGTAAAAAGAAAAACTAGTGCTGCCTCCTTTGATCCATGAAACAGAGTATGTTATGAAAATATTTTATATCAATTTGAAAGTGTTCTTGTCTACCTGTGCATGTGAAACAGTGAAATACAATAGGAGTGTTTTTTATTGGGAGGGGTGTTTTGTTTTTTACAAGGCTATCTTGCTTATACCAAAACACAAAGGATCCTTGTAACCTTACCCAAACACAGTAACAATTTGACTGTGTGCTTGTTATTTTGACAACTATTTGTTGTTTGGCACAAAAGAGACAAAATAGTGATTTGTAAGGAGCAGAAGGTTGGTGTTGGGAGAATATTTCACAAAGAATTTGAAGCAGTTTTCTTGGTCAAACAATGACTGATAGGAAGAACAGAGGTGTGTGCTTGAGAAAAAATTTCCAAAGGCCATTTGAGACAGCTTGGTGTTGCAGAGAGCATTCAAAATAATATGCCTCCCAAGCAAGATAGTAGGAGTGGCCTGCACAAGAGATTTGAGCCTGTTTCCACTGAAGAAGTGAATGCCCACCCATCAGTCTTGTTCAATTTCCATGAGGTTGGGTGTCTAGATTTTTGCCAAACAGTGCAAGAGGTGAAGAGCTATTCCCCTTTAACACACCTTTTTGCTTTGAGGTTTCAAGAGAAGCATTTTCAGCTGGCAGGCCTAGATTTCAAATTCTCTCCAAGGTCCATCTCCAAGGCCACTAAAATCCCTTATGTCGGGGAGAAGTGGTTTAAACAAAGCCACCTAGACTTAGAAGAATACAAGCCCTTTCTGAAGGCTAAGCACAAATATTCATGTCCATCTATTTTCCCTTTCTCATATATTTTGACTAGCTATGCCCCCCTCATGAAGATCATCATGAAATATTTCACTTGTGAGGGAAGATTCTCTTGAGTCTATGCCTATCACATTTGATTGCTCATGCATTTCATGAGGGAAAAATTGCTAAATCTCCCTTTCTTCCTACATAGAAGCATTAAGAAAATGGCCTCCACTGTTTAGAAAAAGCCTCCTTCACAGCAGACAGCCTGCCTCTTCCACCACTCCCTCATCAAAGTCATCATTCTTCATCAGCTTGTGAAGAGGGAGGTCTCTTGGGATATTTTCATCACCCATCCAGATTTCTCCACTGTCCCTCCAGTTCATACATCTCCTACACCTCCTACTCACCATCCTTCACCTTCTTCTAGCAAACCTATTCCCAAGAAGCTCAAGTTTACCATAGAACAAACAAAAGAGCATGAAGAGGGAGAAGGGCATGATGATGAGTAGCATCATAGTGAGGCAGAACAACAGACTCCTGAAGATGATGAAGGGCAGCAACATGAAGATTTGCAACACAGTGAGGGTGAGCGATCCCATGATGAACAGAGGCAGTCACAACATGATAAATAGAGGCAGCCACAGCATGATGAACAACAGCCTCATGATGATGAACAACAGCCTCTTAAAAAGGAACATCAGCCTCATGATGATGAACAACAGCCTCTTAAAAAGGAACAACAGCCTCATGAAGAAGAAGGGAAGCATGATAAACAGGTGCAAAACAGTGAGGAGGACAGCCCTCAAAAGGAAATGCAAAAGGATAGCCAAGGCATCCATGAAGAAATCCAAGACAGTGACAAAAATGAGTCGCAAAGTGACAAGGGTAAAGAGCCCATGGAGCATGTGCTAGCTGCCTCTCCTAGGCAAGGGGCCATGCTCTCTTCTCTGAAAGTGGCCAAGCCCCGGACATCAAGGAAAAGGGTGCCTAGATTTGTAACTCCAAATGTGACTAGGGCCCTCCGAAGCAAGGGAAACTTGCCCAAGAAGCCCATGGTCGAATTTCCCAAGAGGAAGAAGACTAAAAGAGCCACCCAAAGCAAATGGAAGGACAAGGAAGAAAACAGTCATGAATAGGAAAGGGAATTCGACATCATCCAAATACAAAGTGACGATAGTGATAATGAAGCCTGGATCCTAGAAAATCTCTTGATCCATAGAGAAAACCAAATTGATGCTTTGAGGACTGATCTCGATAGGGCTAGGAACTTCAATCACTTTTTTCAAGTTCAAAACAAGAAGATGAGTGTCCATATGGCTGTATATGAGACACGGGCCATCAAATACAAAAAGGAGGCTTCCAAAGCACAAGTGAGATTGGAAGAAACTCATGGGTGAGTTCGATGAAAGTGAAGGCAAAGATCAGCCCAGGCGAAAGAGGCCAAGAACCATGGGGCTCAAAAAGGCCCTTGAGAAACAAAAGGAAGAAGAAGATGCCCTTCTCCAATCTACCCGTCTCACTGCATTGTTCGAACAAGAGATAGAGAACAATCGGGAAGCATGGCTTGAGAGAGTTAATGATCACTTGGAGAAGAAATTGGAGAAGGCAAATAGGGACTTGGACCTTCAACGGAGGATGACCAGGCATTATAAAAAGCTCAATCAGTTTGCCCGACGGAAGTTGAAGGCTGCTCAGGAAAAACTCAAGGAGGCTAAAGGGAAGCGCTCGACACCAAAATTGAGGAAAGACACCTCAAGGCTCCAAATTTTTGCCTTAGCTTCACAACATCTTTCTAAAAACCCTTGAGGGTCATGCTCACCAAGTTTGGGCGAAATTTGACATGTTTTGGTTTTTTGTCATTTTTGGGTTTTTGGCCAAAACTCATGGGAATCACCATTTCAGTTTGGGGCATCATCAAAGGATGAAAATGGTATCATTGGATGCCATAATTTCAGGGTACATACTCAGCGATTTTAAAAACAATTGAAGATCATTTTCTCCCCCTAAGTGGCAAAAAACACTCGCTTTTTCTACACTCTGTCCCATTTACAGCAAGGCCTATTTTCTAGTTTTTTACACATAGTTCTGTTTTTGGAGGACTTCCATTGGTCAGTTGGGAGAAAAATAAACATTTTCAGAAAGTAGACACCCAGAGCTTTCCGAAGAGAAATCATGAGCCTCGTTTTGACATTGGGAAGACCTCCAAAAGTTGCTGGCAAGTCAGGGGACCTTTTGCTGATGTATTTTTTGAGTATTTTTGTAAAAATTGAACCTTTCAAAAGTGACTTTTCTTCATGTGCGTTTAGCTATTTTTGTACATGATAAGTTATGAACAGTCAATATATTTCCCTTTTTTAGCATTTTTGAGATATTTTATTAGATATTTTGTGCCTTGGGTTTTGCAAAGCCTCAAGGACAAAATCAGATATTTTGGATAGACCAATGAGATTGCAAGTTGAACTAAGAGGTTTTCCTCACTTTGGCCTATATATTCCAAAGGCTTTCATTGTAAACAAGGCTAAACTTGATGAATAGAAGCAATATATGGTCATATAAGCTTTGGAAGAAATCCTTGTCTCATGCTTTTGGATAGTTTCTTGGATGTTCTTGGATGATGAAAGAGGGTTGTTGTTGGATTCCATGACTTGGTAGAATGGTATAGTGTCTCTCTTTCTGTTTTGTTTCTTAGTTTTCATTCATAAATCCATGTTCTTGCTTACTATAGGACAGTAGAGAAAAAATTTGAGACATGCCCTTGGAGGCACTTCAAATTTCCTATTTCTTTATAGCTTCCATGTTTTTTTCATTCTTAGTCACATTAAAGAATTCTTGATTGCTCTTTAATAACTTAAGAATATTGTTTTCTTGTTTCATTCATGGTTTTATGCATGCTAAGTATGATTTACGGTATGCCATGCTTACTCATGGCTAGCCATAGTTCCACCTATGAAACTTCTATTTGATTGATTAGATTGTCATTTGTTGAACCAAGGAGGTTTTGTTTTGATCTTGCCCTTTGCCTAAAACTATGCAATATTATTTTCAAAGTGCCCAATAGCTTAAAGTACTGTGTTTAGACATTCTGACATAGTGATTTGAGTTGTTTTTCTGTCTTAGATGTGTTTCCCCAAATTCTGATAGCCATTTCCTAAAGTTAGAGAGTTATATATCTCTATGCATGGCTTGAATGCTTATTTCTCTGCGTCGGTTAGTTTACAGTTACATTTCTCATGATTAATGGTTTTCCCTACCATGTTTATGTTAGCTATTAAACTATTTGTGCTTGAAATCCTTTGTTATTCACAAACTTGATGTCCATCTCACTCCATTTTTCCTAAATATCCATTTTACCTCGAATCAAATCGGCCCTTCAACAACCTTGTATCACCATCTAAAAGCTTTCTTGACCTTTTTCGACCCCATAGCCCAGTTGATCTAACATATTTTTACCTATCTTATGCCTTTGATTAGTTCATCCCTCACAACTTAAAAACCAAAACCAAAAACCCACTTCATAACTAGCCTAAAATCAGAACACAATAAGCAAACACACAGATATCCCTTACACAGATAGAGAGAGCCCTCTCTGAGTCTAGGAAGGCTAGGTCCTTGGGCTCCAAAGATTGGTTTGATGTTACACTGTCATTTGGCTTGCCAATCAGCCAAATCACGGGACCCTAACAGCTAGTAGGCCATTTCAGGATCAAAGCCTTCTGGGAATTTAGCCAAGGCTAAGCCTAATGGAGGTTTTTTTTTCTGGGGGAAGTGCATTATACACACTATTGAATCTAGTGCAATAATCTTGGACACTTTCCCTAGTATTTCTCTTGAGGTTATTATAGTCTGAAAGTATTTGGAGAGGGTTCTTTTTAATTTCCCATTTGTTTGTGAATGTTTGATATAAAGAAGGGAGATAATTTATGTTGTGAGGAGTTAAGTTTTTGAACCATTTTTTGGCTTCTCCTCCTAGACTTTGAGAAAAAATTCTCATCTTAATGGTCTCTTCTTCTATTTCCATATAATCAAAAGTATCATTTATCTTATCTACATGCTACTGAGTAGTAGTAGGTTCATTTCTAGTGAAATGGGGAATTTTGGATTGGTAATCATTGGGTAAAGGAACCAGAGGTTGAGGTAACACTAGTGGAGCATACCATGCTACCATGATTGGAAACAATAGGGGATTTACAAGAGGGAAAGTGGGCTGAGCTGGAGTGTTTTGAATAGCGGATGTGTGTACAGGAGTGGAAGAAACACTTGGGCCAACAAACTGATGATGAGCAGATTTGTTATGGAAGGAGTTGAAATGATGGAGAAGCTGAGAATCAGGTGGAGTAGAAGGTGAGGCTTCTCTGCTAAAGCTCTGTTGCAAATCTGTGGTTTCAAATTTAGCTTGGTTTAAATAACTTTGAGACTTATTTCTAATTAAGTTCTTTGTGTGAGTTAAGTCAAAGTGAGGATCTTTCAAGACTGTGATATTTTCAGGGACAGATCTTGTTCTTGGGATGGTCCTATTAGTAGTTGATTTTCCAGACCTAGAAGTATGCCACAAAATCCTTTCTATATTATCAACTATGGAAGGAGGTTTAGGATCTAGATGGGATCTAGTATTGACCCTATGTGAAGCCAGATTTTAGTTTCCAAAATTTAGAGAGGCTGAGGTTTTTAGGACTGTTTTTTCGAATTTTTCCTCTCACAGTGATTTCTATAATAGGGGACTAGGTTTCTAAACGTCCTCAAGGTTGTTTAACACATTCCGAAGGAAATATGGAGATCTAGAGGAGTAATAGGCCTACTGGGGCTAGTGGAGTCGCCAGGTGGAAATTTTTAGCTTTTCTAAAGGTAAAATGTTTTATGGTCAACCACCAATGATTTATTTGAAAACAAATATGAAATTTTTTGGGTTTCCTGAGTTTTTTTCAGTTCCATGGTTGTGAGAGTGTCCTATACCTGATTCAACACTTAACTAAGGTGGTGAAACAAAAAAAGTTTACTCTATGGCTTGCTAGCTGATTTCTTCAAGGTTTGATAAGGGTCTCTGAGAATACTAAGGGTTAATTAGATTTCCACTGATTCAGACAGGTCCTATCATGATCACCATTATGTTGGTAGTGCTTGAAGAAAGCTATAGCTCACTTGAATGAATAATGAGTGTCTTGTTAAGGAAATTTTACTCAAAAATGTCCCACCGTGAATGCCATTATGTTGTGGTCTTGTGATTTGGCAGATTGGCATACCAAGTGACAAGGAAACATCAACACCCATATTTAGAGCTCTAGGACCTAGCCTTCCTAGTCTCAGAGAGGGATCTCTCGATTGTTTGCAAAGATGTGAGCTTGTTTGCTTTTAAGGGTTGATTTTAGGCTAGTTATGAAGCATGAGTTTGTTTGATTGTTTGGTTGGACATGATGATTTAGGCAACATAGATAGAAAAGGGAAATCTCTAAGTCATTGGGCAATGGAGTCAAGTGGAAGTTGTAAAAAGTTTGTGAAGGGATCAGGGGTATCAAAGGGAAAATTTAACTTGGCCAGTGGATCTACAAAGTCTTTCAGGTGAAATAAAATGGACATCAAAGGTTTAGAATGAAAAGTATAACTAAGGGAAATTACGAATCCTTAATTATATGTACTTCTCAACAAAGGGACTTAAAACATTATCTAAACATGAAGAGGCATTCCACAGAAAAGGCTAACCATAAATTCTATAAACCACACTTCAGCAAATAATAATTCCAAGACAAACTTCTCCAATGAAATTTAGAAGGCGAGAAACTCATTTAACTTCTAGTGATTTCACCTTCAAGGATAAGAAAACATTCAAGATTCACAAATAACTGCATCCATATAAGAGGGAACTCCTAGACATACTTGATTACAGCTATAAAGATCTTCAAAACAATTATCTAAGCAGGAACAAAGGGTATGATCGGAAAAAAACCTCCTTGGTAGGCTTTAAACAATGGCATTTTAAAGGGATACTTCAGAAACAGTTTTTAAGTGGCAACAAGTAAGCAGGGAAAACCATAAATCATTCTTGAGACCAACTGTATTGAACTATTTAAGAAATAAACAAGCATAAGGGTTCTAGAGAGAAATTAAGAATTCTCTAGAATATATTAGCAGAAGAAAACATAAAGACAGTGATGAGTAAACAGAACTAAGGTGCTTTCAAAAGACATTTCTTAGCCTAAAATTTTTACTCTACTACAATAGAGAATGGTGAAATATAATGGAATAGGAAATAACAATGACAGATTAAGAATACTTCACCAACAGCCAAGCTCAGGGATCCAATGACAATACTTTCTCCATCAACAAACAGGTCAAAACATCCACAAGTTCCAGAACATCAATTTCTTTTTAACTTCAGCAGAGCTATGTATTACTTCAAAGAGTCACCAAATTCCAACAATACAACGAGTTCCAGTGCAGTATTTATGCTGCAAACAAGGAGGTGGAACTGATCTAGGGTTCAAGTGTTATTAATTACATATTAAATGCATTCTTGACCTTGAAAACCATGCAAGGCATAAGTTAGGAACATGTGTGCAGCTACTTATCTATTTTAATAACTTTGACTTAACTTTCTAAGGAAAGATAGGTGAAAAGTTTGACTTTGAGGCCTATCTTTATCTTTACATTAATTGCCTTGACAATTTTTAAAATATTTTTAGCTGGGTAATAACTACTGATTGGTTTTATGGATAGAAAGTAGGTTGTAGGTGTCAGTTAGATATTTTGAATGAATAACTACTCTTTATTGGTGTATTCGAGGATGTTTTAGCCTAACTTTCCTTAATTTCATCATTAAACTGTGTTTAAGACCTGATTTTGCTTTTGGCCTTCATAATTCATCATGGTGTCTTTATTACTTCACTGTTTTATTTAAACCTCAGTTCATCTGTCCTTAACTGTGTTTTATCCTTTAATATTTTAATTAAGCCTTTAATCTTCTGTCTTCTTGTTTCTTCGGTCTTCAAACTTTACTGCTTTTCTGTTGTTGGTGTACAGGTGGCCTTTCCCTGCGCTAGAGGGTTCCATTCATCCAATGCTCATGAGACATTGTCCAATCCATAGAACTCAAACCCTGGGTCCTCTTTTGAATTTATCTCGCCTTCGAGGATCGTCATCCTAGGCTCTTCTTGCCACTGATCTGGCTGTGGGACGGTTAGTTCACTGAACCGCTATTAAAATTGCACATATACCATATAAAACATTAGAGAAAACCTGTGCTCGTGGATTTTAAATGCCAACGGAGGCTTGGGAAGGGGTTACAGAGAATTGTAGAGGAAGGGAGTATTGCAGGGAGGGGTTTCGTATGCGAAACCAGAAGAAACCATGGTGAAATTTTAATAATGGTACCGAAACAAGGTAGGGTGGTATTAGGGAATACCATGGTGGTATTCATGTGAGGTTCAAGTGGTAAGTAGTATTTTCCCTTATGGACGTGATACAACTGGCTGGGCGACACCTGTCCTCCTCAAAACCGCTTTTTTCGCATTAAAAATGCACATTAAGTCGTTTTGGTGGATTGGGCGCGAAGATGAACATGGGTTGTCAGATATAGGAGATCCAGATCTACGGCAGAGGGTGAATGCGATGGAGAAAGGTGCACGGTCGAGTGGGACCGGTGGGGGAAAAAAGCAGAGACCGTTGGATCTAGGCCAAGGGGTTCCGATTGACGGTGGGGAGTTGATTGGGAAAAAACAAAGGCGCGGGGAAAAATAAGGTGAAGGTAGTTTTAAAGAAGGCGCAGAGATAGGGCCCTGTGAAGGAAGAGTGGGACCAATGACTTAGGAATTTAAGTATGTGGTCGCGGGCCTCAGGTTATGTGGAGAAGGAGGCCGAGGGCTTAAGCTCAGAAGAGGGTTTAAAGCCTGATAGGTTAGAAAAGGTAGTTTTTAAACCAAAAAAAGGTGTTTTTATGGTTTAAGGGGGTTTTTAGAAGAAATGAAGAGTTAATGAAGGGAAAATGGGATATTTTCAAAGGGAAATGGACTGATAAAAATAGGGGTAGGAATGGTAAGATGGGAAATTAAATATTGGCAAAGTGATGGGGTATCCTAAAACAAGCTTCTCTTTGAAATAGAGGGGTGATATTTTTAGAAGGCATAGATGAAGGTTTTAGTGAACTGATAGATTTAGGATGATGAAGGCAGTGAGATTTCTACAACTCACAATGTTTCTGCAAATATTGTTTCTAGAAATCTAAGTTTTTCAACTTAGTCATCTTTGGATGAAGTCAAGATTATGGATGACTAAAAGTATCGATACCGTTTTCTGTGTTCTCATTCTTTCTAGGAAATAATCAACTTGAGAGAAAAGCAGGATAGAGGAAGAGGAGCTCTCAAAGCTTATTTTTCAAACTATGCAGAGCGTCAAGGGAGATATCAAGAAGATGAGAAGGGAGATGTGTAGGGAATATCCAAGGAGGCTTGAATATGAAGCAAGCCCTATATTTTTACATGATAGGTGTGAGCATGTAGCCACACATCATGATTCACAGTGTAGTCATATTCCCAGATGTACTATGAGAGAGATGGAAGAAGAAGGAATGCCAAAGAATGAGACTCTTAGTGATTATCTGCAAGAATATGGATCCCAAACTAAGAGGTTCAAAGATCACATCATACTTCCAAGAGTTCTACAAGATCAAGGAGGAAAGGAGCAAAAGAAGCAAGCAGCATGATGTGGGTAGATTATTTCTATATACTTTTTATGGTTCACCTAAATGTTCAGCTAGGGCTTGGGTGAAGGAGCTAGACATCTATTTGCAGCAGCACCAAGTTTTAGAGAATGAAGCCATCAAAGTTGCAGCACTGCATTTTGAAGGTAAGGCCTATGCTTGGTGGATGTTTGAATATTTTTCTTTAAAAAATGCAAATACATCTACTTATGCAAAGTTCACTAGGAGAATAGTGGAAAGGTTTGATGGAAAACATTCTGATACACCTTTGGTGGAGATAAACAAACCAAAACAAACAAAAACTTTACATGGGTTGGAAGGATCTATAAACCCAACTCCACTTCTGAAAACTATTGAAGAGGCTAAAAGCTTGCCTAATACCTTGCTAGGGACAAGATGTTAGGCTCTTCAATAGTTTTCAGAAGTGGATTTGGGTTTATAGATTCTTCCAACCCATGCAAATTTTTTGTTTGTTTTGGTTTTTTTATCTCCACTAAAGGTGTATCCGAATGTTTTCCATCAAACCTTTCCACTATTCTCCTAGTGAAATTTGCATAATTAGATGTATTTTCATTTTATAAAGAAAAATATTCAAACATCTGCCAAGCATGGGCCTTACCTTCAAAATGCAGTGCTGGAACTTTGATGGCTTCATTCTCTGAAACTTGGTGCTGCTACAAATAGATGTCTAACTCCTTCACCCAAGCCCTAGCTTAACATTTAGGTGAACCATCAAAAGTAGATAGAAAGAATCTACCCACATCATGCTACTTGCTTATTGTGCTCCTTTCCTCCTTGATCTTGCAGAACTCTTGGAAGTTGATGTGATCTTTGAACCTCCTAGTTTGGGATCCATATTCTTGCATATAATAAATAAGAGTCTCTTTCTTTGGCATTCCTTCTTCTTCCATCTCTCTCATAGTACATATGGGCATATGACTGCACTGTGAATCATGATTTGTGGCTGCATGCTCACACCCATCATTCAAAACTCTAGGGCTTGCTTCATATTCAAGCCTCCTTGGAGATTCCCTACACATCTCCCTTCTCATCTTCTTGATATCTCCCTTGATGATCTGAATAGTTTTAAAAAGAAGCTTTGAGAGCTCCTCTTCCTCTATCCTGCTTTTTTCTCAAGCTGACTGTTTACTAGAAAGAATGAGAACACAAAAAACAATATCGATACCACTGATGGAGAAGATACCACTGTGCTAAACAGATCTGATCTAGAAAATAATCGAAGGGAGACATATTACAGTGGTATCGAAGCTCCTCTACCCTGCAAGCCATCATGTGGGACACCATATTTCCAGTTCCTTGTGTGGAAGTTTCATGAAAATTGGGTATCACTCTTAAGGATGCAAGAGTGCTTCTGATTGGAAAAATTTCTCCCTCCTCACCTCCATGTGATAGTGGATCATCTCCTGCCATGTCAGTGCTATGATCCCTCCTTTGTTCTATCTAATTTTCTATCAACATAAACACATGCTGCTCATGATCTTCATATTTAAGATCCCTTGGAACTTATTGAAAAGATACAAGAGCTCCTCTAGTTGAAGCAATTGCTTCATCTCCATCTCCAAATAGAGGTAAATATCCTCCTGTTGTCACAGTGCCGGAGGATATTTCCAACTCTCCCTCTTCCTTCTCCTCATCAATGGATAATGCCTCATCGTTAAGAGATCCTTTGTCTTGATCTCCCTTTGAAAAAGGAACCCTTATGTTTTCTTATTGAGAAGAAAGTTTTTGCTGAAGTGGGGCCTTTGCCATTGGCAAAGCATGTTGCAGATCTTCAACCTTCTCAACAATGTTTTGAAATGGAGTTGGGTTCATGGACCCTTCCAACTCATGCAAAGGTGCTGATTTCTTGGGCTTGGTTTTTTTTCCCATGGAAATTCCAGATTGTTTCAAATCAAATCTTTTCAATAACCTCCTAGTGAACTTTGCATAAGTAGATATATTTACATTATTCAATGAAGAAGATTCAAATAACCACCAGGCATAAGCCTTACCTTCAATATGCAGCGCTGCTACTCTAATGGCTTATTCTTCTGAAATATGATGCAGCTGGAAATATGTGTCTAGCTTCCTTACCCAAGATTTAGCTGTGCTCTTGGGCGACCCATTAAAAGTAGGTAGGAAGAATATACCCGAAGTGGGCTACTTGCACCCTTTTCTTATATTGTAGTTGTTGAGTCTTCTCTCTTCTTTAAGTTGACAGAACCATTAGAAGCTTAGATGCTCCTTGAATCTTTTAGACTGAGATTCATATTCTTGGAGATAGTCACCAAGAGTCTCCTCCTTTGGTGTTTCTTCTTCTATTTCTTCTCTTGTCCAAAATGTAGGCATGGTACAACGTTGTAGATCTGATTGTGTGGCTGAATGCTCACACACATAATACGAAGAACTGGGGCTTTCTTCATGTGACAATCTTATTGAGGGATATTCATGTCTTTCCCTCCTTATTCCCTCGGTTTCTCTTTTAAGCACTTGCATATTTTGGAGAGGAAGTCTTGAGAACTCCTTTCCTTTCAATCCTCCAGATAATGGGGTTTTACCCTTGTCTTCAATGTCCTTTGTGTAATCAAATTTCTTTTGTCTTCTCTTTAGATACCTCTTCTCTCTGTCAGTAAGAGGTTATTCTTCTTCAGAAGACATATTGGCTTCTTAGAAAGCATAGGCTGAGCCAAGATGATGCTCTAATACCACTGTAATATTCCCGAATTGGAAATGTATCAATACAATACAATTATGCAGGAAAATAACCAAGTTCATCTAAAGAAAAGTAGCAGGAAAATATAGAGACCTTTCAAATGTATTTATAGAAGCAAAATAGATATACAATGTGGCCCATGAGATGCATAACTGGAAATACAAGACTCCAATAGAATGAAATCCTCAAAAAGAGGTGCTGAAACCATACATATAGACGGAAAATTCCTTGACAGTTTTATTTTATTAGGCTACAACATGCTTTGCCAATGGAAAAGGCCCCACTTCAACAAAAACTTTCTTCTCAAGAAGAAGACATAAGGGTTCCTTTTTCAAAGGGAGCTCAAGACAAAGGATCTCTTAATGATGAGGCATTCTCCATTGATGAGGAGAAGGAAAAGGGAGAGCTGGAAAGATCCTCCAGCACTATGACAACAAGAGGAGATTTACCTCTATTTGGAGATGGAGATGAAGCAATTTATTCAACTAGAGGAGCTCTTGTATCTTTCCAAGAAGTTCCAAGGGATCTTAAATATGAAGATTATGAGCAGCATGTGTTTATGTTGATAGAAAATGAGACATAACAAAGGAGGGATCACAACACTGATATGGCAGGAGATGATCCACCATCACATGGAGGTGAGGAGGGAGAAAATTTTCCAATCAGAAGCACTCTTGCATCCTTAAGAGTGATACCCAATTTTCATGAAACTTCCACACAAGGAACTGAGATTAATTTTCATAGTGGAAGCAAGGATAAGATGATCCCATCTACTATGCACATAAGGATGATCCATGAGACATCATTATCTTATGGTAAACCGCCTGGGAGACCACCTGATTTAGATTTGGTGAAATATGTCTCACATCGTGATGCTCCATTCATATATCCAGGAAGGAAGGGATCATTATAAGACCACCATACATCACTGGGAGTGTTGGGCGAGCTTAAGGAGGATGGAAATATTTCCCCACTATCACCATTGTCCACTCTCTAATCTCATACAGTGCTGAGAAAATATGCTGCAATATTAGAGGACACCATCATGGGGCAAGGAGAACAGTCCTTGGCTATGGAGACTCAGAAGATAATCTCACTTGGAGAGAAATATTCCATACATAATAGGAGATGGTGGCCACACATGCATACTTTGGCAAGACCAAGGATGTTTTGGATAGATGATAGCCTTCCATGGGAGACTAACTAGAAAGAACATCCATCTTCAATTGAGCATGTGAATTTACAAGAAAGGTATCAAGGAGGGAATAGCAACCTTCCATCATATACCTTTGGCATGGGAGATGTAAAGGAGGAGAAGAAGA
Organism: Pinus albicaulis; assembly: GCA_034641835.2. NCBI lineage: Eukaryota > Viridiplantae > Streptophyta > Pinopsida > Pinales > Pinaceae > Pinus > Pinus albicaulis. Next base: position 522,206,174 of record CM076578.1, read on the forward strand.
GAAGGGATGACCTTCCAACACATAACTTTGGCATGGGAGATGTCAAAGAAAGGAGTAGCCACATGACAGACATTTCAGTTGATATATCATCAACACTGTCATTGTTTAGGAGCGTAGATCCATATTGGAAATCCCAACTGTTGGTGGATTATTCCAAGGATCTTCACACATGCATGATACTTGAAGAAAAACTACATGAAGAGGGCTATTCAGTCCAAGATGGATTCATATTTGATCATGGTAGAATCTTCATGTCTAGATCCTCCAAGCACAAGGAGAAGTTACTACAAAGGGCCTATGAAGAGTTCTACTTTAGCCACACATATTCCATGGAGATCAATAACATCATCATGAAGATCTACACTTGGAAGGGATTTGAAGGAGAACTATATTAACATTTTCAAAGATGCATGTACCAAGGAGGAGTGTTGTACCTTATAAACTTCATGGCCATCTTTGGGCCAAAAATATTTTTGAATATGGCCATTCCCTTGGAGATCATAGGGAGATTTTGTATCATGATGGGTGCATTCCTAAGGCACCAAATATATCTCACACTTTCAGCCATAGTGAGATAACAGAGGCAACAAGTAAGTGGTGGGGAAACCACTTACCACATCTTGCCTTCAAGACTAATCTCCATAGGCCAATATGGAGACCTTTCAAATGTATATACAACAGAAAAATAGATGTACAATGTGGCCCATAAGAAGCATAACTTGAAATACATGTCACCAATAGAAGAAAATCCTCAAAAAGAGGTGTTGCAACCATACATATAGAATGAAAATGCCTTGACAACGTTATTTTATTGGGCTGCAAACAACATTTGATTACACTTTAGATCTAGAGCATATGAGTGCATGAAAATTCAGATCTATAACATATCCATACCCTATATAGGCTCCTCTTTCAAATCCCCTTGGGGTTTTCAGCATTACACCATGTACAAGCAGTAGATATGAGATCTATGTTTGCAAATTTGCAGAAATATTCAGATATTCAGAAGTTTTCAGAAACATGCAGATCATATCCGAAATGAACGATGTATAGATCTCCTCCAATGAATCTCCAAAGTGAAGGGAAGATCCCTAACACTTGAAAACCAACTCTACAGATGGTATGCCAAATCACCCTGCAACATCACTTATAGGAATAATGCAGATCTGGAAGGGAAACTACGCTATAGAGTTTAGAATATAGTTGGCCACATGCCAAGATCATAAAATGATTCCCAAGCACTCCAATACACTCCTCACAATGGAGTAGAAGCCTCCTCCACTGAAAAAGGGCACTGCGATGATCTAGATCTGAGTAGATCTAGCCTCCACTTGTTGCAAGTTACAAAGACAACCAAACCCTCAATAGGATCTTTGTTGTAGTTGAAAGGAGAAGCTTGGCCTTTAGCCAGATAGTGGACTATGCAATACAAGAAACTCCCAAGAGCTAGTCAATGGGAAGAGGTGGGATTCCCGATCAGGAACACCCAATGCTAAACAACATTTGCAATCTAGACTAAACAGCCAAAGAAAGCTCTATGTCTAAACAGACAAGATATAAAAATATCTTAACCATCAACAACCCTCTCATGCTGCCATCCTCTTCCTTGTATAAGTTAAGAGCTTGTAAACCCTAAACCACCTTCAATGAAATCACTTCTTTCTAAAACTGCGTTGTGCCTCATTGATGGCCACTCCTCCAAGACAAAGCTATATATTTGTTCAAGGTTGACCCAATCAATATCCAACCCCTTTCACACCTAAGGGTGCTTGCTTACATAGCCAAGAATTAGCCTTTTGCACATTTGGCATTGATTTATTTACTGTTTAGGAGTGTTATGGACCTCCTTTACATTTATATTCTTGAAATAGAAAAATAAAACAAAATTGAATATTCCCATTAGCTTAGGACTAATTGGAAATATTACAGTCCTCCCCTCCCAAATGTTGCTTGTCCTCAAGCAACTGATAAGGTGAGTGTTGTAAATCTTCTCCTCCTCCATTAGTGACACCAACATGTGATAAGTTTCCTCCATAAGCTAAGTATTCACCAATCCATCCCTCCATGAATTTCTTCTCCAAAGTTCTCATGAGATGTAAATAGTCCATCCCATAAGGAGACAATAACTCAAATGAAACAAACATGGCTGGCTCAATGCTCTCATTGAAACATATAACATAATATACATAGAGAGTCTCCATCCCATAAGGTACATGCATACCTCGCATCCTCCCTCCATACATTCCCATAAAAAGTACAATCATATCATCAATGTATGGGAGCAAAAAAACATACATAAAAATAGAAATTTGTGCATATGGAGGTGGGTCATGGTCCCACATGTGGAACCAGTGCATTGCATCTCCTGCTTGCATTAGATAAAGATGTGGTAATTCGTTTCCCCACCACTTACTTGCTGCCCATATCATCTCACCATGTCTGAAAGTGTGAGATATATTCGGTGCCTTAGGAGTGCACCCATCATGAAACAAAATCTCCATTTGTCCTTCAAGGGAGTGGCCAAGTTTAGAAATTTTTGTGGCCCAAAGTTGGCCATGAAGTTTATAAGGTACAACACTCCTTCTTGGAGTCATGACCTGCATATACATGGTAAAAGAATACATACAATCAGAAAATAAAACATGATTTACATGAGTATGCTCTTCACCATCAATCCTCCTTGTACAAATGGAGTGGTGCATAGATCTATCCCCTTCCTCAAAAAGAGAAAGAGAGGGCTGAATTAACTCTTCCATGGAGTTATGTTGCTGCTCCATCTCCACATGGTACATGCATATTTGACAATGCTGATATAGTTCTCCTTCAAAGCCCTCCCAATGGTAGGTCCTCAAGATGATGTTGTTGAGTTTCATGGAGTATGTGTGGCTGAAATAGAACTCTTCATAGGCTCCTTGTAGAAACTTCTCCTTGAGCTTGGAGGCTCTAGATAATAAGATCCTACCATGATGATAGATGACTCCTCATTGGACTAAATAGACCTCTTCATGCAGCTGATCATCAAGTATCATGCAAGTGTGAATATCCTTGGAATAATCCACCAACAGTTGGGATTTCCAATATGGATCTAATCTCCCCAATAATGACAGTGTTGATAATGTATCAACTGAAATGTTTGCCATGTTGCTGCTCTTCTCCTTGACATCTCCCATGCCAAAGGTATATGTTGGAAGGCCATTCCTCCCATTATTCTCCTCCCATAACGTAAAATTATAAATGAGAGTGGGTAATGATGATGTTGGGTGCAGATCTCCCTCCTAAGGAGCTTCAAAATAGATACCACTGTAATATTCCCAATGGGAAAACTCAACAATACATGCACAAAAAACACATTATTCAAATTTGTATGTATTAACAGATGAATGCAGCCCATGCATTCATTATATATGACAATATAACAACCATATCTAAAAGGAAATAAGAAATAAATCACTTTTGCATAGCTAAACAAGCCTCCCATGCTCAAAATAGCCCAAAACACACTGAAACCCCAAGACTACTGCAACACAGAATTACTACAGAAAGTGACAACGCAGTTTATTGTGGGAGTCCTAGTACATCTACAGATTAGTTAACACCAAATAGCACTTGTAATAATCCACTAATCTTGGATTATTCTTCTTCAATACCAAGCTTGCAGCTCCTCTTTTTTTTATGATACCAGAAAATGATAAAGGGGTTTTATCACGATATATTGGGAATGGATCATCAAAGAAAGTTTAGATATGTCTCAATTAGAATGAATAAATTCTTTTGATTATTGCTTAATTAATTAAGTTTATTAAGGACTCTAATAATCCAAATATGATGTGAAAATTTGGGAATATTACAAGACATACTGAAATTTGGGAGGTTGGTAGCAAATCTTAGATTTATTAGAGTTATTCCCAAATTTTTACATCATATTTGGAATATTAGAGTTCTTGATTTTCTTAATAAATTAAGTAAATAAAAGGGTTGAGGGACCCACAAACCTTAAAGATGAATAAAATCCACTTTTAATGTGTGTATGTGGATATTCTAGATCTATATTTAAAATCATGGAGTAGTGGAGCAGCTCCATTAATGAAGATCATGTCTCATTTATGAGATATATTATGGAGGATGAAACAATCACATAAGATCATGGATCCTAAATATAAAATCATGAGGATCTTTGATAAGGTCAACTAAGATCATAGTGCATTCAAAGAAGATCATGAAGCACTTATGATAATATAATGGATGAAGTGATATATTTAATGCACATATGATGGAGAGGGTGATCACCCCATGTGAACATGATGGAGGACATGAAGCAAAAACACAGTCAAACATGGAGACTTTTTCCACACGTACAACGCAGTTTTGGAGTGGGCCTAGGCTATGGAAGGCTCATGCATATAATGAAGGTTAAGGCACAATGGAAGGAAGATTTGGATTATTCATTTCTTGATATGTTTAGATGTAGATTTTTATTAGGACATTTCTATGTAGGCTTAGGTTGTTTAGCAGAGTTTGCAGTGCTGTTTAGCACAGGGTGTTCCCCAGCGGGAATCCCACCTCTTTCTTTGAGTAGCTCTGAAAAGAGGATTGTTATTCATTCCTTATTAGGCATTGGTGCCATCTTCAGGAGGTTGTTTCTAGTATTCAGCTAGGAAACCAGTGGAGGATTCATCCTACCACCTTGTTATTCAGATCCAGCCTTTCAGGAGCAATAGATCTATATCCAACATTCAAGCCATTGGGTTTTACCTCCATGCAGCAGCAGTCCCATCAAGGATTGCGTAGTCTAGTCCTATAGATCTATTGGAGGAAGGATGTTTCCATTATTTTAGCTGGAAATCCTGTGAGGGATTGTCTCTTCACATTGGATCTATTGTTTCCATCCTTCAGGAGATGATTTGACATATCTAGCAGCAGGCTAATGAGCCTCCCTCACTGACAGTGCAATTTTCTGAAGCTGTTGTTCATCCAACAACTATTTTCAGTAGAGGAGATTGGAGGAGCTAGATATTGATCTTTTAGCCCAATGATCTAGTGAAGGGATCAACCCTTCTTGCATAGATCTGATTGTACATCATTGCAGGCATAATATCATCAGATCTAGCTTAAGATCCACATTCCTAGTAACATATATGTGAATCCCTAAGAGGGTGCTTTTATTAGACTTACATATCTGAGAAAACCTTCTTGGGTTATCTTGGGAATCCATCATTGAGCCCATATCTACAATTTCAGCATCATCGGAGCTCCCATTCTTCCTAGATCTGACATTCTATCTTTCAAGTAGTTGTAGTCCCAACAATTGCAGTAGGGACAATGCAGTTTACCTTCCAGCAGTTCAGCAGTTACGCAGTCCCTCTTGGGAAATCATTTCAGGGTCATTCTAGGCCACCCTTGTGGCTTGAGTGTCTCATATTTTGAGCACTGTTGTACTTGCCTTTTCACCTCCAATATAATAAAATGGCTTAGTTATTTCTGGGCATTCTAATGTGTATATATATTTATTGTTTACTTTGCTGCAGTTCTTATATTGTGTTTTAGTATTGTTGCATTCTCCCTTTTGGGATATTACAGTGGTATCAGAGCATGATCTTTGGCTCAACTTGTGGACACTTCATCTTTGCATCAAAAGAAGACATAGATAGATGAGATCTATCATGGAGGATGATAATTCTACCACTCCTGTCTTTAGATCCATGCAGGATCTCTCCAAGGAGGTCAATCAAATGAAGAAGCAAGGACAGAAAGAAGATCCAAAAAGAATAATTGATGAGGAAGGGCCAAGCACTTCCTATTAGCAAAGAAGAAAACCGGAGAATCATAGATCATTAGGGGAATTTTGAGGTCTAAAATGGGCCTCATAAGAAAAATGTACAACAAAAATAAAATTTATAACAACCAATAGGATTCAAGATGATGATGTCAACCATGGGGGATGATTCACCATTTTTTAAATAAAATGGTAAAAATATTAAAAAATAATAAAATAATAAAACTACTTTTTCAACTCGTATTTTCAACTTATCTCCCAAAATTTTTACTCGAATTTCGAGCGGGAGTACTCGTTGGATGCGAAATTTAATTCCTCATCCAAGGAGTACCCATGTTGCATACTTTCGATGAACTCTACTACACGAAAAATGAGAAATACATTAAAAACGTGATTGTAATCACGTTTTTTTTATGTATTTATCATTTTTCGTGTAGTAGGACCCATCGAAAGTATGAAACATGGGTACTCCTTGGATGAGGAATTAAATTTTGCATCCAACGAGTACTCCCACTCGAAATTTGAGTAAAAACTTTGGTAGATAAGTTGAAAATATGAGTTGAAAAAGTAGTTTTTCCATTTTTCCCTCTAAAATTTGATGATGTCATCAAATCTTATTTGATTTTTTCCACTATTATTTTATAATTTCCTTAGGAGGCCCATTTTAGACCTCAAAATTCCCCTAATGTCTCCTCATAGATCTACTATACCCACTTCCTTTGAAGAAAGTGAGAGGTATAGCAATGAAGAAAGAAGAAAACCTGAGACTCATGAGACTCTCAGTCTATATCTTGAAGAGTACAAAGCACAATCTAGAGCATTCAAGGAGAAGCTAACTCTCCAACAATTATTCAAAATGAAAGAAGAAAGAGGATCCTATAGCAACAATAGAAGGAAGAGGCACAATATATTATATTTTCCTACATTTGATGGATCTTACTCAAGCACGATTAAGGCTTGGAGGAAAGAGTTAGATGCATTTTTCAGGCTACATCCTGTAGTTGAAGAAGAGGTTGTTCAGATTGCAGCACTTCATCCCTATGGTGAAGCCAATGATTGGTGTTTTGGTCAAATGGAGCATGCAAAGGTGACTAAATATTCATATTTATTTCACAAGTTGAGGAAGAAGTTTGATGTGAAGAAAAGAGATATGTGCCACAAAGAGACATTTCCTAAAGAGACCAGGGAGGATGTAAATCTTATCACTCTGGACAAGGAGTCACCACATTCACCACCAGCTCCAGAAGTACTTACATTTGGAGAAGAGACACTTGCAACCTTGCAAAATAGTCTTGAGCTCTTGACACATAGAGTCCCATGCATGATTCAGGAGATGCATGAGGAAGAGGAGGAAGATTCCATCACTGGTACACTTGGATAAGAGCAGCCATCACTCTTACCAGCAGTTGGAGACACTATTGTCCTGGTTGGAGGAAATCTTATGTTCTAGAAAGAGGTTTCCACACATCAGTTGATTGAAGGTATGCATGAACTTTCATCACATATTGTTTCAGTAGATCTTATTGAAACTTATGAAGACATGCCATTAGGGCCAATGCATAACCAAAGGTTAGAACAAAATGCTAATTTAAAGAAGAAACTTATCACAGTGCAAAGGACCCTTGATATAATCAAGGAAGAGACTAAGAACTATCCCAGTTCATCATTGTTGAGCTACATTCAACCCTTTGAGTTGAAGAGTAGAGTTTCAGAAAATGGGATTAGCATAATCCTATGTAAAATAACTAGTTATGAGATCAATATTGTGCCTTGCTTTGAGACAACACATGTATTACCATGCAGATCTAAAATGATGTCACTTAGTAGCTATGAAAATGAAGAGGCCCCATCATTCTTGGAGCATTATGAAGGTAGCTTCACTCATGAAGAAATGGAGGTAAAGATGATAAATGGTAGACATCTTGAGATGAGAAATATTTTCTCCTTCCTCGATGACCTTTTCTCAATGAGCATCTCACAACTCAAAGACAAACTTCTACCTGCAGCAGATCCAACACCTATTTGGTTTTGGAGGGCCTTTTGTGAAAAGAGAATCTCCTTGAGAGATCTCATTGGAGGTGCACTTCAACATTTCATGAAGTGCAAAGTTCTTATCAGTTTGGGGAGGATGCTATTCTACAAAGGGAGGATACCATGATTATGCAGTACATCATTCATCATCCACATTGGGATGAGTGTGTGAGGATGATAAGCAAGGGGTTGCATGACCACTTGCAGGTATATGACATGGGCCAACAAGCTTGGTTACGTTGGTTTCTTTTGGGAGATCCCTGTCACTACCAAAAGGCTCCTATTTCTTTGATCCATGCCTTGAAAAACACTTATGAAATGAAGAAGGAGGCATGGATGCGCTGGCTGCTCTTGGGTGAGTATGGTTACCACCCAATAGCTCATGTTTTTCTGATTCATTCCTTGTGTATCAATGATAGAATGCAGCAAAATAAGGCATGTTCATTTTGGTTTCCCTTGAGAAAGTTTGGCCACCACATGACATCTCCTATGTATATGTGTTTTGTATTGGGTAGAACTTGGCATGATGCTCTCATGATGTGTATTGATGGTGTTTTATTGTATTGGGCTGATGTGACATTCCACATGTCTATCAGTATGTTTTTACTCCGTGATGCACATGAGGAGAAGAGGAAGCAGCAAGACCTCTTGTTGCTTTGGTTGATTTTGGGGGAGCTTGGCTTGTCCATCTTACATGGAGGAGATGGGGGATGGTAGCAAAGGGCCTTACTCTGGTGTATACTATTGGGAGAATATGGTTTGATATCCTTTTCTACCCATATATATCCTTTTCTTCTTTTGCATAATGTTGGAATGATGCTTGGATCCAACAAGGCCAACATGGCTAAGGATGAGAGCATGTTAATGCTCAATCAAATTCATAAAGCATGGGATGAAAAGATATATTGTGAGATGGAGCTTTTCCTTTGTGGAAAGAGCCACTTCATTTTATGTATCTCATGAATTAATGATGATGTTGGACATCATATGGTTGTCACTTGGTACTTCATGGTGGAAGGAGGGCATCTAACCATGCAGTTGGAGGTCATTCTATATAATTTTTAAAGACAACTTTGGAACCAAACATGCATAATGCATTGTAGAAAATGGAGGAAGCCTTCTGATGCAGGGGCAATAGACACTAGCTAGCAATGTAGGAGGTTTTGTCCACATGTTGTGGCTAGGAGGGTTTGAAATCATCAAAATTGTAACAGCTAGGTGCCAATACCTCAGCTGACTGTATCATTAGATTAGTCAGAGTTGTAGAAGTCGAATAGTTCAGTTAGTCCATTTTTCATGTTTCAGTTAGTTGAATTATTGTAATTAGGCTTTTGATTTTCTAAGACGGCCCTCACAAAGGAACCGAAGAGATGCATTGTAATGTATATAATTTGTATTCCTCGGATGTACTAGAGAGGAGAGAAGGAGAAGAGATCTTTCTGTAATAAAATCTCTATGTTAACAATTTTTCCAGTTAAATTATTTCAATGCTCATTGGCCATCAAATTGTATCGACTCCTTATCCGTGAAGAAATTGTTTAATTGTGAGGTGATTGTACACTGGTTCTGTGTGGAATCGTTGAGTGTGGTGGTTGTATAATTCCGCATTTCTCTGTCCATATTTCCCGTGAATTTTTTGGATAAACTCTGCGAGGTGAATTCCAATGCAGTCCTCTATCTATATTACTATGAAATTCCCCTCCAAATTATCGGACCGAGCCCTATTGAAATAAACCCGAATTGTGAATTGAGCTAAGGCATACGAAGGATAATGCAACCTCGACGTGAACCTTGGTTACTCACTGTACCAAAACCGTGAACGGAATTGACGAAACCACCCTGCCATATCGCACGGCCTTTCGGGGATAAGCGGTATTTCCTGGTTGGGGAGCGATTCCATAGAGCATTCAACACATGGCGAGGTGGACCCACGGAAAACCATCGGTGCTGCGTGCCATCGCACGTTATCGTTCGACCAAGGAAGTCGAGCGATATCGTGGTACGCCGTTGATCTGGGAAGGAGCCATCGGACAGTGATCGTTTGATAAAGATGCGCGGGAGATAACCACGTGCAGTACAAGCATTTGATTGGGCCGTCGATTATGTATGTGGGGCTAGAACCAAAGGGAAATTTAAAAGTGATTTATTCAAAAAGCATTGGTTGTTAATATAAAGTTCAATTATATAATTTAATTTCCAAAGGTTGTGGATAATGTGTATTTTTCAAATTCCGTGAATTTGACAAATAAAACTTGAATAAATAAGAGAAGGCCACGTGGAAGTAAAGGTAGCTAGTCCAAGGGAAATTGTTGACAGAGCGATTACAGTAGACCTTCTCTCCTTCAGGCGACCTTTAGTTTTGTTGTTGCCATTTGTGGTATCAGAGATGTTGTTTCCGAGTTGTTTTTACAGGAGCTGACATGGCAATCCGAGTTGGTAGAGGTGCTGGCAAAAGGAGACCTGTTGCTAACGCAGAGGTGTTGGGAATGTTGCAGAGGGTCGAGGCCAGAATGGATGCCATAGAGCAAAGACAGCCCCGAGATCCTGAAGACACCAGTGAACCTGAGATAGAAGAAGCAGAAGAAAATGTTGAAATTCCTCCTGACATGAGGCTCCTTAGAACTGTTCTGGGGTCTGCAGTTAAGCCCAGAATTGAAGTGTCAAGTTATGCAGGGGGAATGAATCTAGAGGAGTTGGTGGACTGGATAAATGAAATGAATAAGTGCTTCGATTATGAAGAAATAAGTGAAGATAAAAAGGTCAAGTTTGCGGTGACAAAACTGAAAGGACATGCTGCACTCTGGTGGGATGGAGTGTAGGCAGAAAGAAGGAGAGTTGGCAAGCAACCTATCAAGAGCTGGACCAGAATGATGGCTAAATTAAAAGGTAAATTCTTGCCTAGTGATTATCAGTTGACATTTTATAGGCAAATGCAGAACCTGAGACAGAGGTTGCTGACAGTAAAAGAATACACAAAGGAATTCTACAGAGTAAGAATAAGAGCTGGGAAATTCCAGGACACACCAGAGAATATTTCCAGATATGTGAATGGTCTCAAGTTGGAGATCCAAGATGAGATTGGTCTCCTGTCTCCTAATACAGTGGAAGAGGCCTACCAAATGGCCTTGAAAGCAGAGGAGAAACTCCTGAGGAAACAGTCTGCCAAGAGGAGAGGTACTTTCCGTGGAAAGGGAAGTCAGGGTGGTAGAGGAAAGCCTACTACACCCAGGGATGGAGCTAATAGTAGCTCAACTCAGAATTCATCTACAGAGGATGATGCAAGGGACAAAAGGAGTTCCTATAGAGGAAAAGGAAGAGGAGGCAGAGATAGAGGTAGAGGTAGAGAATTGAGGTGTTATAGATGTCAGCAAGTGGGACATAAGCACTATGAGTGTCCAGAGAATGTGGGTGCTGGTCCAAGAAATGATGTTGTTGCCCAGGCTAGAGAAGAGGCAGAAATTGAAGAAGAAATTCTACCAGAGAGGGGAGATTCCTTGGTAGTTAACAAGGTCCTGTTGAAGCAAACCAAAGAGGTCACTGAACCTTCACAAAGGAAGACTTTGCTTAGGAGCATATGCAAATTCCAAGGGAAATGCTGCCAGCTAGTCATTGATAGTGGCAGCATAGACAATCTGGTTTCCACTGAGGTGATAGAGAAGTTGAAGTTGAAGACAAGGGAGCATCCAACTCCCTACAGGGTGTCCTGGCTGCACAAAGGGCACCAGCTGGTTGTGAAAGAACAATGTGAGATAGAGCTGCAAATGGGAAAATACAAAGATAAGGTCTTATGTGATGTAATGCCCATGGATGTGTGTCATATACTGCTGGGTAGACCTTGGCAGTTTGACAGAGTAGCAGTGCATGATGGAAAGAATAACACTTACAAGTTCTTCAAGGATGGGGTACTGTTGGCAATATGATGCAATGTGTTGTCCTTGATGGCAACCCACTTGATGAAGATGATGGCAACCTACTTGATGAAGTTATTCTTGACTTGATGGACTTGGTAATGATGTAAATCTGATGTGATATGATGTGTCTACAGAGCAACTCAGTTGAAATGATGAAAGGAATTTCAGTATGTTCTAGAACAATGATGAAAAGTGTGTGTCTCAAGGCATACGCGGGTTTGTCTAGGAGAAGTAGCGTATGTATGCGGAAAAGTACGTGCCAAGTCGCGTATGGGCAATTGCGCTCTAAATTAATAAAACTAGGGGTTACTACCATGGTATTAACCCATTGTATTGAGTGCTGGGTTGTCTATTTGACTCCATCCAGGAATACCATCGGAAGAGGTGTGGTTTTGGCTCATGGTATTGATAAAGGGTAAACCTATATAAGGAGAATAAAATCATTGTGCAAAGGGTGTGCAAGTGTCTGGGTTTGAATGAATACTTCACTCTAAAGTATGTCTGAATGGAAAGGGTAACAGTTTGATGATAGATCTGAATTTGTGATGCACCTATGAAGAAAATGATGAAGAAGGGAATCTAGATCTGAAATGTATTTGTATCTTCTAGATCTGTTTATGGAATGTTTAAATCTGAGATGAGGCGAACATCTGTCTGAAGTGAAGAGTTAAATCTGAACTGAATCTGATCTGAAGAAGTATGCTGCCCTATAATGTCTGAAGATCTATACACAAGTTTGTCGCAGCAGAAGCGCGTATATACGCTGGTTTGATAAAGAGAAAGCGCGTATGGGTTGTTCTGTAATGTGCAGATGTATACGCGGTTTTATGTGAATGGAAGCGCGTATATACACGATATTAGTAAAAGGGAAGCGCGTATGAAAACTAGGGTTTGTTGAAATATGAAGTATGAAATGTCTGATCTGTTCTGCTGTGTTACTGCTATCTGTTTAAAATGTATTCTATAGATCTGGGTTGTCTGAATTGTTAAGTATAAGTTTTGATGTATGATTGAGATTAAATGTGTGGAGTGGGTCCAGTCTGAAAATATGATGAAAAGTGGCCTGCAAGTTGTGTTCTAAAGGAATATTTTGGATCCAGTGTGAAAATTGATGAAACGTGGTCCATGGTGGTGCTGAGGGTTGTAGCCTTCAGTCAGGGGGTTTTAGCTCCCTTCCAGGTGAGGCTGGTAAACGAGAGCAGGGGGTCGTAGCTCCCTTCCAGGAGAGGCTAGTAAACGAGAGCAGGGGGTCGTAGCTCCCTTCCAGGAGAGGCTGGTAAATGAGCGTAGGTGGGTGCCTGCGTACTGGTCTGAGTCTGCGCTAGTACATAGTTTTAAGATGTTTTATTTATAATAAAATATTGAAGGTTGAGACAACGGAAACAGTGGTTTTCTCCCGACTTGGGTTTCCACCTAAAATCCTGGTGTTCACGTGTGATGCTTATGTGTGATGATTTACTCTTTTATTACTGCACATGTCTATTGCTATATAAACATCTGATGAATGAATAAATGCAAGGATCTAAGTAATGAATTAATTGCATATTAAGATCTCTGCATATACGCGAGTTTTGTGAAGGGTATCCGCGTATATACGCGAGTCTGATCAAGTAAAGTAGCGTATGGGTTTTAGAGCATGAAAAAGTAAAAAGATTTGAGTATGCCCTAAATATTGATTCACCCCCCCTCTCAGTATTTTTCCCAACAATTGGTATCAGAGCAGGTCCTTCTGCAGAAGCTTGATCGCTTGAAGGAGATCCGTCGCAATGGGAAGTCATGAAGGAGTACTCTCTCTAAAGCCACCTCTATTCAATGGAAGTAATCTGTTATTCTGGAAGATATGAACAAAAGCATATCTGCAAAGTCTTGGTGCAGAAGTATGGGCAATCGTGGAAGAAGGTTATCAGTATCCGGCAAGTATTCCTACTGATGCAGCAGAAAGGAAGAAATATGAATTCAATGCCAAAGCAGTCAATGTTTTGTTAGGAAGCATGTCTAAACCAGAATTTGCTAAAGTGATGCAACTAAATTTAGCAAAAGAAATATGGGACAAAATCATTCTGAGCTATGAAGGAGATACAAAGGTAAAAAGTGCAAAACTCCAAACTCTCAGAATTGAATATGAAAATTTAAGGATGCATAGTGATGAGAGTATTTCTAGTTTCTTTTTATGTCTGGATGATATTGTAAATCGTATGAGAAGTTTGGGTGAAACCATAACCGATACTACTCTGGTGGAAAAAGTCTTAATATCTTTGACTTCAAATTTGAGTCAAAAGTATCAGCTATTGAAGAAAGGCAATATCTGCAAACTCTTACTATTGTTCAATTACATGGTATCCTGTCTGCTTATGAAATGAGACAAGGAGGTCCCTCTCAAATCAAAGAAGCTGCCTTTAAGGCGTGTGCAAAAGGAAAAGAAACGGAAGTTGTCAAGGAATCAAGTTATATATCGGAAGAAGAAGAAGCAAACTTTGTGAGAAGACTCCAACCAGGTACTGGAAGATTCAGAGGTAAGCTTCCCTTCAAATGTTTTGATTGTGGAAGAGTGGGTCATTATGTTGCTAAATGTCCTTATAAACAATTTGAAAAGGGAAAGAGTTATTATGCAAATGAAGATAATAATGAAATTTCAAGTGAAGATGAAGAAGATTCTGACCAAGATCTGCTAGTGCTCATGGCAAAGAAGCAAAAGAAGAAGGCTACTCAAGAAAAGAAGATATCTCAGAAAACATGTGCAGCAGAAAATGAAGAAGAGGAAATAGGTATTGATTATTGTTCTTGTAATCCACTCACTTGTGCATGCAATGATGAAGATAGTGAAAGTAACTGTATAAGTCTAGAAGCAAATCTCAAGATCAATGATGAAAGTAATTTTTGGGATCAATTTAAAAGGAGGGAATCTATCCTCAAGGATGTGATCTCTAGATTGAATGAAAAGATAGAAACAATGAAGGGAAAAATAGAAATGTATCAAAGACTGCAGGACAAAGTAACCAATCACAGTGAAGGACTTGAAGTAGAAATCATCTCTCTGAAAGCAGACCTTGAAGCATCAAATAAGAAGAATGAAGAACTTCTACAATCATTTGAAAAGGAAGGACGTGAAGCAGAAATCATCCCGCTCAAAACAAATCTAGAAAAATCAAATAAGAAGAATGAAGAACTTTTACAAATCTTTGAAGAGCAAGAAAATGGGTTGAAAGAAGAGATCTTAAATTTGAATGATCAAGTAGAAGAAGGAAAAAGGGTTGAAGAAAGCATGATGAAGCAATGCCAAAAATTGAAGGTTGAGGTAAACATTCTCAAAGGTAAATTAGAAGAAAAGGATAAACTCTTGAGGTTTCAAGATAGTACTAAGATTCTAGACAATATTCTTAGTAGTTAAAGGTCTCCTTCTGTTAAACTTGGTCTTGGTTTTCATGAAACTGTTAAAGGAGAATCTAGTTCACAAGGAAGTGCTAAAGATTCAAAGGATATCAATGCAAAGCCTGAAGTGTTGAAAGAAGCAAATGGTCAACCGAAAATCATGAACTCTCAAAAGAAATCATTCCCTCCTTTGATCAATAATGTTGAATGCTTTAAATGTCATAATTATGGGCATGTTGTAGCAAATTGCAGAAGCAGATTGTTTCAGTCACAAACAAACAGATTCTATACAGAAAGGTACTCTGGGTTCTTTAAGGGATATTGTTTTTCATGCAACAAGTATGGTCATAAAGCAGCTGATTGCAATAGAAGAAAGTATAGAAAAACACATTATGATCCATATGCTTAATTTTCTGGTCATGCAAGATGTTATGCCTGTAACAAGTATGGACATGTAGAAAAAGAATGCAGGATGAACAGATCTAAGAAATTGAACAATTTCCAGCACACAATAAGAAACTTCAAGCAAAGCTGGAAAAGGAAGGAAGATCGGTCAGAAACGTAGGGAATATTGACCCTACTGCAGTCATCCTCTTTTAAAGCTTATTTCTCATAATGACTGCATAAATGATGTGAGATACATTCTGGTGATTAGTAATGTATCATCACAGGGGGAGTGATGTATGGTGATTCTCATGGTTGATTTGGTTATGTTTATTTTTAACAGTGCATCTATTGTGAAGAAGACAGGTACAGGTGGTACAAATTCAGGGGGAGAAGGAGTGTGAAATTTTCATTATTTCACTTTCCATACGCGGGTTCTGTGAACTAAAGTCGCGTATACACGCGAGTTACAGTGGAGACAGTCACGTATACATTTATAATAAGAAAATTAGTATGACAGTTGAAGATTAGAAGCACAGGTTCAGGGGGAGCATCAGTCTGACTACTAATGATTGTATTATTGGCACTGTGTCTGCTTATTTCTCAGTTCTAAATGATGATGACATGATACATGGTTTCTTATAATGAGTTTATGGATGAGCCTTGCTTTCTTTTTGCTGAAGAATATTCTTTTTTTTCACACATAAATGAGATGGAAGTCTTATGATTCAAAGATAAGGACAGATCTTGCAGAGATTGTTGCTGATAACTTGCTGTTGAAAGAGTTTCAAGTTGCAGAAGCTAAGGAGGAGCCTTGGTCATATGGAAAGAATGCTTGGATGCACATTTTTAGGGGGAGCATTAGCCTTGATGAGCATAATGCATTGTTGGCATTATGATGATTCTGAAATGTGATCTCTCTTGAAGTCCTACTGGTATTGGTCATGAAAAGTCATATTTGTAATTTGATGAAAATTTCATGTTGAGACCTATGATGTAAAATTGTAATTTTCACTTGAGTCAAATTGTGTAAACCCTCTTGGTTGGGTAGTTGAGTCAAATTATGTAAACCCACTTGGTTGGGTATTTGAGTCTCATATGTAAATCCACTTGGTTGGATATTTGATGTAAGTATGAGCCCTTGGTGATAGGAAGGTCATAGAGCCATGTACTTCATTGAGAAATATGTTTGAAGATTCAGCACGAACTCAGGGGGAGCATGGTAACTTCAGTACACATCAGATCTACAACGCTCTTCTTGCTACACGAGGAGAAAAACCTTGTGTTGGTTTTTGTTCCGCCCTTTTCCCTTGATGTCAAAGGGGGAGAGTGACATGGTGTTTGAATAGGGGGAGAATATCTTTATGCTTAATGTATTTATCTGTTGTGATCAAACACCATCGTGGTTGCCATCAAGTCCAAAGGGGGAGATTGTTGGCAATATGATGCAATGTGTTGTCCTTGATGGCAACCCACTTGATGAAGATGATGGCAACACTTGATGAAGATGATGGCAACCTACTTGATGAAGTTATTCTTGACTTGATGGACTTGGTAATGATGTAAATCTGATGTGATATGATGTGTCTATAGAGCAACTCAGTTGAAATGATGAAAGGAATTTCAGTATGTGCTAGAACAATTATGAAAAGTGTGTGTCTCAAGGCATACACAGGTTTGTCTAGGAGAAGTAGCGTATGTACGCGGAAAAGTACGTGCCAAGTCGCGTATGGGAAATTGCGCTCTAAATTAATAAAACTAGGGGTTACTACCATGGTATTAACCCATTGTATTGAGCGCTGGCTTGTCTATTTGACCCCGTCCAGGAATACCATCGGAAGAGGTGTGGTTTTGGCTCATGGTATTGATAAAGGGTAAACCTATATAAGGAGAAGAAAATCATTGTGCAAAGGGTGTGCAAGTGTCTGGGTTTGAATGAATACTTCACTCTAAAGTATTTCTGAATGGAAAGGGTAACAGTTTGATGATAGATCTAAATTTGTAATGCACCTATGAAGAAAATGATGAAGAAGGGAATCTAGATCTGAAATGTATTTGTATCTTCTAGATCTGTTTATGGAATGTTTAAATCTAAGATGAGGCGAACATCTGTCTGAAGTGAAGTGTTAAATCTGAACTAAATATTTGATCTGAAGAAGTATGCTGCCCTATAATTTCTGAAGATCTATACGCAAGTTTGTCGCAGCAGAAGCGCGTATATACGCTGGTTTGATAAAGAGAAAGCGCGTATGGGTTGTTCTGTAATGTGCAGATGTATACGTGGGTTTATGTGAATGGAAGCGCGTATATAGGCGGTATTAGTAAAAGGGAAGCACGTATGAAAACTAGGGTTTGTTGAAGTATGAAGTATGAAATGTCTGATCTGTTCTACTGTGTTACTGCTATCTGTTTAAAATGTATTCTACAGATCTGGGTTGTCTGAATTGTTAAGTATCAGTTTTGATGTATGATTGAGCTTAAATGTGTGGAGTGGGTCCAGTCTGAAAATATGATGAAAAGTGGCCTGCAAGTTGTGTTCTAAAGGAATATTTTGGATCCAGTGTGAAAATTGATGAAACGTGGTCCATGGTGGTGCTGAGGGTTGTAGCTCTCTGGGCCGTGGGGGTTGTAGCTCCCTTCCAAGTGAGGCTGGTAAATGAGAACAGGGGGTCGTAACTCTCTTCTAGGAGAGGCTGGTAAACGAGAGTAGGGGGTCGTAGCTCCCTTCCAGGAGAGGCTGGTAAAGGAGCGCAGGTGGGTGCTTGCGTACTGGTATGAGTCTGCGCCAATACATAGTTGTAAGATGTTTACTTTATAATAAAATATTGAAGGTTGAGACAACAACAGCGGTGGTTTTCTCCCGACTTGTGTTTCCACCTAAAATCCTGGTGTTCATGTGTGATGCTTAGGTGGGATGATTTACTCTATTATTACTGCACATGTCTGTTGCTATATAAATATCTGATGAATGAATAAATGCAAGGATCTAAGTAATGAATTAATTGCATATTAAGATCTCTGCATATACGCGAGTTTTGTGAAGGGTATCCGTGTATATACGCGAGTCTGATAAAGTAAAGTAGCGTATGGGTTTTAGAGCATGAAAAAGTAAAAATATTTGAGTATGCCCTAAATACTGATTCACCCCCCCTCCTTCGCATTTTCCCAATGTACATCATACATTGATACCCATGGAAGAAGGAGAGCCATCCAGTAGAGTGATTGATCCAAAGACCTTGTTGCTGAGCGAGAAGGAATATCTGCAGCAGATAGAAGAAGAAGAGGTAAGTTTTTCTTTAGTTTGCAAACCTAAGGTAGTCCTTACTTCTACAAAGATTTATGATTTGCCAGTAGGAATCCAAGAGATCCTAGATGATTATTGTGACATTATTGTGGATGATTTACCTGATGAGTTGCCGCCTGTGAGAAAGATCAGCCATCAGATAAATTTTATCCCTGGTTCAGATCTACCAAATAAGGCAGCCTACAGAATGACTCCCAAGGAAAATGAGGAAATCATGAGACAAGTATAGGAATTGCTGGACAAAGGGCTGATCAGAGAAAGTTTGAGTTCATGTGCAGTACCAGCAGTATTGAGCCCAAAGAAGGATGGAGGCTAGAGAATGTGTACTGATTCTAGAGCAATCAATAAGATCACAATCAGGTACAGATTCCCTTTTCCCAGATTTGAGGATTTGATGGACTGTTTGAGTGGTGCTAAATATTTCTCAAAGATAGCTTTAAAAAGTGGATACCATCATATTAGAATAAGAGAGGGTGATGAGTGGAAAACTGCCTTTAAAACAAATGAGGGAATGTATGAATGGATGGTAATGCCTTTTGGGTTTTCAAATGCACCTATCACTTTCATGAGACTTATGAATGAAGTATTGAAATAATTCATTGGGAAATTTGTGATAGTATATTTGGATGATATATTAGTATTCAGCAGAACTAAAGAATAACATTTAAGGCATCTTAATCATGTCTTGAAGAAGCTGCACCAAGAGAAACTGCTAATAAATTTGAAGAAATGCTCATTCATGACAGATGAGTTGGTGTATTTGGGTTTTTTTGTCTCTGAAGAAGGATTGAAGATGGACCCAGAAAAGGTTAAGGCAATTGTGGAGTGGCCTTCACCTAGGAATGTTTTTGAGGTAAGAATTTTCCATGGACTTTACGTTCTTACAGAAGTTTATAAGTGAACTTCGTTGGGAAAATAATCGAGGGGGGGCGAATCATTATTTAGGCATTACTCAAATATTTTTAATTTTCACTCTCTAAAACCCATACGCTACTTTGCTGAAGCCAACTAGCGTATATACGCGGATATCCTTCATAAAACTAGCGTATACACAGAGATCTAATTATGCCATTGATTCTTCACTTATATCATTCCATCATTCATTCATTAGATGTTCAATAAATAGTAAACATGTGCAGTAAGAACAGAATAGACCATCACACATAAGCATCACACAAGAACACCAGGATTTTAGGTGGAAACCCAAGTCGGGAGAAAACCACCGCTGCAGTTGCTCAGCCTTCAATATTTTATTATAGAGAAAACATCTTACAACATATGTGCCGGTGCAGACTCTACCAGCACGCAGGCACCCACCTGCGCTCGTTTACCAGCCTCTCCTGGAAGGGAGCTACAACCCCCTGACTCGTTTACCAGCCTCTCCTGGAAGGGAGCTACGACCCCCCGCTCTCGTTTACCAGCCTCACCTGGAAGGGAGCTACAACCCCCTGACTGAAGGCTACAACCCTCAGCACCACCATGGACCACGTTTCATCAATTTTCACACTAGATCCAACAGCTTCAATAGAGCACAACTTGCAGGCCACTTTTCATCATATTTTCAGACTGGACCCACTCCACACATTTAAGCTCAATCATACATCATTAACCGATAGCATTAACACCTCATAACAAATCAGACATTTCATACTTCACGCAACAAACCCTAGTTTTTTCTCATACGCTTTCCTTTCTACCGATCCTACGTATATACGCGCCTTGCATATAGACCAAATTTATAGATATACAAGAGCATACTTTAGATCGTATATACAGTCAGATTTTATCCTTCACTTCAGAAACATGTTCGCCTCATCTCATTCCATAAACAGCTCTAGAAAATACAAATACATTTCAGATCTAGATTCCCTTCTTCATCATTTTCTTCATAGGTGCATTATGAGTTTAGATCTATCATTCAACTGTTACACATTCCATACAGATATACTTTAGAGAGAAGTATTCATTAAAACCCAGACCTCTTGCTCACAGTTTGCACAATGATTTTCTTCTCCTTATATAGGTTTACCCTTCATCAATACCATGAGTCAAAACCACATAACTTCCGATGGTATTCCTGGACGGGATCACATAGACAATCCAACATTAAAAATCGATCCAATTTAAATTGAAACCCCAACCTTCGTTCTTCTATGCACGAATCGTCCCATTCAGGTCCTTCAATAATATTCAATTTTTGACTTGAGGGTCAGGATCACAGCATGCCCCACAATGTATATTGAACTAATGATACAAAGGGAAATCGGGTCCCACACACATAAAATATATATTTGTGAAACCCCTCCAGTTATTTTAAAACTCTACACTGCCCCCGTAACATTACTTTTAATCAAATTTCAATTAATTGTTAACCCGTACTTTAATCCTTGACCCTGGGCCCACATCGTAGTCGGCCATTTGTGATGTGCGATATTGGCAGATCAAAAAAAAGTGCGCACAGTTGACATTTGCGATTTGCGATGGGATCACATCGCAAATTGGCGATCAAACATATGGTGGAACACTTGAATGTGCGATATTGCGATCTTGCGATGGCGCGATGATCGCATATCACAAACAACAGAACTTGCGATGGCGGAAATAACAAATATGCGATGTTGCGATGTTGTGATGGTGCGATGATCGCATATCGCAAGTAATCCATATCAACAAGACACTTGAAACTTCAAAACTGCGCTTTGCGATTTGCGCTCAAGTGGTAGGGACCACTTGTCCTGCCGCTTTCAAAGACTTAAAGAACTTCCGCTTTTTATTTTTATTTTTTATTCAATTTCCTTCATACTTGGTTGTTGAGGGCTTAAACACCTGAAATGACTATTTTTAAATAAACTCCTCTCCTCCGTAGTCTGGAACTTCGACTGTCTTCATTCCATTGTAAAACGACGCTACCCATCACCATAATCAACTCTCCTCTGCAATTTGTGGTTGTGGCCCATGATAATTAATTCATCCTTATATTTATCCCATCCTTCTTGAATGCGTGTTGTTGTTCACCAAAACTCTGCTGCGCCTTTGTACTCTTTTATCCCATTCTGTCTCTGCTCCTTTTGTTCTTCCTCTATTTCATCTGCTGCCTCTGCTACCTCTCTATTTTCTTAGTTACTGTGTCAAATGCTACTTCTTTGCCAATTGTTTTTCCATCAAGGAGAAATTCATCTAGTAGGTTGTCATCATCTTCATCAAATGGGTTGCCATCAAGGACAACATTCTGCATCATATTGCCAACAATCTCCCCCTTTGGACTTGATGGCAACCACGATGGTGTTTGATCACCACAACAGATAGGTACATTAATAATACAATGACACCATGTCACTCTCCCCATTCTTTGACACCATTATCTTCATTCAAACACCATGTCACTCTCCCCCTTTGACATCAAGGGAAAAGGGCGGATCAAAACCAACACACTCTCCCCCTTTTCTCTTCATGTAGAAGAAGGGCGCTGTAGATCTGATGTGTACTGAAATTATCATGCTCCTCTTGAGTTCATGCTGAAAGTTCATCCATATGTTTCAATGAAGTACATGACTCTATGAACTTCTTATCACCAAGGACTCATACTTACATCAAAGATCCAACCAAGTGGATTTACATATGAGACTTAAATACCCAACCAAGTGGGTTTACACAATTTGACTCAGCTACCCAACCAAGTGGGTTTACAAATTTGTCAAGTCCTTACATGACTGAATATTACAATTTTACATCATGGGTCTCAACAAGATCTTTTCATAAAACTACAAATATAACTTTACATGACCAATACCAGAAAGACTTCAAGAAAGAGATCATTTTTCAGAATCAACATAATGCCAACAATGCACTATACTCAGCAAGGCCAATGCTCCCCCTGAATCTGTGCATCCAAGCATCCTTTCCATATGACTAAGGCTCCCCCTTAGTTTATGCATCCTGAAAACTTTCAACCAATCATCCAGGCATCTTTATCAAAACATCAGAGATCGAAACAATATTATAAGAACTGGAACACCACTAGAGATACCAGAGATACTAAAAAGCACTGCAGCTGTGCTGAAGAAAGCTATCCCCAAACAGAAATTTTTCAGCAATCATACATACGCGGTTTTATGTGCATGAACTCGCGTATATATGCGACTGTGTTTTAGTAAATCCGCGTATCCAATACCATCTTCTATATTTTAACCAGATCTGATTCTCTGTGAGGAAAAATACAGTGTTCAGCTTCTTTCTGAGATATTTGAATGCTTCCCTGGAATATAGATAGATAGAACAGGTAGTTTTGTCTTCAAGCGTCATCCAATGGTTGTAGCATAAGCACATTAGTAACCAAGCCTTCAGATTCTTTGCAGCATCAACACATTCTTTCCAAGAGAAATTATCATACCAGAACAACATCTTCAAATATGTGTCAAGCAATCATCATGTGGTCCAATATCACCATGATCTTTAAGATTTAACATGAAGTAACATATGTAGGGAGAATATCTTAACCACAGTAACAAACTCTGCATGATCTATTCTTAAATCAAACGACTTCCAACTCATCCATGTGTGAGCAGAAAAGATATTTTTCAGCAAACAGGGCTCAAAATATCATCATAATAAACCATATACCAAGTCATCATCATTTGAGCATGAGTATCACAATAACCAAAGAATAAGCAGTCATAGTGCCAACAATGAAATCATTAGTATTCAACCTGCTGGAACTCGCGTGTATACGCGACTTTTGTTCATCTAACCCGCGTATGGAAAGTGAAGCATATAATTTTTTTTTTTTTTCACATTCCTTCATCTCCCCCTGAACTTGTACTTCCTGTACCTGTCTTCTTCATATCAGATGCTCTGTCAGAAATACATATAACTAGAATAATCAAATCAACCATGAGAGTCATCATACATTGCACCCCCTGTGACGATACATTACTAAATCTCATAATGTATCCCACATCATTCCTGCAGTCAATAAGAGAAGTAAGCTTCAGAAGCGGATGACTGCAGTAGGGTCAGTATTCCCTACGTTTCTGACTGGTCTTCCTTCTTTTTCCAAATTTGCTTGAACTTCCTAACTGTGTGCTGAAAATTGTCCACTTTCTCAGATCTGTTCAACCTGCACTCCTTTTCTATATGTCCATACTTGTTACAAGAATAACATCTCATGTGTCCAAAGAAATAAGCGTAAGAATCATAATGAGTATTTTTAATCTTCTTCCTCTTACAATCAGCTGCTTTATGTCCATACTTGTTACATGAAAGACAATATCCCTTGAAGAGACCAGAGTACCTTTCTATGTAGGATCTGTTAGTTTGTGGCTGAAATATTCTGCTTCTGCAATTTGCTGCAACATGCCCATAATTATGACATTTAAAACATTCAACATTCTTGAATGATATCCTTTGAGATTTCATCATTGTTGGTTGAAATTTTGTTTCTTTCAACACTTCAGGTTTTGTATTGACATCCTCTGAATTTTTAGCACTTCCTTGCGAACTAGATTCTCCTTTGACCGTTTCATGAAAACCCAGACCAAGTTTGATAGCAGGAGACCTTTGATTACTCAGAATATTATCCAAAATCTTAGTACTATCTTGAAACCTCAAAATTTTAACCTTTTCTTCTAATTTACCTTTGAGAATGTTTACCTCCACCTCCAAGACTTGGCATTGTTTCTTCATGCTTTCTTCAACCCTTTTTCCTTCTTCTACTTGATCATTCAAATTTAAGATCTCTTCTTTCAACCCATTTTCTTGTTCTTCAAAAGTTTGTGAGAGTTCCTCATTCTTCTTGTTCGATGCTTCGAGATCTGCTTTCAGAGAGATGACTTCTGCTTCAAGTCCTTCATTCTTGTTGTTGGATATTTCCGGGTCTTCTTTGAGAGAGATGACTTCAGCTTCAAGTCTTTCATTCTTCTTGTTTGAATCTTCCAGATCTTCTTTGAGGGAGACGATTTCTGCTTCAAGTCTTGCATTCTTCTTGTTTTATTTTTCGAGATCTGCTTTGAGGGAGATGATTTCTGCTTCAAGTTCTTCATTCTTCTTATTTGATTTTTCCATATCTGCTTCAAGTCCTTTACTTCGATTGGATACATCATCAAACATCCTTTTCAGTCTATAGATCAAATCTTTGGAGGCAGATTCCTTCTCATTAAATATTTTTTTGTTGATCTTTGATAACTTCTTCTAGGTCCACAACATAAATTTCACTATCTTCACCATTGTTTGCACAAAGAATATTATCATAAGAGCCCCAATCACTTCCTGATTCATCTTCTTCAATTTCTGCTATACAGGTTTTCTGAGACATCTCCTTGCTTCGAGTAGCCTTCTTCTTTTGCTTCTTTCCCATTGCGACGGATCTCCTTCAAGCGATCAAGCTTCTGCAAAAGAACTAGCTCTGATACCAATTGTTGGGAAAAATACTGAGAGGGGGGGGGGGGGGTGAATCAGTATTTAGGCATTACTCAAATCTTTTTAATTTTCACTCTCTAAAACCCATACGCTACTTTGCTGAAGCCAACTAGCGTATACACCCAGATAACCTTCATAAAACTCGCGTATACACAGAGATCTAATTATGCCATTAATTCTTCACTTATATCATTCCATCATTCATTCATTAGATGTTCAATAAATAGTAAACATGTACAGTAAGAACAGAGTAAGTCATCACACATAAGCAACACACATGAACACCAGGATTTTAGGTGGAAACCCAAGTCGGGAGAAAACCACCACTGCCATTGTCTCAGCCTTCAATATTTTATTATATAGAAAACATCTTACAACATATGTGCTGGCGCAGCCTCCTACCAGCACGCAGGCACCCACCTGCGCTCGTTTACCAGCCTCTCCTGGAAGGGAGCTACGACCCCCTGCTCTCGTTTACCAGCCTCTCCTGGAAGGGAGATTTAGCCCCCGTTTGCTTACCAAAAATTTCACCTCAAAGGGAGCTACACCCTCTCGACCGAAAGCTACAACCTCAAGACCACCATGGACCACGTTTCATCAATTTTCACACTAGATCCAACAGCTTCAATAGAGCACAACTTGCAGGCCACTTTTCATCATATTTTCAGACTGGACCCACTCCACACATTTAAGCTCAATCATACATCATTAACCGATAGCATTAACACCTCATAACAAATCATACATTTCATACTTCATACTTCAACAAACCCTAGTTTTTCATACGCGCTTTCCTCTCATTGATCTTGCGTATATACGTGCCTTCAGGTATATAGACCAACGTATAGATATACAGAGCATACTTCTTCAGATCAGATATACAGTTCAGATTTTACCCTTCACTTCAGATACATGTTCGCCTCATCTCATTCTATAAATCGATCTAGAACAAACAAATACATTTCAAATCTAGAGATCCCTCTTCGTCATTTTCTTCATAGGTGCATGAAATCAGATCTATCATTCAACTGCTACCCATTCCATACATATATACTTTAGAGAGAAGTATTCATTAAAACCCAGACATCTTCCTCACTCATTGCACAATGATTTACTTCTCCATATATAGATTTAGCCTTTGTCAATATCATGAGTCGAAACCATGAACCGCTAATGGTATTCCTGGACGGGGTCATAATAGATAATCCAACGTATTAAAAATCAAGCCAATTTAAATTGAAACCCCAACCTTCGTTCTTCTATGCACGAATCGTCCCATTCAGGTCCTTCAATAATATTCAATTTTTGACTTGAGGGTCAGGATCACAGCATGCCCCACAATGTATATTGAACCAATGATACAAAGGGAAATCGGGTCCCACACACATAAAATATATATTTGTGAAACCCCTCCAGTTATTTTAAAACTCTACACTGCCCCCGTAACATTACTTTTAATCAAATTTCAATGAACTGTTAACCCGTACTTTAATCCTTGACCCTGGGCCCACATCGTAGTCAGCCATTTGTGATGTGCGATATTGGCAGATCAAACAAAAGTGCGCATAGTTGACATTTGCGATTTGCGATGGGATCGCATCGCAAATTGGCGATCAAACATATGCTGGAACACTTGAATGTGCGATATTGCGATCTTGCGATGGCGCGATGATCGCATATCACAAACAACAGAACTTGCGATGGCGGAAATAACAAATATGCGATGTTGCGATATTGCGATGGTGTGATGATCGCATATCGCAATTAATCCATATCAACAAGACACTTGAAACTTCAAAACTGCGCTTTGCGAATTGCGCTCAAGTGGTAGGGACCACTTGTCCTGCCGCTTTCAAAGACTTAAAGAACTTCCGTTTTTTTTTTTTTTTGTTCAATTTCCTTCATACTTGGTTGTTGAGGGCTTAAACACCTGAAATGACTGTTTTTAAATAAACTCTGCTCCTCCGTAGTCTAGAACTTCGACTGTCTTCATTCCACTGTAAAACGGCGCTGCCCATCACCATAATCAACTCTCCTCTTCAATTTGTGGCTGTGGCCCATGATAATTAATTCATCCTTACCATCCTTCTTGAATGCGTGTTGTTGTTCACCAAAACTCTGCTGCGCCTTTGTACTCTTTTCTCCCATTCTGTCTCTGCTCCTTTTGTTCTTCCTCTATTTCATCTGCTGCCTCTGCTACCTCTCTCTTTTCTTAGTTACTGTTTCAGATGCTCCTTCTTTTCCAATTCTTTTGCCATCAAGGACAAATTCATCTAGTAGGTTGTCATCATCTTCATCAAATGGGTTTCCATCAAGGACAAAATTCTGCATCATATTTCCAACAACTTCAGTAAGATCAATGCACCCATAATTGAGACAATAAAGAAGAGAAAACAACCATTTAAGTGGACTGCTGAAGTAGAAAGAAACTTTAAACTTTTGAATCAGAAGATAACTGAGAAGCCTGTTTTGATTCTGCCTGATTTTACTAAACCATTTCAAGTGAAGTGTGATGCCAGTGGGGAAGCCATTGGAGCTGTGTTGAGTCAGGATGAGAGGCCTATATCCTATTTCAGTGAAAATCTGAATGACACCAAGAGGAAGTATTCCTCTTATGAGAAGGAATTCTATGCAATTGTTCAGGCATTGAAAAAATGGAGACATTATTTGATGTCCAGGGAATTTGTATTGTATTCTGACAATCATGCTTTGCAGTATATTGTACAGCAGCCCAAGTTGAAGCATGAGCATGCTAAATGGGTTGAGTATCTCCAGGGTTTTAATTTTGTTTTAAAACATATAAGTGGCCAAGAAAATAAAGTAGCTGATGCTTTGAGTAGGAGGCACATGCTTGTTCAAGAAACTAATTTTGAAGTTGTAGGGTTTGATTTTCTCAAAGAATTGTACAAAATAGATTTAGATTTTAAGGAAGCATTTGAGGCATGTTGTAACCCTATTTTAAAAGATAGAAGCCAGTGGCTGGATTATTTCTTGTAGGAGGATTTACTATTCAGAAGAAACCAACTGTGTGTACAAAAATGTTCCATGAGAGAAATTTCATCAAAGAGAAGCATAGTGGTGGACTTGTTGGACACTTTGGTACTGATAAAACCTATGAGCAACTGAGTCACTTCTATTACTGGCCCAGGATGAGAACAGAAGTGGACAAGTTTGTGAATAATTGCAAGATCTGTCAATATGCTAAAGGAAGGAGCCAGAATGGAGGATTGTACACCCCCTTGCCTATTCCAGACAGGCCTTGGGACATGGTGAGCATGGATTTTGTTCTAGGATTTCCCAAGACTCAGAGAGGGAATGATGCAGTATTTGTTGTGGTGGACAAATTCTCCAAATGGCACATTTTATTCCATGTTATAAAACTAGTGATGCCACCCATGATGCTAACTTGTTTTTCAAAGAAGTTGTTAGATTGCATGGGTTGCCCAAGAGCATTGTTTCAGATAGAGACACCAGGTTTGTGGGTCATTTTTGGAGGACACTATGGAAGAAACTTGGTACCAAACTGAGTTTCAGCTCAGCTTATCATCCTCATGCTGATGGACAAACTGAGGTAGTGAATAGGAGTTTGGGAAATTTGTTGAGAAGTCTTGCAGGAGAGCATCCCAAGCAGTGGGATCATATTTTTCCCCAGGCAGAATATGCATATAATGACTCACCAAACAGAAGCACAGGGCAGAGTCCGTTCCATATTGTTTATGGAATGCACCCCAGAGGAATATCAGAGTTAAGAAATCTAGGAAGGGCAGAGTTAAGGAGTGCAGATGGTGAGGAATTTGCTTCAGAGATCCAGGCCATACATGAACAAGTGAAACAGCAACTACAAGGCAGCAGCATCAAATACAAAAGCATATCAGACTTGAGTAGAAAACAAGTTCATTTTGAAGTAGGAGATCTGGTTTTGGCACACTTGAGAAAGGAGAGATTCCCAAAGAAGCAGTATACTAAGTTGAAGTTCAAAAAGATTGGGCCATGCAAGATACTTAGAAATTTTTCTGCAAATGCTTATGAGATTGAATTACCTCCTGATGTTGGAATATCTCCCATTTTTTATGTTGTAGATTTGTACAATTATGAAGATGATGGTGAAGGAGAAGGATCGGTAGACAAGGGACAGATTGAGTGGAAAGAACAACTACCTCCAGCGCAACCAAAAGATTGTTCAAGAGGACCAGAGGACAAGAGTACTTTCAATACTTAATCAAATGGAAGGATAAGACAGAGGAAGATGCCACTTGGATGACTAAAGGAATGTTGCAGAAGATATGTAGATCAGTGGAAGAGCTCATGGACAAGAGCCCACGAAGAAAATTTCCCTCGAGAGTCTGATGCAGGGGCAATAGACACTAGCCAGCAATGTAGGAGGTTTTGTCCACATGTTGTGGCTAGGAGGGTTTGAAATCATCAAAATTGACACAGCTAGGTGCCAATACCTCAACTGACTTTATCATTAGATTAGTCAGAGTTGTAGAAGTCGAATAGTTCAGTTATTCCATCTGTCATGTTTCAGTTAGTTGAATTATTGTAATTAGGCTTTTGATTTTCTAAGACGATCCTCACAAAGGAACCGAAGAGACGCATTGTAATGTATATAATTTGTATTTCTCGGATGTACTGGAGAGGAGAGAAGGAGAAGAGAGATTTCTGTAATAAAATCTCTGTGTTAACAATTGTTTCCAGTTAAATGATTTCAATGCTCATTGGCCATCAAATTGTATCGACTCCTTATCTGTGAAGAAATTGTTTAATTGTGAGGCGATTGTACACTGGTTCTGTGTGGAATCGTTGAGTGTGGTGGTTGTATAATTCCGCATTTCTCTGTCCATATTTCCCTTGAATTGTTTGGATAAAATCTGTGAGGTGAATTCCAACACAGTCCTCTATCTATATTACTATGAAATTCCCCTCCAAATTATCGGACCGAACCCTATTGAAATAAACCCGAATTGTGAATCGAGCTAAGGCATACGAAGGATAATGCAACCCCGACGTGAACCTTGGTTAATCACTGTACCAAAACCATGAACGGAATTGACGAAACCACCCTGCCATATCGCACGGCCTTTCGGGGATAAGCGGTATTTCCTGGTTGGGGAGCGATTCCATAGAGCATTCGACACGTGGCGAGGTGGACCCACGGAAAACCACCGTTGCTGCGCGCCATTGCACGTTATCGTTCGACCAAGGAAGTTGAGTGATATCGTGGTATGTCGTTGATCTAGGAAGGAGCCATCGGACGGTGATCATTTGATAAAGATGCGCGGGAGATAACTAGGTGTGGTACGAGCATTTGATTGGGCCGTCGATTATGTATGTGGGGCCGGAACCAAAGGGCTATTTAAAATTCATTTATTCAAAAAGTGTTGGTTGTTAATATAAAGTTCAATTATATAATTTAATTGCCAAAGGTTGTGGATAACGTGTATTTTTCAAATTCCACGAATTTGACAAATAAAACTTGAAGAAATCAGAGAAGGCCACGTGGAAGTAAACGTAGCTAGTCCAAGGGAAAATGCTGACAGAGCGATTACAGTAGACCTGCTCTCCTTCGGGCGACCTTCAGTTTTGTTGCCGTCACCTTCCTTATGTGGATTCCATTTGGAGGGGAATATATGGCTTGCATCTACTTTTGGAGTTTCTTGAGCACAAGCAACATTTTGCCGGGGGGGATTGTAATATTCCCAAATTTTTACATCATATTTGGAATATTGGAGTTCTTGATTTTCTTAATAAATTAAGTAAATAAAAGGGTTGAGGGACCCACAAACCTCACAGATGAATAAAATCCACTTTTAATGTGTGTATGTGGATATTCTAGATCTAGATTTAAAATCATGGAGTAGTGGAGCAGCTCCATTAATGAAGATCATATCTCATTTATGAGATAGATTATGGAGGATGAAACAGTTAAATAAGATCATGGATCTTAAATATAAAATCACGAGGATCTTTGATAAGGTCAACTAAGATCACAGTGCATTCAAAGAAGATCATGAAACAATTATGATAAGATAATGGAGGAAGTGATGCATTTAATGCACATATGATAGAGAGGGTGATCACCCCGTGTGAACATGATGGAGGACATGAAGAAACAACACAGTCAAACATGGAGACTTTGTCCACATGTACAATGCAGTTTGGAGTGGGCCTAGGTTATGGAAGGCTCATGTATATAATGAAGGTGAAGGCACAATGGAAGGCAGATTTGGATTATTCATTTCTTGATCTGTTTAGATCTAGATTTGTGTTAGGACATTTCTATGCAGGCTTGGGATGTTTAGCAGAGTTTGCAGTGCTGTTTAGCACAGGGTGTTCCTGAGCAGGAATCCCACCTCTTTCTTTGAGTAGCTCTGGAAAGAGGATTGTTCTTCATTCCTTATCAGACATTGTTGCCATATTCAGGAGGTTTTTTCTAGCATTCAGCTAGGAAACCAGTGGAGGATTCATCCTACCACCTTTTTCTTCAGATCTAGCCTTTCAGGAGTAGTAGATCTATATCTGACATTCAGGCCATTGGGTTTTACCTCCATGCAGTAGCATTCACGTCAAGGATTGCGCAGTCCAGTCCTATATATCTATTGGAGGAAGGAAGTTTCCAGTATTTCAGCTGGAAATCCTGTGAGGAATCATCTCCTCAAGATTGGATCTATTGTTTCCATCATTCAGGAGATGATTTGACATATCTAGCAGCAGGCTAACGAGCCTCCCTCTCTAACAACGCAATTTTCTAAAGGTGTTGTTCATCCAACAACTATTTTCAGTGGAGGAGATTGGAGGAGCTAGATCTTGAGCTTTTAGCCAAAGGATCTAGTAAAGGGATCAACCCTTCTTGCATAGATATAATTGTACATAATTTTAGCCATCATATCATCAAATCTAGCTTCAGATTTGCATTCCTAGCAACATATATGTGAATCCCTAAGAAGGTGGTTTTCTTAGACTTACAGATCTAAGAAACCCTTCCTGGGTTATCTTGGGAATCCATTATTGAGCCCAGATCTACAATTTCAGCATCATCGAAGCTCCCATTCTGCCTAGATCTAACTTTATATCTTTCAGGTAGTTGTAGTCCCAATAGTTGCAGCAGGGACAACGTAGTTTCCCTTCTAGCAGTTCAACAGTTACACAGTCCCTCTTGGGAAATCATTGCAGGGTCATTTTAGGCCACCCTTGTGGCTTGATTATCTCATATTTTTAGCATTATTGTACTTGATTTTTCACCTCCAATATAATAAAATGGCTCAACTATTTCTGTGCATCCTGATGTGTATGTAGATTTATTTTTTACTTTTCTGCAATTCTTATATTGTGTTTCAGCATTACTGCATTCTCCCTTTTGGGATATTACATTCTTACTTAGTTGATAATCATTGCTACCAAATATTATATCATCCACATATACCTCAGTGATTGTTAAATTATCTTTATCTATTTGTACATAAAGATTGCTATCAACAATACCTTTCTTGAACCCTTGTTGACATAGATATCCAACAAGACAAGAATACCATGCTCTGGGAGCCTGATTGAGACCATATAGAGCCTTCTTTAACCTACAAACATAGTCTTCTTTTTTTGATAGTAGAAAACCTTCAGGTTGTTCGATGTAAATTTCTTTTTCTAATTCACCATTTAGAAATGCTGAATTAACATCCATTTGGTAGAATTTTATTTATCTTGAACATGCATAGGTGACAAACATTTAGATGGCTTCCATTCTAGCAACTGGTGCAAATTTTTCCTTGAAATCAGTTCTTTCCACTTGTGCATAGCCTTTTCAAACTAATCTTGCTTTGTTTTTGGTAACATGTCCATCTTCATTCAATTTTTTCCTGAACACCCATTTAGTCCCAATGACATTTTTATGTTTTGGTCATGGAACTAATTCCCAAGTGTTATTCTTCTCGATTTGATCCAATTCCTCATTCATAGCTGCTACCCAATGTTCATTCTGGTTGGCTTCCTCAAAACTACTAGGCTCAAAGGTTGCTATAAAAGCAATGTGAGCTTGTTGTGATGAACGAAGCTGTCGACCTTCATTTATGTCACCAATGATTTGATTTGGTGGATGGTTCTTTTGAATCCATTATTTTGTTCTCTTTTGAGGAGCTTCTTGTTGTTTTTCTGGTATATCTTGATGATCATTATTTACTTCTTCCTAGTTGATAGTTGCTTCTTGTTCTAGAATTTTCTTTGTGTCTTTTTCAGCCTTTGTCTCAAGTTTCAAAGATTCTAGATCCTCATCATTATTCGTTAGAACACTATCTTTGTCAAATGTAACATTTATGCTCTCCACTATATGTTTTCATCTTAGATTATAGCATTCATAGGCCTTTATTTTGCGTGAGAAACCAACAAAGATACCTTCATCAACACGTGATTCAAACTTACCCAAATTTTGATCTTCTCTTTTGATATAACATTTTCTTCTAAAGATTATGAAATATTTTACATTAGCTAGTTTTCCTTTCCATAATTCATATGGGGTCTTGTTGTAATTATTTATCAGAAGAATTCGGTTGATAATGAAGACTGCCATATCAATTGCTTGAACCCAAAAATTTTCATCCAATTTTGAGTCCTTCAACATTGTTCTACCCATTTCTTATACGGTTTTGTTCTTTCTTTCAACAACTCCATTTTGCTGAGGTGTTTATGTGGTTGAAAATTGTCTTTTTATTCCATTTTTGTCACAGTATTGTTGAATAATTTGGAAGTGAATTCTCCACCATTATCTGATCTTAGACACTTTATTTTCAAATTAGTTTCATTTTCGACCAAATCCTTGTAGATTTTAAAGCACTCAAATTATTCAGATTTTTTCTTTGGGACACTGACAGCAGTCATCCTGGTATAGTCATCTATCATTAACATGAAATATAATTCTCCATATAAGCCTTTTGTTCTCACAGGAACACATAGACTAGTATGTATCAATTCCAATGGATGTGATGCAAAGTGTTCTTTTGTTTTATATTGAACTTTTGTCTGCTTGCCGTGCCGACTCACATAGTGTGTGGGAAGGTTTTGAGATTTTCAGCATTTCTTGTACTGCTTCCTTTTTGCTTATCCTGACAAGATTGTCAAAGTTTATGTGACCCATTCGTTTGTGCCATAACCAACTTTCATCTTCTTTAGCTAGTAGACATGCTTTAGTTGCTTCATCCAGAATATATGTGTCGTTTGGAGCTCGACTTGTTGTAGCCACAATTTTACCATACCTGCCTTTCCTGATTTCACATTTTGTGGAGTTGAATAGCATTGTGTGTCCTTGATCACACATTTGTACAACACTGAGAAGATTATGATTCATGTTTTCAACCAATAGAACAGTATTGGCTATAACATATTTGATTCCGAGAGTGATGGTACCTGATCCTATAACATTTGAAGATCCATCATTTCCAAAGGATATAGTTCCATCCTTCTTCTCTTTCAGAGATACAAATTTCCTTCTATCTCTAGCCATATGAGTTGAGAAACCACTATCAACATACCACACATATTTGTTGTTTTGAGCCTTGAGAGTGAGAGCACAATTATCAGTCTTCTTCTTCTTCCATGTTCATTCGTTCTGTGGCTTCAAATATTCTTCTGGAGGATTTTCAAGTCTGTAGTCTTTGGCTATGTGTCCAAAGTTATGACATTTGTAACATTCCATATTATTTCTTAAATGTTCAAATATATTGATGTTTCGTTGAGCCCTGGGAGTTTCATATTTGAAGGATCTCCTAGAATTCTATTGGTTCCTAGGGTACGTGCGACATTATACAACTTTATGACCAAATTTTCCACATGAATAACAATAGCCATGAAAAATATGTTGGTACCTGGATGGAAATATTCATCGAGGAATTGTCTTCCAAGGATGCTCTTGCGAATCTTGTCCAATGAAGTCTACATGCATGTCACATCTCATAGGTTCATTGTATTTTGTTGTAGAAGGTCTTGCTTCTTCTTCTTTGTAACCGAGGCCAGTTTTGTCGTTGTAAGATCATTGATTGTTGATGATTTCTTCCAATGGCCTTCAGCTGTTGGCATAGTTTTAGACAATTTTTCCCTTCTACACTTCCTTACACAACGAGACTACTTTGGCTTCTAATGCTTCCCTTTCTTGGTTACTTTCTTCCAACTTCTTTTGAAGTGACTCTTTAATACATTTGTGTTCTTCAACTTCAATTTTGAGTCCTTGAGCTTGTTCTTCAAGAGTATTGGAATATATCTTCCCAGCCTTGAGCTCTTTTATAATCCTGATTTCCTCCTTAGAAAATTATTCTATGGTCAACCCTTCTTCTTCATTGTTTGATACCTCTTATTTGTCGTGCTTGGCCATAAACAATACTCCCTGATTGGATTCTTCTTTGTTGTCACTATCTCCATCGG
Organism: Pinus albicaulis; assembly: GCA_034641835.2. NCBI lineage: Eukaryota > Viridiplantae > Streptophyta > Pinopsida > Pinales > Pinaceae > Pinus > Pinus albicaulis. The sequence continues at coordinate 522,241,764 of CM076578.1, forward strand.
ATGATGAGATATCTTCTTTAGAGAGAAAGTTCATTTTGGATCCTTTCTTTTTTCTTGCTTGTTGAATTTCTTAAAGCCTTTCTTTTCATTTGAGTTTCCATCACTTTTGTTTTGAAATTTTTCTGGGAAATTCCCAACCTCACCACAGCCGAAACATATCAGTGGAAGTTTACCTTTGAATTTTCCCTTACCAATTTTTAGTTTTCTTGTAAAGTAAGCATATTCTTCATCTGAAAAACCTTCTTAGTCATCTCCCTTTTCTTCACACTTGCAGGTGCATGTCTTTTCAATTGAAGGTTGTTTGTCCTTATTGGTTTTTTTAGATGCAATGAACGCAATTTATAGATGCGAAGTACCCTCTTCTTCATCAAGTCTCATTTCATATGCTATGAGAATTCCATGTAATTCCTCTTTGCTGAGTTTGTCCATATTTTCACTATATTCTACGACCAATACCTTTGGGTTGAATCTCCCTGGTAATGTTCTAAGAATATATTGTATAATAGTCTTCTCATCAACTGGCTCTCCCAATCCTTCCAGAGTATTGGTTATTTCATCAACGTATTGGAAGTATGCAGCAATGTTTCCATCTTCTTTCATTCTGAGTTGCTCAAATTTTGCTCTATATATTTGAAGCTATTCTTCTTTGACATTTGAGTCACCTGCATATATATTCTCAAGCTTTTCCCATACATTTTTTGCAGTTTTACAACCCAACACCTTATGATAAGCAGATTCAATAATTCCACTGATAATAATATTATTTTCTTTTGCATCATTTACCAAATTCTTCTTACCTTGTTCATCTGTGGTTGATGTCCCATAATTTGTAACCTTGTGCCATGAGATAGACCTCCATTCTTCCTTTCCAGAGAGCATAATTATTTTCATTGAACAGAGGTACACCATTATTGGTATGCTCCATGACCTCCTTCCAATTGTTAAACTGCTATTGAAGGAACCAAGCTTTGATATCAATTTTTGGAAATACTGAGAGGGTGGGGGGGTGAATTAGTATTCCTTTCAATTAGAGCATTAGTTAATCTTCAATTATTATCAGTGTTTGTACAATGATAGCAGTAAACAAAAGGAACACAAATTCACACATTTATTAAGGTGGAAACCCTCTCCGGGACAAAAACCATCTGAATGATTTTCCAATAATTATTTAATAATCAACTCCAATTGAAAATAAAGCTCCAACTTCCTAGAATATAGAAAATCATTCTTCTCCAGCTCCCACTGGATGAACACTCCAACGCCCGATATTCTTCAGTAGTCAACTAAACGGATGCCCCAACACCTAATGAGCTACAACTCACCCTAGTTCCACCCTACCACCCTAAATTTTTCACAGGCTTGAACCTGTTGGTGACTTCATGCACCAGCCTACCACCAGCCTACCACCCTATATAAGAATAAAACAAGAATGGACTCCCGTACCAGGGAAAATGGTCCACTTTACAATGATAGAGAATGATGTAGAGGAAGAAGACACACTAGACCATAACCCCAACAATGACACAACCACCTAATGATGATCCTAGACCTCCAGACATCACCTCTTCAACTCTTGGCAGATAGACACTTGTACAATTTTTACAATGATGCATTTACAATGACTTAGTACAATGATACCTTTACAATGAATGTATGTAGTGTTGCCCACTTAAATAATTCATGTGCTACACTTCTTGTTGTTATTCTACACCTTGATTGCTACTCTTGCCATGCTACCCTCTGATGCACCTTGCTTTGCTTTTCTGCCCTAGAAAGTCTGGTCCTTTGCAGCCCTTGACAACACATGATCTATCTTTTTCTTGCCTTCTAGGATCTCGATATTGAATTTGGTGCATATCTGTAATTTCAGCTCGCCAATATGTGATGTTTGAATTTGTAGTAGTAATCTAAGTCTTCTTTCCAATTCCATAGATTTGATCCAATTTGGTTCTGCAAGAAAGAGTTATGCCCAATCTCTCACAATGACCTAGTTATGGATTTTTTCAGTAGAGAAAACTTGTGTGGTGTGCCACATGTCATTGTTTCTTAATTCTGCTCTAAAATTGATACAACGAAAAATAAAGTCTGTTCACTATCTGTCACTTTTTACAGAACTCAAATCCGATACTCATAGAGAGAGTTATGATGATTTTCCCAAGGTCACTTCTTTGAGATGAAGTTCAGGAGCCTGCAAAAACATTGAATTCCAAAAATCATATCTCCGAAAATATTGCGCACACTGATCTGAAATTTTTATAGGATCTTCCTTAGGATTTCGGCTTCACCTCATAAAATTTTCAACTTCTTTACCTTTTTATAAAAAGGTTAAGAACGCAAATTCCACGATGACCTGTTTCAGGTAGCGAAATCCTTACATAAGGAGGATATGAGGATCACAATTTATATAATTGATTGGGCTGAGAGGGGCTTCAACAAGTGAATGTGGGAGGCATTTTAGGAGCTTAAAAATTATTAATTATTGACTTTTCAATGACCCATGCCACAACCCCATGGGGTTTTAGCCCACTAACTAGGGTTACAAACTTCAAACATGAATATCTCTCAAACCGTGAAGAATTGCGTGGCATGCCATATATCAATGGAAACATATAGACAATTAGAAACCATAAAAATCATTCTTGACCTCGAATATAGTAATTTGGTAGGTCAAAATTCCCATGCAATATTGGGGTAGCCCCTGGTGCTTCTTGGGTTGACATCAATGACAACTGCTAATCAACATTAATCGCACCAGTATTCTAGCAATCCCGTGTTCTCCAATCTTCTTAAAAGACATATCAACCTAAATAAAGAGCCCTAGCTCATTCCCAGTTTCTCTGAAAATGTTATTGGTCAAAAGGGGATGTGGGAGGCCTGGTAGCCTGACCCAGATGGGAAGATCATATACCTTCTCATGCTATGCATCGAAGAGGGGAATCCACCTCTTGAATATAATAGGAGCTCGAACAAAGCCCCAATTTTGATCTAGGACCAAATTGACTGATTCCTTGTTCCTGAATTTAACCATAAACTACCCGTTCATCAAATTAATCACTTCAAAATGCAGATCAAGAGCTTTTTCCCAAGAATTTTTCACCCATTCACTGATGTAGCTTGCTGACAGTTTATTCCCTTTGGCTCTCCCTACAAGCGTGAGGTTCACCGCCTCCATTGCTTCGTCTACCGATATATCTATACCCATGATCAAATTTTTGATTTTGTCCTTTCTTCTAAACCCTTTGGATTTCTTCCTTATGCCCCTATAACTATCTGAATCCCCCACTATCTTTATTTCCTGGCTAACTCCTTGGTCAAGGATTTGTCTTTCTAAGATCATATTTTCCTTTTGCACCTCCTCCTTGATGACAAAGACCCCTGGATGATCAATCCATAGGTGTAATTGATCTGGGTGGTTCCCTTCCTGAAGCCTTGAATAACCGGGCGACATTTCCTTGGGATCGTCTTATTCACGTCCCAAACCCCAAAATTTTCTTGTTGATACGAGTCACTCTTCATTACTCTGGGAGAGTACTCTCTCCAGCCTTCCTTCAGATATGGCATCTACTATGCTTCCCAGTCATTTTCCCCGAACAAAACCTTGTAAGCGCTTCTCCCCTTACCCCAAGATTTTTAGGGATCTATGAGTTTCCAACTCCTCTGCCCTGGTTTCTCTACTCAGCTCCAAAATTAAAGTTCCCCTTCTCGGACTTTGGAGACGCCATGCATGCCCATGGGGATTGCAGGAGGTACAACTGGATACGATATCCTCAAGGCCCCTAGTCTGCAGATAGGGGCGATGTAGGTTTGAAGGGAGTTCGAGTGTCTGAATTTTCTGGGCCGCCACTCTGAAACCTGTAAACTGAGCTTGATTTCCCATTGAATTTCCAGAATGTAACACTGCCCTCCTCTCCATATCTATGATGGTATGTCCTCTGAAATTTGGAAAACCCTTTGTCTCCCTACCCTTCCATGAGCCTCTTGAAATCTAGGAGCGCATCCCAGCTATACCTATGAAATCCATGATATTTTGGTCTATAACTTCCAACCCCCACATAGCCAACATGTCACCAGGCTCGTGATCCACCTCCACCCTTTCCAATCCGTTGACCATGGCGCCTGATCCCTTCTATTGATAACAACTGATAACTTTTTCCCCTGAGCTCCTAAACCGGAGAGCGTGCACCCGCTAGTCCTTACATGTGACCTTCGTACTGAGCAGATAATGGTGAAACTCTAAAAAAGTGAATGGTAAATTGAAACAAAGAAAAACTCGTAGTGCTAGCCCTCTGTTGAGTGCGAACGACACATCCCAGCACCTCGAAAATGTTGTCTATGAATGCCACCTGTCTAGCCGCATGTAACCCATCTGCCCCATACGGTTTTAGGCATGTCAGGGCGTCCACACCTCCATTATTCATATTCTGTCGCATAATTAAGGAACTTCCATCGATAGGGTTCTGCCAACCATCATTGCAGACCCTCGGTTTCAATTCCCTATCAATATGCCAATATATATATATATATATATATATATATATATATATATATATATATATATATATATATATATATATATATATATATATATAGATATATATATATATATATATATATATATATATATATATATATATATATATATATATATATATATATATATATATATATATCAATCACCACATAAAGGAATAATTACGACCAGTACCATCACATCATATTTTGGGATTCTCTTCAACAATTGCTAGAATTTTCTAATACTAGACCAAAGTCCTCTCAGGTTTAAATATAAAGAAAATTTTTCACCTCAGTTCATTAGGGAATAAAAATAAAATTTTCATTCTAGGGTTTTAGATTTTGAACAAGTTAGCACTATGAATAGGTTACACAACTCAACCAAATTACCTTTTAATACATTAGAGTCCATTTGAAAGGTTAATTTATAGCTATTACATAACCAATATTCAATATATGCTCTGTTAACATCTTCACAATATAAATTTGGTATCTTTTCCAAGAGATAAAATCTCTCTATGTGTATTGTTTTAGTAGAAAGTGTCTCATGAACACTATCCCTCAGGTAAAGACTTAAAAACAAGAGAAGATAGAAACTAGTGCCAAGAGAATAGTGTTGGAAGTAATTAATTTTAAATATAAATGAAAAACTAGACTTATAAATATAGTTTCTTGAAGACACTACAATCATCATATGTTTGTAGTGGAAGAAGGTTTCTGTTATCACCCAAAAATTCTCAAAACATCATTGTGTCAACTCTGCTTTTGGTCATGATTTCAAGGAGGTCTAAAAGTCATTTTAAGTCTGGGTAAAGGGTAGGTTTTATTACTAGTTCAAATAAAGTCTTCTAGGTCCACTCCATTATCAATAAAATCCGAAATTTTACCTTGTTTTAGTCATGGTCTTAGATAGGTGATTAGGTCATTTCATGCTTTAAAGGGTAGCTAATAGGGTTAGAGTCTCAAAAGTCTCATTTTTATTTCAAAACAAAGTTTAACAACCTTATTCCATGGTTTAAAGGTCCCATCATCAATTAATAAGTCATTCCATTAGGATTAGGGTCAAATTTTTGCAATCATACAGGAATCCACGTTTTCGTAGTGCAGCTAGTTCAAAAAAGGCACTACGAAACTGCTGAAACAACCTTTTTCATCAAAAAACTTTGTTTTCTGGTTTTAGTAGTCAACTTCCAAAGGGGTTCCTAAGCAACTGAAACCTTATTGTTGAAAACTGAAAGATTTTTTTCTTCCTAACATACTTAAATAAAAAAACCTCTCTCATTTTCTTCAAATTCATTATGAGGTGGGAGAAATTGATCACTCAACTTGAACTACGAAATTGCTAAAAGTCATTGAGAGAAAAACTCTGTTTTCAGGTTTTAGTAGTCAACTTCATGATCCGTTTCTGGCCACAAGAAAAATTATTTTGGAATTCTGAAGGAGGATTATCTTCATGAAATCTCCAGATAAAATAACCTATCTCACTTTTCTCACAATTGTTACCAGTTGGGAGATACAAGGCTTTATTTGAAGCCATATTTTCAGAAATCAGAATTTTCTAGTTTTACACATGTTGTTCAAAGACAGTTTCTGGGCAGTAGGAGAGGTATTGAAAAAAAACAAGAGTGGTTTTTTTTAAAGACAACATGGTATCAAAAATCCTCCTTCAGTTTCTCAAAATACATTTTTTATGAGGAGATAAAATCTCTGTCCCAACACCTATTTTTCAGATAAAAACAATGTAGAAAAAATGATAGATCTTAAATCAGTTTTGTCATTGATAAGAAGATCACTTTTTGAGGAAAAAGCATTTCAAAGTCAAATTTTTTTCCTGTTAAGGTCTATGGAAATCATTGTAGAAGTTTAAATATCCTTAAGACTGCAAATTTTGAAAAAATAGTGTAAAAGAGGCATACACAACAGTTTCGTAGTGCGCTACGAAACTGCTGTAGGTGAATTTTGGGCATTTTTCATAGGTGTTTTGGGGTTAAAAATAGTTTATTTCCAAGTTTTGATGCTGCTAATGATGGAGTAATGATCACATATGAATATTTAAGTTTCAAAGAAGATGAATGAAAGGTTAAAAGGAATGTTTCAAAGTAATACAAATTCTGCACTACGAAAACAGCTGTTATTTTCGTAGCGCAGGTATATCCCATCTCCTTTATACTTTTTTGAGGTTTCTATTTGAACAGGTGGAAGGGTGAAGTTTCAAGGAAATGATAGCACATGCCACATATCTAAAATATTCAACATTGCTAGCAAAATATGTTCGAAGATCAGTATGGAAGATAAAGGCTAAAATGCAGGAAATGTGTTCCCTGGTTTTTAGGACAGTTAAGACATGAGTCAGTAGGATCTCACAAGAAGGTTGAAGGCATCATAAAATTTGAAGGTATGGGGAAGTAGCTGTCAAAAGAGAATATTTAAGTCTTATATAAGTTTTTTTTAGACATGATAAGGATTTTTACTCCTATTTGTATTACGACTCCTAAAGAGACAGTTAATTGTTAGTTGTAATTAAGAGTCTGTTTTAGGAATAGATAGGTGTCAAACTTAGAAATTTGAATTCTCTTTAAGATAGATAAGGGAATCCAATATTGTAATGATGACTCTATAAGAAACATGAGGTCAATTTCCTCAAGGTTTTCATTTTTCATTAAAAAGAAAACTATGTTATTGTAGCAGACTGTGTATTTTCAGCTTAATACAGATTGGCTTTACTACTCAGGATTCACAGAGAGTATTTATTGTTTCATCTCTCTATGGATTTCCTAATCTACCTTTTTATAGTGGTATGAACATGTGTTACTTATAATTCATTGGAAAATGCTCTAACTTCCTTCACATGTTTGTAGAATGTGTTTTCATTAACCGTGTTACTGTTTTTTTTATAAAACTAAAACTCTAAGTGCCCTGACTTCCATGTTGAGCTGATGTTGATGTTTTGTTGAAACACATCTTGAATCCATAGCCCAATAGGTGATTTTTAATCAGTAATTCAACTATTTATACACTTTTTATCCATTTTATTCTTAAAGTTAGCCATCTAATCCTTAATCAAAAATATTAAACTTGTTGAGAGAGCTCTCTCTGGTTGAGGAGGATAAGCCTCAACCAAAAGTTTGGTTTGAAAGAGTTACTCAGAGTCTACTTGATCAATAGCCTATCAAGGTCAGATTTTGTGATAACATTTTGGTGCGTCTGGCAGGATTTTAAAGGTATACATCTCCCGAAAATTATGAAGCTGAATTCTTGAAGGTAGCAGGAGCTCAGAATCTGTTCGCAGCTGTAGAACTACCTTGGCGACTCCACACATCGAATAATCAAATTGGGAGGTGACTCCACTGCTTAAATATCATTAGCTTGATGAAGTTTCAAGATGAGTTCCATTGCAAGAATGAATTCCAGGTATGCCCCTATGAATCTGTCTCACCAAATCCTATGCCAAAGGTTGAATGGTTAGATGATCTTCCAATATTCAAAGATGAAAAGAAAGACAATGCTGCACTTCATTTGGTTAGATTTCATATGCATGTACACAGTTTTAAAGTTTAGTTGCCTGAAGATTGTCTCATGAAGATGTTTATGACCACTTTAGAAGGAAAAGCATGGTCTTGGTATAAAGGTTTGGAAAATGGTTCAGTATATTCTCTTGTTGATTTCCATGATGTATTCTATGAGATGTTGTTACACTGAAATTTGTCACCATGACCTTTTAGTACTCCCTTAGAAGTCTACAACATCAAAGTTCCTAAAGTCAAGCCTTGAAATTCAGAGAAAAGCTCATAAAAGTATTAAAAACACTTGTACCACACTTTCTCTTAGAATTTCCTACGGTGTCGCACCTTTTGGCTATAAATCATGTGGAGTCAAACACACTTTTTATTCATTAAGGGTGCAGACCCCTATAAAAGGTAAAATGAAGGCGGAAAGTAACATTTAGAAGTCCAGTAGTCAAATCTGGAAGCTTCTAGTAGAAATTATCCAGTCGAAGGTTCGCTCCTATCATGTATGTTCATTCCTCCATTATGGGAGCCTACCCCTTGATTTATGGAGCCCAATCCCTTCAAAATAGCTTTCTATCCCTTCTTATGGGAAACCATAACCTCCTCTTTTTTCCTATAAATTGAAGCCATAGTGTAGCTTCAAGTGGAGTTAGACTTGAAGAATTTTTGAGGAGAAATGTTGTAATAACTCAGACTCTCATAGTTGATCCTTATATGGGAATGATTACACACCCATGTGCTTTAGCTGAGAGAGTGTAAGGCTTGTCAGAGCAAAGGAAACGCCTATTGCGGACAGTAGGAAGGCCTATACGACATCAAGGCAGACACGGTTGTAAGGCTCTTCTTTATTTAAGTTAATACAAATGAATATTGTTTTCTCAATGAGCTTGTTAAATTAAGTAGCTTGTTTATCATGTTTTATTAATGGCTTATTTAATTAACTATCTCATTTCTTGAATTCTTTGATCATCAAGATAGGTTTATGGTTTATGAATTAATTTATATTATGCAGGTGCTTCTGATTCTTTCATGTTTGTGATTTCAGGTCCCGAAAGGAAACATATTCGGAGTGACGGGATATTCGAAGTGATAGGAAAGAAGATCAACGCTGGACTACAAGTAGGTTTCCAAAACCTATCATAATTAATTCTAAAATCAAACAGTACCTAGAGAAAGTAGTTTTTATTTGTCCGTTTGTTTCTAGCTGTCCGTAGGACACTTGGGAGGTCTATCTTGTCTGCAAGAACGACTTATCTGTCCAACAAAATGGTGACTTCACTGGGGAATGGTTTACGAATTTTGTTCTCTTTTATTTTTGACTGGTGAATTTATTTTTCTAATTTTGACTGGTTTATACTGGCTTGGGTAGTAGACCTATAGAATCCCTAAGAAATGTTTTAGAGTTTTTTATTTTTTCTTTTAGTTTTCTGGTATCCGCACTTTTCTTTTAGAAACAGTGCGGGCATCTCTGCTTTTTCTTTGTATAAACAGTGCGGGATCGCACCTATTTGCACTGAATCCTGCGGACCCTGTGAAATTTTTTAGAAAATCTTAAAATCTCCTTTACTGAATTAGTTTGTTAGATTCTCAGTGTATACCCAGACTTGTATCTTTTGTCAGAAAGCCTTGATTAAGAGTTTATTTCAGCATTTTTAGTTTTGAATGATTTGCTAAAAGATATGCATGTTATAGTGATTTTTGCTTTGTCTTTATCCCGCTCAAAGACTAGAAACCTTGGTATACCTTTAGATCACTAGTATTTCCTTGCTTTCTTGCTGAGTTTGACATCATAGCAGAAATTGTTTTATGAGATTTAGATTCCATTTTCTCATTTGCAAATCGTTAAAAAAACTTTTGTTGATAAGTTTGGAATTTCACCTAAAAAACCAAAATTGGATGGTTTTTGAGTTCTTGCTGATCCAAGTAAGGAATTTCTTAGTAGATAACAAGCTAAGCAAGACATCTTCAAAATATTTAAAGTTTTAATTCAAATTTAGTCTTTATAATTTTTAGATCTCAAAATTAGTGTTTTTAGCTTTGAGTGTTATTTCTAGAAATTGTAGTGTTCTTTTGAAGAAAAAATTTCTTTGTAGTTTCCATCTTGAATAAAAAGGGATCTCTTATTGAGCAATAGATCATTTTGAGTTCTCATGAATTTAAATTTCTTTTCATTTATTCTTTTTTTAAGGAAATAATTGTTTTAAAAGATTTCATTTCTCAACTCTTCCTTTAGATAGAATTCATTGAAAGGAAACGAATTATTTTTCATAATAGATGCATTTTTAGTGTGTTTTGAGTCGGGTCACTACATATCACTAGTTTCACTATTGTCCTAAGAAACAGCCTATTAAAAACAACGCTTAAATTAAAATCAATCTAGTAATTTTTTATATTTCTAGGGCTCTTTTCACCAATATAGCTTAGGCTAGTGTCTTGGAGTAGGGAGTAATTAACTCTCCGAGACAATTAAAACAAACAAGTAGTCGATATTGTGGTAGGAGAAATAAAATAGTCGCTTGTATGCTTTGGGAAGCTCCTCTTAAAGGAGTCAAGCATGAGGTCATATTTGAACCAGTGAGATAATCAATTCTATCTCATTGGGAACGATAGAAGATGTGCGCGTATTAACAATAGTAAACCTCAGATAGACCATTTTCGAGGAACTTGGGGTCACTTGCAGGGAAAATTTTAAGAACCCTCCTAAATTTATATATATATATAATAAATGGGCGAATCCCCATGATACATAGGAAAAATGGAAGGCGATCTTATTAATAATATAATATGTATATATAATTTTTTGGCGAATCTCTCACGAGATTATATTATCTTGTAAAAACATGGCGAATCAATAGTACAAATGGCGAATCACTACTACAAAATGGTGAATCATTGTCTAGTGGAGTTTGGGGTGTTGGTTCCAATGAAGATATGGTAGTTGAACTAGGAGTTGAAGGAAGAGAACCACCGAGACCAAGCATGGCACATGGCGGCTTGTGAGGGAAGTAGTTCTCGTGTAATTTGGAAAACACGTTCTTCTAGTTCTGCTAAGCGTAGTGTTGTTGCTCATGCTACTACAAGCATTGATATTGAGGTTGGAGAGGAGTTTGAGGAAGCATGGAAGGTAGTAGTGGTGGAGAATTACAAAGAGTACCCCATCATGGGATCCATTTTTCCCTTTGGTATTTGTGCCTACAAGATCTTATGTCCATTGAACCAACAATTAACCGTTCAACCAACAATCAACTTGACTAAGTTGATTAGGTACGCGTCAACTTAGACTAATCTTAAAAACTATGCTTTGCACTATCCCATATTTATCACACTAATGCTACACAACATTGTGCATTTGCACCCAACTCTCATGCACGCACACAAAATTTTCATTAACATCTATAACCCTAACCAAGTGAGAATTGATGAACAATTTGCACCAAAGTTTGTTATAGTGTTGAAAGTTCATAAGAAATTTAGATCCATGGTACCTTAAATAAATTTTGAGATAACCACCACAAATTCGACCACAATAGAGAAAACTTGTTATAAATTTTAAACCTTCAAAAATTAGGATTCATGTTCCTAGGAACGATCATAAGAAGTAGTTGGCATATAGGTCGAGTTGTGAGCCTTGACACATTGATAATGCAATGGCTTGGGTCAAAACTCACACATTGAAAAGTCATCAATGAAGAGAAGACAAGATCATTATGAATTACACATACTCCAAACTTCCTACCAAATTCTACGTAGTTGTCCGCAACTCAACTATACATAATCTTATAGTAAATAAAAATTCCACAAAGCCTTCTTAACATAGCTAAGAAATGGCCATTGGAAGAGCACCCCTTATATAATAATAATAGTAGAAATCAATAGATTATTTCATATTGAACTTCATAGCCATAACGCTCCTATGTATTGTATGATGCGTTCAACTTGCATTATCAAATATAGATGAAATCATACTTTTGATTGATAGATTTAAAACATACTTGTGCACAATGTTGAATGTAATGCCAGTCAAGGAGTAAAGTCGGTTTAACGTGTATTGATCTATAAAATAATGAAGAAACTTAGTAACGCATCACAACTTTCATGTTTGAAAATATTATAAAGCTTTCATGCAAATCCATTGTTGTTATAGTTCCTTTTCTTGACCATGTTCCACATAAGCATGGAAAATCAAGTAATACTAGCATTTGCACCGATAGGTGCACAGTAATCTCGAGGAGTGGGGATACATCTTCCATGCGAGATAAAGGTGATGTAGGTGATAAAGTTAGAGAAAATACAAAATGTTTTGGAAGAATGGGTGGTTTGTTTATCAACTTTTGTGAGTTATCTTGAAAATTGTTTTTTTCTCTTCATGCCTACCTTTGAAACCTTAAAAAAACTATCCACAAAATGCATATTCAATGACCTCTACGGAATATGTACCTAGTTCGTGAGAGGAGCATTAATCTTTTGTTTAAAATATAATAAAGTGAACGTATAAGATAGTGAACAACTTCAACTCCTCCCTAATCTTAAAAATTTTATACTTATCTAATATTATCATTTCCATGAAATAAAATTGGTCATAGATTTTTAATATAATAAAATAAAAAATTTAATTAAAAAAATATATACATCAAAACATAATTGACCAAATTTCTATCTATTATCCAAACCCGTCACCTTTCGTATCCCATTCATTTAAATACACTTGGTTGCATTATCTTAAATTAGAATATGTTCATATGTATAATACAACGTGCTTCACCCTCAAATATAGTTTTTCTCCCCCTTCATTTGGGTTCTCTGGGTTGCATTGGTCCTGAATTCATGATATACTTACTATATAGTAACCAAAAAGACAAAGAAAAAAATCGGTTCTATTTTAAGATAAGTTTGAGCTTTTAGAAAAGATGTAGCCAAAGGCAACAAACTACTTTCATTTAGATATAGGTAACCCTTTGAATGTAGACCATTCCTTGAAGAAAATTTTTATTGATGAGGAATTTAATACAATATTCATTTTTCGAACTAAAAATATTATTTATATAGATTTGTGTATGGGGTAAACAATAAATAAAAAAATTAACTAGCCTTGGGGTGGTAAATATTTATAAATTTTATTTATACTTGCTTTACCATGTATATCATATACCTATCAATCACAAACATGAAAAGCTGTGGAATTCACAGTGATGATCTGCTCTGGAAACACAACCAACCTTTATTATTACCAATATTAACTTTTATATAGTAGCACATATGTAGATAAAATTTCCAGCTTCCAAAGAGACAAACTTGCTTCTCCAACATGATGACACATTCTTATCTACTAACATTTCTAATTGCTGAATGTAAGAAAGCTTTCTAAGTACATCTAATCTACTGCGAGGCTCGAACTCCTAGACTATGTTCTTTTTTACCATGTATCTATAGGCTGCAGCCTTCTTCTTGTTTGAAGAGGAGTTGTATATTATCAGAACTACCTTCCCTGCCTCTGATGCCTTGAAGGAATTGCAAATTGACTCATCAGATGAAGGCAACTTTCTGTTCTTGTCAATTAGAGTTGAATAGCTTCCCTGTGCACTCAGCACAAACTCTAGCCAATAGGAAACATCCCACCCACCAACTATGAGGTCCCATAGAATTGTTGTTTTTAGTTGTATCTAAATTAGCTGCTACCTTCAACTTTTTTTCATTATTAGGCTTATTATAGATTTTTCTAGAATTTTTTTCTTGGACATGTTGCTAACCTTACAAAGACCACACAAAATAATAAACTTCTACTGATGAATTCCTCTCATGGAAATGGTCATAGATAAATAACTTAACTCAGTAGAATTCCAAAAATAATATCTAATATAATGCACTAAAAAAACCTCTTATATTTAAATTTAAAAAAACTAAAAATAAAAAAATTAAATAAATCATAAATAACAACTTAAAATAGAATTTTCAATATATTATTTAATTGTTGCATTAACCTAGAAGTAGAATGCTACAATTGCTCTACATGATTTCCTGAATCATCAACGTGATGGTTATTTTGCAGGGCATTCCAAACTATCAATTGAACAGTCAACAACTATATCCAAATCAAAATTAAATTACAAATACAGTACTCTACGAGCTGCGACCAAAAATTTTAACCCAGCAAACAAGATTGGCGAAGGAGGCTTTGGTTCGGTTTATAAGGTGATATCCGAATTCCTTTTATCTTACAAAGAGTTATGAAATACGAAGAGTAAATTTAGTAATATAGAGGACATGTTGACAGGGAATTTTACCAAATGGAAACGAAGTTGCGGTGAAGAAATTATTTATAGAGAAAGAACAGAGTGTGAACGACTTCTTCAACAAAGTGACTCTGATAAGCAATGTTCAACATAGAAATCTCGTCAAACTGCTTGGATGTTGTGTGGATACCACAGATAGACTCTTGGTTTATGAATACCTTCCCAACAAGAGTCTTGATCTATTCATATTTGGTGATCTTTCTTCACCCTAAAACTTGATTTTAGCTCCAGTCAATGTGACATTTCAAACACTATTGTTTAGTTAGTTAATATAGTTATTTGAGACCGAATTGTAATTTTGCAACAGATGAAAACCTGGGCAGATTTCTGGAGTGGCAGTTGAGGTTTGAAATTATATTAGGAGTTGCTGCTGGGCTAGCTTATCTTGATTAAGAATCAGATATTCGCATTATCCATAGAGACATAAAAGTTAGCAATATTTTATTGGACCAACATTTCAAACCCAAAATTGCAGATTTTGGATTAATTAGATACTTTCCTGAAGATCAAACTCATCTTGACACCACAGTTGTTGGAACCAGGTGAGAATAAATTAATAAAAAATGAAAACAGTTTTTTGGTAGTTTATTTAGTCTTCAAATTTGACTTGACTAACAAAAATGGCTTGAATCTAACAAAAAAAAAATCAAAAAAATTAGCAGTAGGAAATGTTTGAATCCAGTATTTAATGGTGGAAATAGATTCAACACCATTAAAAACTTTTGGGGCATCCAAAATCTTGAAGTTTGACAGCTATAAAGTGGATTTTCAAAAATTCCTGCCGGAGTAAAATGTAGTAGTGGGAATGTTTGAATGGAGTTTTTAATGATGGAAATGGATTCAGCAGAATCAAAAACCTATGGGGCACCCAAAATCTTGAAGTTTGACAGCTATAACTTGGATTTACAAAAATTGCTACCTGATTTTATCAAAATATTGTAAAAGAAAATGGCTATCTTTCAGATATCTTGGCCATTTGCAAGGCGTAAGTTCATGCAAAGGTGGCCATTTTCAAGGCATAAGTTCATGCAAAGGTGATTATCTGGCACCTGACAAGAATTTCTCAACACAGAGGTGCCATAGAAAGAAGTTAACATCTCATGGTGTGCTGTTGCTCCAAATTCACACCCTACATATTACATAAATTCAGAAATACCCAGGTCCTTTAGAAACATGAATCTGTAAAACAACAGACAAAAGAATAATACTATTTATTTCTTCAATACAAGAGGTCTAAAAGACTTTACAGTATAATAGTCCATGTTAATCTCTTTTTCCTTCTCTTAAAGCAAATAGACTATCAAATGCAACACTGAAAATCTCTTTTCTTGAAGATAAAAAGGACATACAAAGGAAAGAGGAGAGTCAAAATACAACAAATTTATGATCAGAAAATAATTAAACAAAAATTATGACCATCAATAGCTCAAACAACAAAATTTTGAATCACTTATACCAATAGATTATAAAACGAGGTTTACAAAGTCTTAACTCAGAGTCTGTGTTTAGATAACGTGCCATTGGGAAGTCACAAGTTACATAATGATATTATGGGCAATATATAAGCAACTTTTTTCCAGGCAATATTTTCTGCATCTCACTTAAAATGTGCACAAAACCATTCACATAAACTTTAAAGTTTAAATGAATTAACATATAATAAAACCTTGTCATATTTCATGCTTTTCTTTAACCATAGAAGGCTGAGTATTTATCAGTTCTTAATTAAATAAGTTAACGAAAAATTTCTACTGGATGTTCTGTGCTTTTAAACAGTTAACAGATAATATCTCAACCAAACTTTCAAAGACTAGATACAGCCTTATAGCAGAAAAAACAGAGTCTAAAGACAAAAAGGTCATTTGTCCCTATCATTATGATTCATTAGTAGATCCAATAAAAGGAAAAATATACATCAAACGACAAATTATGATTATAGCAACCTTCTAAGCATGATTGAAGAAAAATATACCGTCAATTTTGAAGAAATTATTTCTTTCTAGATATACTACAATCATTATGTTCATGACATTATTCAGGTCAGAATTAGTCCCAATGTGAAATCTGAAAATCGGCACACCTACAGTAATTAACTGAAGCCATTAAAACACTTATTGTTAGTGAATTAAGAAGGATCCATATTCACCAGTATGAAAAGGAACACATCCCCTGTATGAAAGGGAACACATACCCTTCTTTTCGTTGGAGATAAGAAGACACCTAGAAAGCATCCCTGGTCATCCATTTATTGCCTAGGAGCTGTCCCTGTGACATTCCCTACAAAAAACAGGGCAGGCAGAATATCCCCATTCTCTGATTTCCCCCCTAAAGCAGTTTGGAATAGTAACTGTTCGATGATCTAGTGCAGATATTTGACATATCATTACCACAATTGTGGATCAAAACTCAGTAGAGAGAAAAAGGTAAGCAACTTAGAAAAAACATGTTATTAAGAGTTAGCAGACTCAAAGAACCTGTTTGATATGCTAAATGATAGGAGTGACTCCAAAGAAACCTATCACTAAGTTACCAAACTTGAAGAACCTATTTTATATGATAAATGAGATCCATCAAAAGGCCATTGATGGGACTGTACAAGACGTTACAGAGAAGGGTCAGAAATGGTATTAAGTGGTAGTTAATCTGAGAGGAAAGGATACTAAGGAGATATGCAAATTCTCAAGCTAAAGCAATCCCAAAGATTCCAGGGTCAGGGGAACATTGATTTGGTTATAACAAGTACAGGCAAGAGGTTCATAAAGCCATAGCAGGGCTAAGCGAAAGAATGATTCATTATTAGGCTTATTATAAATTTTTCTAGAATGTTTTCCTTGAACCTGTTGCTAACCTTACAAATACCACACAAAATAATAAACTTCTACTGATGAGAGAAAAATCATGTGCTCCCAATCTATGACACTTCCTTTCAAATATCCTGCTACACATGCTTTCTAGACAATCTCGGCACAATATTTCTTCTTGTTTTTTGATAATGGAAACTGTGCCCATCCTGAAAATTTTCTTGTCATTCAACACATCTTCAGCACTCAGTTATTGTTGTGCACTTATTTTTTGATCTTGAAGCATATAATAAGAGTGTTTTCCTGCTGCATATATGGAAATGTCACCAACTACATTAGTCCCAAGGTCAAATGAATGGGTTCAATGATCCATCTGTTCTTGATTTTAGTGTTATCTTCCATATTGTTGAATTTTCCTTATATCCCAAATCTGGTCTATGTCTATACCAGATCAAAAACACACTGAAGTTACTCAATTACAAGCACTTTTCATAGTGGAAATATAACAATGTTAAATCAATTATGCACACAGATTCATTTGGCCCAAATATTGAATTTTAGTATTCCATTAACACCTTGGACCTGTTGGATGAATGCACATCAAGGACATGGCATAAGGCCCCTTTCAGTCACTTATGAAGCACTTAGTTGTTAAGGTGGTGCAGTAAATTAATACCATACACTATATGACTGGTTCTGCTCCATTTAAAAGGTCTTCAGATAATATGTAGACTACTGACAGAAGGAGATGCCATAGACCTAAGGATGTAATTGCAAAAGCTTTATCTTGTACAAGAGTTGTCTTTTACTGCAATAAATATCTGGCATTTTTTCTGAGAGAGACAACAGCTTTCACGTGATCCCTAAGCAACAGCCCTGGACCGGAAATACAACAGTGGTGACTGTGATCATAGAGGAAGAAATTGCTCTATCAAAGCATTATGTTGCAGGAAACCATCTTTTGGGCAAATGAACTCTGCTGCAAGTTGATTAAGTGTTGAGGGCATTTGATGCCTTCAATGGAAAATTTCTCTGAGATTTTGTATCACTGGCTTATAAAGATCAATTTTTTCATATGACTATTTATGGAAGCCAATCTTCACAGTTGACTTGATGGATTCCCCTATTTATGTACCAATTCAAAAACAGTTTCACTGATATTGCCTCTTTTGGATCACTGCTGTCTGTTCTTTGTAAATACAATCTTTGATTTCAAAACTGTAACAAACGTTAAGCTTTTTTGTGAGTTGATCACCTGTGTGGTTTGGTAATATGCTGTGAATTTTTAATATAAGGTATTTGTCTATTATGAATTTTATAAAACATTGGTTTAGATTTACTACAATGCACCAACTGGTTCAAAACCTAAACAAATTTGCAATCCCATTATATAAAACATTGGTTCAGCTTTACTACAATACATTCTGGCTTATGACTTCAACTCTTTTGCAATCTAAACCGGGTTGCTTCTGTAAAGATATCTTAATTTTTTAAAAATTTGGCAAGTGTGGACCTTCCAAGTGAGAATGAGAAACATAAAATTAAATTAAGTATAATTTTTTTATGTTAGAATGAGAATGTGAGTGCTTAATAAACACAAAATTAAATTAAATTAAGGTTGAATGAGAATGCTTAATGAAAATAAACATAAAATTAAATTGATTGTAGACCTTCTGTGTAAGAATGGGAATGTGAGTGCTTAATAAATATAAACATGGAATTACATTTGAAACTTGAACTTGGTCATCTCAAAATTAAAGTCCTTAAAATCATATTTGGCGATTGTAGAATTTGGTCATCTCAAAATCAAAATCCATAAAATCATGTGTCCCAATGACCATCTCAACTGTACACTCACCATGTTAGAAGTGCCAGGTGAAGGAGACAGTGCAATTCAACTGGACAGTTTCCATCTTAAAAGTGCCATGTGAAGGGGGCAGTGCAATTGATATCCACCTTTCCAAAAAGTAGCATGTGATGGTATTGGTCACTTCTGTCCTTGTGGGATATGATGGTTGCAGTAGCTTTTTTTGAATACTGTCTAGTGTTTGTGCTCAGTTTGTTCCACTCAGGAGACCTGTGCTCCTGAAAGCAGGTGATTATATGAGTCTGAATTAAATTTTGTTAACAGATTCTCATCTATTCCCCCAAATTTCGTGGTGAGCACTGCATTGTAGTTAAGTTAATCTCATCTTAGATTGACTGATATTTTACCAGGGGCTAGTTCAGTTCACTTGAATATTTTGTATGTTAAGTCATCCCTTTGACATCCTCTTGGCTTTGATATGGAGGTGGGCTATTCAATTTCACTAATGGCATTTTCTGTTATCAAATGTTGGCAATCCAGATACGATCTACTCATTTGGATAAACTCTTAAATTATAACAATATTTAGAATTTTTGCCTCTCCAGAGTGGGAAGGGGCCAAGTTGTTGAAGATTAGCATTTTTACCTCTCCAGAGTGGGAAGGGGCCAAGTTGTTGAAGATCCGAGAAGGTAGTTACTAGTTAGCAGTAATGATAGTCATAAAGATGAAAAAATGAAGTTCAGTCAGTACTCAAGGCGGGTATAAAGATGGTTGTCCTTTCTCATGCCATAGTACAAACTATACTAGTTTGGTACCAAACCAGTCCACCAGTCCAGGTTGGTGGCCAGTTTGACCCCTGGCCCTATCCAACTGGCCAGTTTGATCGGTTCCAGTTCAGTCTGAGCCAATTTTTAAAACTATGGTACTTGCAAAGGGTTTAACCATCTAAGAATTCCCCAGTTGATTCTGTGGTGCTCTGTTTTCCCTTCTCTACAAGTTGCAAATATAATATCCCTATTTTCCATTACACGAAGCCTTCTAATATTAACGATTTTTATACAAACGTTTCTTCTCTTCTTTTATGTTTGCATTTACCAATTACAAAATTAACAGTTCATTTTTTTTTTATCACAACAAGCTTCTTCTTGTAGATGACGAGGACAAAGGAAGATGGCTGAAGACACTAGAGTGTAGACAAAGAGTAAGACCATAGACAGCTAGAGCCCAGTTCATTAAGTTGTATATTACATTGACTTAGAGAGTTAGAAACCTTAACTGTCCTCAAATATGAATGTAGAGTATGGCAGAGTCCAAGTAGCAGTTGCAGATCAATTAAAAAAATCTAGGCTTTAGGACCTATCCAAAAATCTGGACTTTGGAGCATGGACAACTCTTCCCTGAGCAACCAGACCCAAGCAGGTTTGATTTTGTTGTTTTTTTTGTTTGATACGATTATCAGCTCTATTTTGATTTTGCATAGCACTGGTTAGCCAAAGTGCTATCTGATAATCCAGTTTTAAATTTGAGTGTAATGCTTAACTATGGCTGGACAAAAGTGACTTGCATCTTGTCATCCTTTGACATAATAGAAATATATTTCAGTGGAGGAAAGCATGTATCCCAAATCTTCCAGGAGAATGTGCCAGTTTACACATTAAAACATCTGTAGATATGCTTTACACCAAACAACCAAAAGCAGATATGGGCATAACGCACAAGGGGATGATCATGCCTAGCTGCACCTGCAACATCCTAGGCTAGGATATGGCTGAAGCTATCCAAAAAAAATTCCACTTCTGGTCCAGAAGCATTTGCAATAAGTCTGTCTACTTTTTTTCATGTGCTCAGAGGGGATTGGAAATGATCATATAAAAAAAGCTAGCCACAGATGATTTCCAGTTTCCAGTGCCAATTAGAAAACCAGCCCTCATCTGGCACGAAACTTGTATTACTAGCTTCTTCTTGGCAACATCAAATGTTAGAACTTCCACTAAGTACTTCCAATTTCCTCTAAGGATCACACAGCCAGGCCGTCTCAGCCCTGGGTACTCAACCAATGACATTTTCAGGTAGTGCAATTGCACCTTAGCAAGTGAAATGGCAGAAGAACCTTCTTCCATCTCCTCTAATTCTAATGTATTACCTAATGATGAATAGTAATTTTTATTTTTGTTATTAAATTGTACTTTCTTGCTGATATCTTTATTCTTTAGTTTTCAGCATGGCATTCCCACAATATATTGTTACCAGTTGTACATTTCAATCCCACTGACCCACTTTTTCCATCATTTGTGGACATGGGCAAAATTATCTATCTAGTCTTATCTTATCTTATATGATAAAAACAGAACACAAAACATAAATTGATTTATGCAACCTCAATTATTATAGAGCTTTGAGTTTCCTATAAAAAGATGTGAACATTGATTTGCCAGTATAATCATTATGTAGTTTTTGCATAGTTTGTATATGCTCTGAGAGGTTTGAGTTTCCTATAAAAAGATGTTAACATTGATTTGCCAGTTAACCATTATGCAGTTTGTGCATAGTGTGTATATGCTTTGAGAGGATTGAGAATGACCATACATAACGCATTTCTTAAACAAAATAACCCAAGGCATCCAGCAGCTGAGTTATTCAATGTCTAATTATTAAAGATGTGTATCAACAGATGCAAACTCTATAGTATGTTTCATATGTTACTTATGCTTGCAGATCGCAAATTTTGTTTTATATTTTCTATGGACATAATGATAAAGATGATTAGATATGATAGATTTTAGGCTGACTAATGCCAAAAGCGTTTGATTATATTACTGAAATTAGCTCTACAATGCTTACATTCTGTGTTTGATCAAGTGGTATCCAAAATCGATTCCTTCCATTACTGTAAAAAAATTGATTATATCTACAAGTACATATATCATAGGAATTTACATTAAATGATAGGGAAATGTCCTCTGAAGCAATTGCGATGAGGTGAGGTAAGTTGTGAGTTGCAACATAAAAGATATATAATAGGAATTTACATTAAATGATAGGGACATGTCCTCTAAAGCATAAACCAACTTACTCAGCAGATGCAGAGGATTTGATTTTATGATGGTAGCTAAAATATTTTCTCTTAGCTCCAATTTTCTTTACCAGAAATGGACAGCATGTAAATGTTTTCCCGTACCATGTTGGAAAAATTGAAGTTGGTATCAAATCATGAAACTGGCAAGGTAGCTTTCATACTAAAGTCAATTTTCTTTTGCAGAAACACAATCATGCCAAACTCAATCCCTTATTTGATTATGATATGGAACTCACTGGTCCATTCTAAGAAATTTTTTCAGTCAGTTTGGATCGATATGTAGTTTTTTCACTCTCAAATAACATGGAATTGGACTCAATAGAGATGCAAATTATCGAAACATCCGATTACTTATATATGATGGGGAATCAAAGTCCATCATTTGCTCAAAGTGAACACGAACTTAGAAATTAGAAGAATAAGGGCATGCAACCATTAGTTCTCACTGTACAAAAAAACACATGCAATCAACACCAAATGGCTACTACAAAAGGTAAGCAGTGTCAGGAGAAACCCTTCACCCATCTGAAGACAGCAATCTGTTAGACAAAGACCCAGTTCTACTTAGTAAAATTTTCGAAATCTCGTCTTACACCCAGTGCTTTTGGCTACAGAACAAAGGGGAGTATTGTTAGATGTGGAACAAAATCTCTACCATAGGATAATGTCACTGCAGTAAACAATCATGTTCATGTGGATTTCAGAGAAAACTGATTATCTATTTAGACTCTGGTATCAGGAGAAACCCATCACTTATCTGAAAGAAAACAATCTATTAGACTAAGAACCAGGTCTATTTAGTAAATTTTTCAAAATCTTGCCTCACACCCTGTGCTTTGGGCTAACTAAATAGAGGAGTTGTTAGATTTGGGAACAAAATCTCTAACATAATACGTCACTGCAGTAAAATAGGATAACAAGAAGCAGTAATATAGGAACACCTCTAGTTTCATCAAATACATAGTGAAATCAATTCTGGCCAAACATGCCATTTCAGAAAAAGGTAACAAATCCCTACAAGAACATAATTAGACAATGGTACACAACGACCTCGCCCGACGCAAGATATAAGGTTGACAACTTGATTTGAAAACCTCTCTTCATGTGTTGGTAAATTTAGCAGTCGCAGTTGTCGGCTGCGATGAGGTTTGGTAAGTTGTGAGTTGCAACATAAAAGCAAAAGAAAAGACGAATTCAGGGGCAAAAGAATGGTATTCGAGCTCTTAAAATGAGCACTACCATATTCCATTTTGGAATTCCGTTACAGAGAAAGTGATTAAACCTTCCAACTAGAAAACACCATCAAATTTTTTTGCATTTGGATAGACAAAAGGAAAAGGAAACTTTAGTTGACAAAGGCAAAGAATATATAAATGAAAATTAAAATACACTGTTTCAATAGATGTAACAAGAAAAATTTATAAACTTCAAACCCGTTACTTTCTTCACACCATGTTTGAATCAGAGTAGGAGAACCAGAATCCGCAGCGAGGTTATTAGAAGCAGTAAAAAGTATAAAGGGGAATATCTAACTGTCAACACCGCTACTGTCTTCACACCATGTCTGAATCAGAGTAGGAAAACCAGAATCCGCAACAGCGGGGTTATTAGAAGCAGTGGTGGCAGCGATGGCGGCCCAGGGTCTTGAAACCCATGGTCCAGCCCCATCTGTCAGGAGGAGGAGGAAAGAAAGATCCAGGAGCAATGGGCCAAGACAAACTGGGCCAACCAGGGGCAAACTAGGGGCAAGAGCAGCAACAGCAGCATTCCATGTTGGGTTTGGAAAATTCCACCCATATGACCAAGCACCTCCAAAAAAACGAAGCCCCAACAACCCTATTCACCAGACGCCTCTTATCCAGACCCAGAAGAAGACTCCATTGTCGACTCCAGTCCAGATGCAAGCTTTACCCTGCAGCCATACGGCATATTGGGGGCAAAAGTAGTTCCAAAACCCTCCAGCCTAACAAAATCGAGGCGAATACCAACCAAAATTGTCCAGACCATAAAAATTGGAGGTGAATCCAACGTTTTATGTTTTATGCGCTCTTTCTTTTTTTGGGCTAAAGCATAATAATTATTTATTTTTAAAATAATTTTGGGGCTAATTATACAAACTTTACAAAAGAGGGTTTATATAAAAAATTCGCCCCTCTAAAATCTAAAACCCCTTAAATTTCGCCTTTGGGCTAAAATTCGCCCTTAAAATTTTCCCTGGTCACTTGTCGGTATACCTTGGATTATGTCAAGGAGCCTTCAAGGGGATTGAGCTTTGTTACTCTACCCTTTCACGTATTTCGGATTGTAGAGTGTTCCCCTAGGTATATTAGTTCTTGTTGGTAACCATAATGGCCATAATCTTTACGATTTTTTTCTAAGGTGACGGTGGAGGAAAGATCCCATTGTACCTAGAGCAGATGTGGACTAGACTCACTTGGACTCTCCGGAGGGTTATCTTCACTCTGTTATTGCCTAGAACTACCTCAGGCTGAAATAAGGCAGAGTTTAGGGTAACATCATACCACGCTCAGTCTGGTAGCTAGCCCTACCAGAACAGGAGAGGGCTCTCTCTGGGTCAATCTCAGCGAAAAGTAATCAATATGACTTGATATGACTAAAATAAAAGCTAATTTTAGGCTAGGTATATAAATGAAGGAGTTTGAGTTTGATTTTGGGGTTTTTTGTTGGATCAAGGGAAAGGCAGTTTTGGGTGTGGGGTTTAGGCCTAGTTTTTGCAGAGTTCTAATTAGGGCAAGGTAGGCAATAGTTTTGATGCTTTAGATTTAGTGGATGGATGGATCAGACCGGTGAGGAGCTGAAGAGGGAAAGAGGGTCTCAAGAGTCCTCCTCAAACAGATGAAAACATGAAAAACTAAACAAAAATGAAGGCAGAGCAATGCAAACCAATGAATTCTACCTTTGTAACTTGTTTGTTCACTTTAAGAAGAAAGAAGAATGAAAATGGTACACATAAACATCAATGAACTTACAGATACATAGAGAAAAACACCATCAAAACATAGAGCCACAAGGATCCCAAAGAGGGCTGCAAACCTTGGTCTATTCCTTTGCCAAAATTGCAGAATGAAATGTACAATGAAGTGCTAGCAATCCCAAATGTCTAGCCCTAAAAATGACTGAGAACATACATCATATAGACAAGCCTAACCCATTCCAATGCCTCTAGGGGTCGAGCTCATCATTCTAGGAGCTGTTTCAACCATATCTAAACTAGGAACTAGAAAATAGGCCATGAAACAACTTGCCTCTATATGCTAGGAAACTGATCCATTCACTCACATTTCACCTTTTGGTGAATGAATCTTCTAGAACAAGTAAAAATGTGCCAAAATTACATCAAGGTAGATCAAAAGTTACATAAAAAGTAAAACTGGCCAAAACTAGGCAAAATTTTGAACTGTTGAGTGAAAAATAGGCCAAAATCCTTTATGCGCCGCGCCCAAAATCTCTATGCGTAGCACAGCTTTGGAGCTGTTTTTGAGGCACTTCTCAAAGTCCAAATTGAGCTCATGATAGCTCGTTGGAAAGCCCTACCTGTCTAATTTCCAAAAAAAGTGTAACTTGTGGATTTGGATGTCATTTTCCCTTCCAAAACTTCAATCTCCCAAGACTGGTTCCTGTGTGTGCAAAAAGTGGCAGAAAGGCCATTTTCAAGGTGTTTTTGACCCTTTAGGCAATCCAGAACTTGATGAAATTCCTAGGCCATTGCTAAGAATGCATAATTTTCATAAAAAATCCAGAAATACCAATTTTTCCTTCAGAGGATCTCTCAATCGTAAGCGCGCGCAAGGTGGCGCTACGCGTCGGGCAGGAAAATCTGTTTGTGACCAAAAAATTCAAAAATGACAAATTTTTTTCCAAATTCATTGAAATTTGGGCTGAAGGTCCCTCATCAAGTAATATGCTCAGCCAAAGAAGCTTTGGCCAATATTTGAAGCCTATCATGCCTTTTGCGACGTTTCAGTGCCCTCCTGGTGCATGCAGTTCAGTGGTGAAATCACTGTCTCAGTCATATGATGTGTCGGTGTCCGTCTCCATGGTGTTTCAAAGTCTATGCCAAGCATATGCTGATTTGCATGAGATGAAAAAAAAAAATTGGTGCCTTTGTCTTGATTGCCAAATATGTGCCAAATAGGAAGGGACTGTGGGAAAAAGGGCAGTGAGGATCATGGGGTTTTGTCAAGTGATAATTTGCCTTTTTTGAAAATTTAACAAACTTAGGGACAAGGGACAGCCACTGACTGTTTGGGAGACTTGGTTTGGGAATTTTTACAAGTGAAATGGGAAAATGAGAATGATAAGGAATGCAATGAATTTAGGGATAGGGATAGTGGGACTTAGGAATGAGTGACTTGGGATATGAGGGAATAGGGCTTTAGGAGTGAATGACTCTTAGATATGTAAGAGGATAGTGTATTGATGAAATAATAATGATGGGAGAGAAACAACAAGGGGGGAATGGAATATGTGGCACAAAACTGTTTTAAAACACCAATTTCAAACCCTAAGAGAGCACTTCTTAACCAATGATAGAGTTCAATTTTTTGGCATAAAAACTCTTATATTCCCCTTTCAAACAACACCAAACATTGCTTAATGGTAATTACAAGATCATTTGAACTTACACAGAGCAAAAGAGACCGAGAAATTTGGAATTTTTTGGAGGCAATGACAAAAATCTAGCTGTATGCCCTGTGTGCCGTGCAGTCAGCCCGGTGCGCCGCGCCAGTTGAAATTTTACACTGCGGTGGCCGGCCCAATGTGCCACGCTTTCCCAGTGTGTCGCGCCAGCTGCCCAATGCGCCGCGCTCAATAAATCACACACAGTTTGCCCAGTTTTACCTCCAAACACTTGCGTTGCTCCTCCACTATTTGTCTAGGCTAAAAGATATCTCTTGTCATGAAGATGGAGTGTTGGATCATGAAAATATCTTATGTATACCAAGGATTTTGATTTTTTGATTTGAAAAACCCGATGTTTGAAAACTTTGGCACTTTTCACATAAACTCTGTTTTTGTTTCCTTTTTTCTTTTTTAACTGAATGATGAGCTTTTGCACACTAAACCACCATAAATTCTGAGAAAAACTCTTCACTTGCAATGGAAAAACTCTTAACTTACTTTCACACCACAGATTTGAGCACATTTGGAAATTTTGGAGAAGAATGGCAAAATTTTGATGTTTCAGCCCAATGCGCCACGCAAGCAACCCAATGCGTAGCGCCTTTTTGCAGGAGGATTTTGGAGGCCTTCCTGGTGTCAAAATTGGGCATGGGACAGCTCTTTGGAAATCTTATTGAGTCTCCTTTCCAACCTAAGTGGAATTTTTCAATTTGGAGTTCATTTTCCTTGTCAAAAATCAAATCTCCCAAGACTGGTCAAAATGCGAAGAATGAGGCTACCTCAAGGCAGAGTGCTGTTGCAGTCAAATTTTGAAGGTCTTCCTCAACTCCAAATTGAGCTCATGATATCTCATTGGAAATATATTTGTGTCTAGTTATAATTGGACTCATGAAGCAAGTCATTTGGCCAACCAAGCTAGGATAAATATTGATTTTCCCAAGGTCAATTCAGCGGTGCATCAATTCTCCTAAGGCAACTGTATTTTTGATATTTCTCTAAAACCATGACACCTGTGTAAAAAGTGAAGGAGGTTTTTCTTCCTTGGCCTATTTTGGAAAAAAACCGCTCTCAGTTTTCCCAAATCCATCTTTTATTTCTAAGAAACGTCATTGGAGTAAAACCTATCCTGATGTGTGGAACAAGGGATTTGTCGAAATGAAGCGAAATGAAGGGGATAAGGGGCTTCTAAATTCTTGAAAAAGATTTGGGAAGTAGGGAGGGATGTTAGGAAGTAGGGGAAAGTATAATTTCAGAGATTGAGTGAGGGGAAGGGGTCCAAAATGGAAAAACACAGGCCTAGCCTAGAAAATTGCCAAGTTGTAGCAAGAAACTAGGGTTTGTGCGAAAATGAGGAATTTGGGGGATCTCAGTGATGGGAATTATTTAATAAGGTACATTAAGGATAGGGGAAGGTGTATGAACATCAGGACACAAGTTTTTCTGATGATTTGACCATCCAAGAGAAATTACCTTCAAAACCCTAGGAGAGGGAAATGAACCTTACCTAGGCACAACCGAAGCATGAACAAGGTGTAAAATGACCCTTTGGAATATGGCATGATGATGAAAACCCTCTGAATGATGGTACACTCAGCCGAATGGTGACATGGACTGACATTTGGACAACTTTGAAAGGAGTGGAAGTAAAACTCTAGACCTAATGCTAGTGACCAAATTTTTCTTGAAGGCTCATTGAAATGACAAACTTTGACCTTGACACCTTAAAATAACTTTGTAAGAGCATGTTTGATCACTGGAGGAAGGATGCAACGACTGACACTAAAATTGGCTCCAATGGGGATGGTAACTCCTTGGAGGTGCCAAGAACGGCAGATCTTTCGGAGAGCAGACTAGTGCCTTATCCATTGGGCAATGGAGTCAATAACTGCAAACCCAAAAAAAATCATACCAATCCAAAAACATGTACATACTGCAACCTGTACATAAACAAATACCGGAAAATGAAATGTTGCCTTTGGCAGCTTATTTATTTACAAATCTCCCCTACTTTGCTGCAAAACCAATAGATCAAGTAACACTGTAATGCCAGATCAACCAATCAAGTAACTGTGACAAGGATGCTGCTTGAAAGTGCTTCAACTAGGACACAATTGTAAATGCTGACAGCCATACATGCACATAACGAGTCTGGTTATGTAAAAGACAATTTTATCTATCATTCAAACTGAAGAAAATTTCCATGTACGTTGCAATAGGATCGAAAAAACTAGACTCTATTTGCTGCCCCAACTCCTCAATACATGCTTCCAGCTGCAAACTATCAATTCAAATATCCACGGGCAGCTCTATTGTTTCTTTTTTTGAAGAAGGGAGAGTTTCCAAAAAAAATTTAGGTCTCGAAATTCATATGATTGGATCTGATCATTTAAATACTGAATCTCCTTCTCAAATTTTTCAACAACTAACTCAAAGAAATCAGTTTTAGCTTCCGGAGGAAACTTCGGAGATCTCAAAAATTGAAGCACGGTAATGAAAAATACTTCATCAATTTCAAAATCCACTAACTGATCTCTAACTTCTTTTAAAACTTCACAAAGTGCAGGGTCTGCCACATACCCTACCATTGCATGAATGGATCAGTGAGCACTGGAATCTCTGGATTGAGTTGGAGTCGCCAGGTGAATGTTTCAGCCTTCATATGTCTGATCGTTTTCCACCATCAACAATCAGATCTGAACTTGATAAACGTACTGGGGCAACTTACAATTTAGATGTTACGTTTACAAACTAGACCGGAGATTGACTGAAGCAACGTTTATCTACTTTCGCTAATGCAAAGCAAGAGCGTTTCGAAGGCTACCTGGCATAACTTCAGGCTCCGTCTGTAGCTTATAAAACAAATAACACTAACAAGAAAACCATTTTGTTTGTCCCCAGTATGGTCACCACTATTTTATTGCCTAAATCTACCTCAAGCTGAAAGAAGGCAGAGTTCAGGGTAACATCATACCACACTCAATCTGGTAGCTAGCCTTACCAGAACATGAGAGGGCTCTCTCCAGGTCAATCTCAGTGAAAATTAATCAATATGGCTTGAGATGACTGAAATAAAAGTTAATTTTAGGCTAGGTATATAAATTAAGGAGTTTTAGTTTGATTTTGGGGTTTTTGTTGGATCAAGGGAAAGGCAGTTTTGGGTGCGGGGTTTAGGCCTAGTTTTTGCAGAGTTCTAATTGAGGCAAGGTAGGCAATATTTTTGATGCTTTAGATTTAGTGGATGGATGGATCGGACCGGTGAGGAGCT
This sequence comes from Pinus albicaulis, assembly GCA_034641835.2. NCBI lineage: Eukaryota > Viridiplantae > Streptophyta > Pinopsida > Pinales > Pinaceae > Pinus > Pinus albicaulis. The sequence goes on from CM076578.1 coordinate 522,271,668, forward strand.
AAAGAGGGAAAGAGGGTCTCAAGAGTCCTCCTCAAACAAATGAAAACATGAAAAAATAAACAAAAATGAAGGCAGAGCAATGCAAACCAATGAATTCTACCTTTGTAACTTGTTTGTTCAGTTTAAGAAGAAAGAAGAATGAAAATGGTACACATAAAAATTATTGAACTTACAGATACATAGAGAAAAACACCATCAAAACACAGAGCCACAAGGATCCCAAAGAGGGCTGCAAACCCTGGTCTATTCCTTTGCCAAAATTGCAGAATGAAATGTACAATGAAGTGCTAGCAATCCCAAATGTCCAACCCTGAAAATGATTGAGAACATACATCATATAGACAAGCCTAACCCATTCCCATGCCTCTAGGGGTTCAGCTCATCATTCTAGGAGTTGTTTCAACCATATCTAAACTAGGAACTAGAAAATAGGCCATGAAACAACTTGGCTCTATATGCTAGGAAACTGATCCATTCACTCACATTTCACCTTTTGGTGAATGAATCTTCTAGAACAAGTAAAAATGTGCCAAAATTACAACATGGTTATGAAATTACATCAAGGGAGATCAAAAGTTACATAAAAAGTAAAACTGGCCAAAACTAGGCGAAATTTTGAATTGCTGAGTGAAAAATAGGCCAAAATCCTCTATGCTCCGCGCCCAAAATCTCTATGCGTAGGAAAACTTTGGAGCTATTTTTGAGACACTTCCCGAAGTCCAAATTGAGCTCATGATAGCTCGTTGGAAATCCCTGCCTGTCTACGTTCCAACCCAAGTGGAATTTCTAGATTTTAATGTCATTTTCCCCTCCAAAACTTCAATCTCCCAAGACCGGTTCCTGTGTGTGCAAAAAGTGGCAGAAAGGCCATTTTCAAGGTGTTTTTGACCCTTTAGGCAATCCAGAACTTGATGAAATTCCTAGGCCATTGCTGAGCATGCATAAATTTTCATAACAAATCCAGAAATACCAATTTTTCCTTTATATGATCTCTCAATCGTAAGCGCGCGCAAGGTGGCGCTACGCGTCGGGCAGGAAAATCTGTTTTGTGACCAAAAAATTCAAAAATGACAAATTTTTTTCCAAATTCCTTGAAATTTGGGCTGAAGGTCCCTCATCAAGTACTATGCTCAGCCAAAGAAGCTTCGGCCAAGATTTGAAGCCTATCATGCCTTTTGCGACGTTTCAGTGCCCTCCTGGTGCATGCAGTTCAGTGGTGAAATCATTGTCTCGGTCATATGATGTGTCGGTGTCCGTCTCCATGGTGTTTCAAAGTCTATGCCAAGCATATGTTGATTTGTATGAGATGAAAACAAGAATTTGGTGCCTTTATCTTGATTTCCAAATATGTGCCAAATAGGAAGGGACTGTGGGAAAAAGGGCAGTGAGGATAATGGGGTTTTGTCAAGTGATAATTTGCCTTTTTGAAAATTTAACAAACTTAGGGACAAGGGACAGCCACTGATTGTTTGGGAGACTTGGTTTGGGAATTTTTACAAGTGAAATAGGAAAATGAGAATGATAAGGAATGCAATTACTTTAGGGATAGGGATAGTGGGACTTAGGAATGAGTGGCTTGGGATATGAGGGAATAGGGATTTAGGAGTGAATGACTCTTCGATATGTAAGAGGATAGTGTATTGATGAAATAACAATGATGGGAGAGAAACAACAAGGGGGGAATGGAATATGTGGCACAAAACTATTTTAAAACACCAATTTCAAACCCTAGGAGAGAAATTCTTAACCAATGATAGAGTTTAATTTTTTGGCATACAAACTCTTATATTCCCCTTTCAAACAACACCAAACATTGCTTAATGGTAATTACAAGATCATTTGAACTTACACGGAACAAAAGAGACCGAGAAATTTGGCATTTTTTGGGGGCAATGACAAAAATCTAGCTGTCTGCCCTGTGCGCCGCGCAGTCAGCCCAGTGCACCATGCACCTTGTATGTGCCACGCCAGTTGAAATTTTACACTGCAGCGGCCGGCCCAATGTGCCACGCCTGCCCAGTGCGTCGCGCCGGCTGCCCAATGCGCCGCACTCAATAAATCACACACAGTTTGGCCAGTTTTACCTCCAAACACTTGTGTTTCTCCTCCACTATTTGTCTAGAATAAAAGCTATCTCTTGGCATGAACATGGAGTGTTGGATCATGAAAATATCTTATGTATACCAAGGATTTTGATTTTTTGATTTGAAAAACCCGTTGTTTGAAAACTTTGGCACTTTTCACATAAACTCTGTTTTAGTTTCCTTTTTTATTTTTTAACTGAATGATGAGATTTTGCACACTAAAACACCATAAATTCTGAGAAAAAATATTCACTTGCAATGGAAAAATTCTTAACTTACTTGCACACCACAGATTTGAGCACATTTGGAAATTTTGGAGAAGAATGGCAAAATTTTGATGTTTCAGCCCAATGCGTCGCGCAAGCAACCCAATGCGTAGCACCTTTTTCAGGAGGCTTTTGAAGGCCTTCCCGGTGTCCAAATTAGGCACGAGATAGCTCGTTGGAAATATTATTGAGTCTAATTTCCAACATAAGTGGAATTTTTCAATTTGGAGTTCATTTGCCTTGTCAAAAATGAAATCTCCCAAGACTGGTCAAAATGAGAAGAATGAGGCTACCTCAAGGCAGAGTGCTGTTGCAGTCAACTTTTGAAGGTCTTCCTCAACTCCAAATTGAGCTCATGATAGCTCATTGGAAATATATTTGTGTCTAGTTATCATTTAACTCATGAAGAAAGTCATTTGGCCAACCAAGCTAGGAGAAATATTGATTTTCCCAAGGTCACTTCAACGGTGCATCAATTATCCTGAGGCAACTGTGTTTTTGATATTTCTCTAAAACCATGACACCTGTGTAAAAAGTGAAGGAGGTTTTTCTTCCTTGGCCTTTTTTGGAAAAACACCTCTCTAAATTTTCCCAAATTCATCTTTTATTGCTCAGAAACATCATTGGAGTAAAACCTATCCTGATGTGTGGAACAAGGGATTTGTCGAAATGAAGCGAAATGAAGGGGATAAGGGGCTTCTAAATTCTTGAAAAAATTTTGGGAAGTAGGGAGGGATGTTAGGAAGCAGGGGAAAGTGTAATTTTAGAGATTGAGTGAGGGGAAAGGGGTCCAAGAGAAAAACATGGGCCTAGCCTGAAAATTGCCAAGTTGTAGCAAGAAACTAAGGTTTGTGCGAAAATGAAATTTGGGGGATCTCGATGGGAAGTGTTTAATAAGGTACATTAAGGATAGGGGAAGGTGTGTGAACATCGAGATACAAGTTTTGTTGATTATTTCACCATCCAAGAGAAATTGCCTTCAAAACCTAGGAGAGGAAATGAACCTTACCTAGGCACAACTGAAGCATGAACAAGGTGTAAAATGACCCTTTGGAATCTGGCATGATGATGAAAACCCTCTGAATGATGGTACACTCAGCCGAATGGTGACATGGACCGACATTTGGACAACTTTTAAAGGAGTGGAAGCAAAACCATCGACCTAATGCTAGTGACCAAATTTTGCTTGAAGGTTCACTGAAATGACAAAATTTGACCTTGACACCTTAAAATAACTTTGTAAGAGCATGTTTGATCACTGGAGGAAGGATGAAAAGGCTGACACTAACACACTCAAGATGGTTTAAGTGGAGAAACTTGCACCAGTATGTTTCATTAAGCAAGTTTTCGGGGTAACTATTCCAACTGCCCTTTCTACATTATAATACTACGATGCTGGATTTCACCACCAACTAGTGTTTTTAGTATGGGAAGTTATTGTTTGTGTGTGGTTTGATCTCCTATATTTTTAGGCATGTGATTCATTTGTTTGTTTCCTTAGCAACTCTAGGAGTTTTCATTGAAATTTTCTTTGATTACGTGTGATTAATAATTTTTAATCGTGGCTGAATTACCAAGACAATTGCGTAGACTCCAAGGGAAACCCCCTGAGTATACACCAAGCCAACTTGACGGGTTGCGAGCTCTAGTATCGCCTAGTGAAAATAGGATTAGATGAACATAAATAGGAGAATCATCCATAGTTATTCATCCTGATTATCAATCACAAACAACAGAACATATCTAAGAGCTAATTTCAATTTTCGAAGTTACTGGTAGTATTTCTCCTTCTAGTGAATTAGCTGAAGAACCTGAAATTTCTGAGCCTGACACTGAATCTGCTGTATTGGAACCATCTTCAGGATTTGTTACTCCAACTTCTAGTGATCCTGGTTCACCTAGGGTAAGACATCGTATTACTGAAAATCTTCCTTCTAACCTCATATCTATTGAAGAACTTGTTGGTCCAGATGAAGATGTAACTCTTCCTGAAACCCAAGAAACTTTGAATATTAGGGAACATGAATCAATATTCTACAGTCCTTTTAGAATTGACGCTTGGTATTTATCATTGACATATTTTTTAGAAAACCTGGGTCTTGGTTATTCACCACCCCAAATTCCTTTTCATCCTACACCGAGAGGTTATTATCCTTCATCAACTATGTCAGGTGAGTCATCCATGTTTTCCAAATCTCTGGAGACATTTTTATAAGGACCGAGACATTTTTATATGGTGGTCCTTCTGTTTCTTCAATATACCAGTCACTCTCTGGTACTTTCTCAGGAGAAACTCCTCCACCACTTGAACAGGGGATATCATCTAGAACAAATGGAAATAAAAATGAAACGTTGAATGAAGAGAAGATTTTTATGATGTCTGGAAATATTCCAAATCCTCAACCTCAAGGTAGTTAGTTACCGCCTGGGGGGCAACCTCAAGGTAATTTTTTACCAGGAAAAACTGTAGGACAATATTATTTACCTGGAGAACAACCTCAAGGATAGTACATACCTCAAGGTTATCAACCTCAGGGACAGTACATACCCCAAGGTCAATCCCAGACTCAGTATATTCCTCAGGGTCCTTATCAACCCTAGATTCAATACATGCCTCAAGGTTATCAACCTCAAGGTCAGTACCCAACTCAAGGTTTCCAACTTCCTTTCGGTCAATAGTTATTACAAGGAGCTGGAAATTTGTCGGTTAATTATCAACCAAGTTATGGTCCTCCATATGCACAACCTTCTACGGGTCAATACCCCGGAATGAGCATGGTGTGGAATCCATCTCAAGTTCAACAGACTATGCAAACTAATGTGTAGTTACCTAATCAACCTGGACACTCCATAGGTTCTAGTCCAACCTAGCAACCTATCCAGCCTACCGTTCAAGTCCTGCACCTTGTTCTGTTCAGCAACCTGGGCCTAGTACACCTCAAAATCTGCCTCGAATTGTTGTAGCTACTGCAACATCTGTTCAACCCACCACACCTATTTCTAGAGTATCTATAGCTTCGGTTTCTTCTATCCCTGTATCAGTACAAATTCCTCAAGTATCTGTGCCACAGTCAGGATCTACAATTCAGACTACGGTCCAAATGCCTACATGACAAGCTGGTACTAGTACGATTGTCTCTAGTCAACCACAATTTACTTACCAACTATACTAGGGACAATATCAATTTGGACAGGCTACATAAAATCCAGCTTATCAGTATCAACCGTATCCTGGGTATACTTATCAATTACCTCAACAACCCCAGTATGGTCCTGTTAATCTTGATTATCCAGGAGGTTTTACGATTACCAATGCACATCCAATTCCAGGGTATCTTGGATATCCTCCTCCTGGAACTGGTTTGATCACACAAGGTTATCAAGACCCTAGCCATCGGTTACCATTTATATCAACTTTAGATTTATCGGATCTATCGCACCTTACGAACGATCCTATCCTTTATCTTCCATATTGGCCGCCGATGCCTAACAAGTTGCCCAGTGATATTCCAAAGTTTGAGAGTAAGTTAGGAGAGGACCCATCTAATCACGTGATGACTTATCATCTCTGGTGTGCATCCAATTCAATAATCGATGATTCGATTTGATTGCATATTTTTCAGAGAACTCTCGTTGGTCTAGCTGCCAAATGGTACATTGAGTTACCACGCGGTTCTTTTAATAATTTTAATTCACTAGCTACTACTTTCTTAATCCATTTTCAGTTGCCTGTCAGATACGACAACAGCACGGAATTGTTGACTTCATTAAAAAAGTCTACGTCTACATACATATTTGATCACATTCATGAATGGAGACGTAGGAGGCGTTTAGTGAAGGTCTTTATTCCGGATCAAATTTTGGCTGAATGGTTTATTAAATCATTATTGCCGAAAATTACAGAAGATGTGGCCAAAGGAGGCGTTGTTACAGAAGAGAAAGTCATTGCTCAGGCTTAGTACTTTGACCTTGTATATACTCATTCAGGTACTCTGTATGATAAAATCCATGATTTTCCAAGACCTGGTCAATTAACTACAACTCCTTCTGGCTCTCATGCTGCTAATGGTGTAATTGGTTATGTTAGCACTGGTAAAAGTAAGAAGAATTCTTCCAAGAAAACTTCTCCTATTATCACTTTACCCGATTCACCGAAAGGAGATTCTTCCGTTGAAGCTTCCGCCGATATTCATGTTGTAAAATCATCTACAACCAAACCTAAAACTGGTGGTAAGAAGAAAGGTAAGAATAAAAAGAAAAAATCTTCAAAAGATAAAAACGATACAACTGAAGCAACTGACAAAAAACGTAAACCTCGATATCTTTGTCTGATATGTGACGAGGATCATTTTACAAAAGAGTGCCCACATAGAGCCGAGGTATCAAAATTCGTTAAGGGTTTACCCCCACCTGTTGTCTTGGAGGATCCCTTTCCTACTCAAGATAGTAACATGGTTGGATCTTCCTCAAATACGCTAGAGAATATCTTGATGGTTGCGACACGATTGCAAGATTACGGTAGTAAAATTTTTGGTAAAGAAGCAGAAAAATATAATTTAGCATCAACTGCATCTCCCTCAGTTTCTGATCCATTACAGATCGAGAAACAAAATCCTGACTTACTAATCAAACCGCTTGCTAAAGGTGTACTTCGTAAATCAACTTTCAATCCACATGCGAGAGCTACTCAGAATTACAATATTGTTGAAGACTTGGCGATTTCCCCATCAGCAATTTTGGCTTTGGAAGTGCTACAATCATGCCCAGCCCAAAGAAAATTACTATTATTAGCCTTGGGAGCTGTAGACCTCCAGGATTCAAACCTCATGATCTTCAAATTAGAGAATTTTACACCCCGCCTACCCCATAAAATGGATTTTCAAATTCCAGTAATAGTAAAAAACAAATGTATCTTTCGTACTGTTATTGATGAAGGGGATTCTACGTGTATTATTTCATTAAAATGTTGGAAATCACTTGGTTCTCCAACAATTAACCAATCGCCCACTATTCTCAAAGCTTTTTATGGAAGAGCTTTTCAGCCGTATGGTATTTTACAAGATCTACCAATAGAGGTCGAAGGCAAAATCTAGATGTGGAAGTGGTTGATGCCCTTTTGGATTACAACCTTCTCCTGGGTCGCAGTTGGTCTTACGCCATGACTCTTGTTGTATCATCAATATTTCATCTCATCATGTTTCCTCATAAAGGAAAGATCATTAAAATCGATCAGCTCTCATATTATTCATCCGACCCGACCTCTACTGACAGTATCCAACATATCAGAAAATCGACTATCCCTTATAAGGATGTCGGAGTAGGTTTAATTAAAGATTCAACTTTACTGGGAACTTTTTCCTTGCCTGCTCCTAACGTACAACCTCCTATTGATAATATCAATATGATTACATCAAGTACTATTTCCTTTGATGATCCTTGGATAGTACCTTCAGAATCAAAATTGGATTCTTTCGATGGCCTGATGCCTTTGAGTCCTTTTGAGTTAGCATATCAGAATGTATAGTCACTTTCTGACAGTCCTTCAACTGAATCTGATCCAGTGAATGTGATCAATCAGGAATCATTTTCAATATCGAGCTCAGCTTCGACACCAATTCTGGATCTTGATCAACGAGTATTCAATACTGATGAACATATTCGTGAATTCTTGTTGGTAGATGAGTTACCATGGGAAGATCTTCATCATAGGTCTTCATTTTTACTTGATCTCGATCATTTTGAGAATGATTTTTCCTCCATTTTTACCACTGATTATGTCAAAGAACCTCAAAATCCTCTCTCACATTTTGATTATTAATTGAATTTAGAAAATATTTCTACAACGGTTCCCCTTGACATTTCAGTAAAACTAGAAATTGTTGAAAACATTCATATAGGTGCTTCTTGTACGACTGATGAAATCCAAGCATATAAGGCCCTATTTCAAGAATTCTGTGACATTTTCGCCTGGTCATATGAATAAATGCTAGGAATTGATCCATCGATTATTGTTCATGAAATTAAGACATACCCGGATGCTGCCGCTATCAAAGCAGAAGTTGGAAAATTACTTCATGCAGGTTTGATTTATCCAATTCCGATAACGGACTCGGTATCTAATATTGTTCCGATCAATAAAAAACAAGGAACAATATGAGTATGTATCGATTATAGGGATATAAATTGAGTTTGTCCAAAAGACAATTATCCAACCCCTTACATCGATCAAATTATTGACGATTGCGCTGGAAGTGAGATGTTTTCGTTCATGGATGGATTTTTCGGCTACAATCAAATTAACACACTCCCTACAGATCAACCTAAAACAAATTTCATTTTTCCATGGGGAAATTTTGCTTATTGCAAACTACCTTTTGGCCTTAATAATGCTGGTGCCACTTTTCAAAGGGCCATGTCTTATGCATTTCACGACATTAAGCACATTGTGCAGCTCTACCTCGATGATTTTCCTGCTCATTATTCACGCTGAGTAGATCATATTACTCATTTACGAGCCATTTTTATACGATGTAGGCATTATAAGATTCGTTTGAATCCTCACAAATGTGTTTTCTGCGTACAATTCAGACGATTATTGGAATTTATTGTCTCAAAGCCTGGCATTCGTGTCGATCCGTAGAAGGTTGAGGCAATCATCAATTTACCTCCTCCTTCTACTCTTCGCAAACTCCAAAGTTTGCAAGGGAAAGAAAACTTTTTACGTCGATTCATTCCTAACTACACCGAGTTAATGAAAGGTTTCACTAGGTTGTTGAAACATAATATTCCTTTCTTTTGGGAGAAGGTCGCTGATAGATCTTTTGATGCTCTGAAACACTCATTGACCCATGCACCGTTACTGCATCCTCCCAACTACAACCAACATTACTTTTTGTACCTCGCCGCTTCCAATTCCACGATAGGGATGGTTTTAGTTCAGGAAGATGAATTCCATGGTGAACATGTGATTTACTATCTTAGTCGAAATTTGAATCCGCCTGAAATCAAATATTCACATGTGGATAAATTGGCCTTGGCAGCTGTTCAAGCTGTCCAATGTTTTCGTCATTACATACTTTTACACAAAACAACAGTGATTTCTGATTGCAACCCTATGATGTAAATTTTGACCAAACATTTGCTAGGGGGAAAATACTCTAAATGGATTGTTATCTCGCAGGAGTTTGATTTGGAGTTTGAAAAATCCAAATCCAAGAAATCATTGATATTTGCTGAACTTATGTGTGATTTCCCACGTACTGATACAGAAACTGTGGCAGAACAACCGATCGTGGATGAATCCTTGTTTCTAATTAGTACCATTGATCCTTAGTATGGAGATATCAGTGTTTATCTTCAGACCCAATCTTTTTGGCCTGAGATTTCATGGTCACAACAACGAAAAATCTATTTCCAGTCTCAACAATATCATATTGTTGGCGACACATTATACCGTCGTGGTGCGGACTCTGTTTTTTGACGGTGAATCACCCATGAAGAAGCTGAAAAGGTGTTAAATGACTGTCACTCTGGAGCATGTGGTAGTCATATGTCTGGGTATGCCACAACCCAAAAGATAGTGCACGTAGGTTACTTTTGGTTGTCCTTATTTAAAGATTGTATTTATGCGGTCCAAAAATGTCATAATTGTCAAATATTCGATTGAAAAATGCATTCACCACCTGCTCCTCTTCACCCTATAATTGCTGTCGGTTCTTTTTCAAAATGGGGCATTGAATTCATTACATGTAACCCTCACTCAGCTGGGGGGCATGCGTACATTATTCTAGCACTAGATTATTTTACCAAATGGGCTGAGGCGATGCCTACATTTGCGGCAGATGGAAAAAATGCAGCTACTTTGGTGTTCAATAATGTGATTGCTCATTTCGGTGTACCCCAAGCGATAATTACTAATCACGGGAGCCATTTTTTAAATATCATGATGACCGAGCTAACGGACCAACTTGGCCTATGCCATAACAGTTCTACACCATATTATCCGCAGGCCAATGGTTTAGTTGAAGCAATTAATAAAGTTTTAGTCACCATGATTAAAATAATCATTGGAATTCATAAATTGAATTGGCATACCATGCTCTTTTCAGCACTTTGGGCATATCGAACCTCAACAAAAACATTGACAGGCTTTACCCCTATTCAACTAGTTTACGGTTTAGAAGCGATATTACCCATTGAATGTGAGATACTGTCACTCCAACTAGCCATAGAGTTACTACCAGCCACTTCTGAAGAGGAGAAACATTTTTTATACTTGGCTCAATTAGATGAGAATCGGCACACTGCTACATTAGCTACTGAGACTTATGTGAAAAGAATTAAAGCTCAGTATGATAGAAGTGTTACACCTCGTAATTTTTCAGAAGGAGACCTATTTTTGATTTATGATCAAGCCAATGATAAACTAGGGGCTGGAAAATTTGACCCCATGTGGCATGGTCCTTATCGCTACCAAAGCGGCGACTTACAAAGAGAGCCTATGAATTGATTGATTAAATAGGTTCTTTAATTAATCGAGGAAATGGGATTTATGCAGAGATATTAACGATATTTATTGTAGAGTCTTCTGTATATTAGTTACTTTCTAGCTGGTGTGCTGTAGATTAGAAACGTGTGCCTAGCTTAAGTGTACTTTTAATACTATTCCTGCTTATCTGGATTACTCTTGATATTGCAGATGTCGACGTCTTTTCAAACATATATTGATTTTGATGATGGCGCTTGTCGTAGTACACAGAACATCTCTTCCATAGCCTGGGTTATTTATTCACCCACTGACGAGTTAGTATCTATGCATGGGGTAAGCTTCAGTCAAACAACGAACAATATTGATGAATATAGTGCAGTTATTGAGTAATTGTCTGAATCCATTTCATTTGGAATTCAGAGTTTGATCATTAGGTTAGATTCTAAACTTGTTGCATTAAAGTTAAATCGAGTATATGTCATTAGAAACCCAGTATTATTAATATTATTTTTAAGGGCCCGTCTCTTGGAACAAGATTTCGAGTATATTGAGTATCAACACATTCCAAGAAGTTTAAACACATTAGCAGATGCAATAACTTCTAGTGTTATAAACAGACATTTGCAATAATAAAGTAGTAAATCAACATTCGATAACATGATTGAACAGGTAACTAGAAATAATAGTATATCATAGTAATAGATGTAGTGTTTCAAAAAATAGTACATCGTCCTCGATCATAGGTTCAAAATGCCTTATGATCGGGAAAAAAGTGATACAAAAAATGAGTCTATACAGTTGATCATCCACTATCCGTGGCAATGATTATGATAATACACTACTGCTCGTGCCACTCTACTCATAAATCTCCTGAATGGTCCAGGAACACCAATGACGTATCTCTATAAATGGAGTGGAATGTCATCTATGGTAGTCTTAGGGATGTCCATAGTTAGCCACTCCAGGTGTGTTCCAAATCGGTAAGGATCTCTGTTGTTTGATCCTGTGGTGGTGGTACTATTGTAGTTGCATCCCTTTGCCTCCTCTCGAAGGGGCGGAGAGTGATTGGTCGGCTTGGACCCACATTTGCATTAGAATTTTTTTGTTATCATTTTTGGATGATTTAAAAAAAACAAAATAAAAATTAGAAAATAGAACATGTCAAAAATATTTTTACTTGATTCATCCCACTGAGCTCCTGGAGGAAGTAGCATATCTCGGTCACCACGAAAATATATACCTGCATAAGGAAAATCGTCTATCACAAAAATTTGGTGCTCTAGCCAACGAAAGTATGCCGGGGGAAACTGAACAATCTCTATACTCTCACTGTGACCGGCCATCAAAGCAACCCATTGAACCATCCGAGGCTCTCGAACTCTACCAGCGTCAACTGGAATGTGTTGTGGGGCCAGTAGGGGAATACTCTCCAGAGAAAAATTAGCTACGATTGACCCATACATGAAGTTATTTAACTTCTCGTTCTTTTCTCTGGTAAGTTGGCCTTTGATGTTAGCCAACACTGCCTCGCACCAGTTGAATATGGTGCCTCATAAGCAATCTACTATAATCCGCATCTGAGATCTAGTAGCAACATGCAACGTTGCACTTCCACACAACTTGGTAATGGTAAATGCAATCACTTTTAATTCAGGACGGATGATAGTTTTAATATCAATCCGTTTGTCTTTTGGATTGGCCTCTTCATTTCAAAACTCTAATTGCAAGCTAGCGACAGACTGGCCACCTAGCCTAGCCCCAAATAGAGAAAGTGGCTCGCCCCTTTTAGACAAACTAGTTAAAAAATATATGTCCTCCAGCTCAATTTCGAGCCGATTGTCTCCAATTATAAAACACTGGTCCTGCGCATCCCACTTGTTTACCAACCAAGTGAGAAGATCTACTTGAGATCTCATGCCACTGATAGCCCAGAATTTGAATAGCCCGCATGCTCTTAAAACTTGCAATGTAGGTTGATGAATCATTGCTGCTTCATCTACCTCTGCATGTTCACGTTCCTGCCAGATAAACATTGTAAATATCCTATAGTGAGAAAAATGAAAGATTAGAATCATTTTAAAGAAAAAATTTTGGGTAATTTGGGAGGAAATTATGTTTTTAATTTCATTATGGCACCCTCGCACTTTACGTTCAGAGACATTTTCCTTTGTAAGAAAATGTCAGGGTTCGCAGGTACCATGTGTCTTACCTACGGACCCCCGAGGGCGGAATTTTGAACCTATTTCCTCTCCAAAAATGAATTTTAAACCCTAAATTAAGGAAATGAATGGATGAAAAGCAAAGAAAAGAGGATGTGGATTACCTGGAGAAAACTATTTTCAATTTCAACGGTTGGTTTGTCCGGAATCTTCTCTGAAGCTTTTTTTGCGAAAAGTTCTAAAATTTTAACTCCAAACTCAAACAATAAAAATGAATTTGGAAAACCCCTTTTTATAAGTTTTTTCAAATAAATGAAATTTAAATTTGTTTATTTTTCACTTTAAAAAGATGGTTTTTCAAATTTTTTTTATTATTAAAGCAGGTGCGTTTAATTTTTTGAGTTTTTGTGCAGAATACCGGATTTTTCAGGAAAAATGATCATTTTGACGAAGAGTATACTTTTATCACTTTTTCGGGCTCTTAAAAATTTACGAAAATGTGAAACACTAGAGTTCTCTTTTAAGCCCTTTTCAGAATCTCTAATGATGAAAAGATTGCCGAGTACTTGACTATTCAAACTCGTTAAAGGAAATGAACAATTGTCCTTTCAGTATAAGTTTACCCCTTTTTTGGACTGAAATGGACTATTTACGAAAAAGGTATACGTTGACTAATCATGGTCAACATATTTCTCTCCTACATTATTTTATCCTTTTTCGAGCCTGAGAGACTAAAATTACAAAAAAGTACACCCATGGAGTTTTCTTAAGTTTTTCTTCTGACTCCCTAAAAATGAAAAACACTGAGTTTCTCCTATACTGGACTCGTTAAAATTTAACAGTAAAGGACCTGTTGATTACAAATAGGAATGGACCACTCCTTCTTTGGGTTCAATTCTAAACTAAGTTGGACTCATCCGAAGGATGAGCTTATAAATAGGAAAATGTTATCCTCCTCAAGCTTGTCAAAAATAAAGAGGTACTTGCCAAAAATAGTGGGGGAAAAGAGAGAAAACGGATTCATTTGTTACACTTTGATTTATAAAAGCATTATACCACTCTTGAACATGACACTTTTTGTTACACTTCTACTTGGGTTGGGAAATCCTTTACCTATCAGTTAATCAAACCATATTGAAGGTCTTCAGCCAGTTTCTGGGTATTATCTTAGGGCAACTTTTACCAAACCATCTTTTGTGTCGTTATGTGTTCAAGGGGATAGTCAAACAAACCATTCATTTGCAAAAATTTGTCTCCATTCGTGTTGACCATCCCTGAGTCAGTCCTTGCAAAAAATTTCTTCAAAACTTGATCTATGGTTTCGTGTCGTGAGCTTGCTTACGACAGATCACTTTTTATTGACGACAGCTCATTATCTAGGAAGTTGATCTAGAATATGTTAGTACCTTGAAATCTGCATGCCTTAATGGCAGGTTTCTCGCCTTCGACGACAGGTTGCATCATTGACCTTCGATCGAACGATTCTGTGAAATGTTCGACTTTAGATCACTTATTCACATCTCATGGATTGTACTTAGTACTTTGAGAGCCATTGTCATTATTGATGGTTTCTCTCACACTTGTGAACAGTTCAAATCATTGACTGGTAATCAAGTGGTTTTTACCATGTTCGACTTCAACACATTTAATCGCATGGATATAATCGTACTAGTTTGAGACGCAGAAATCAAGACCCTGGATCTAGTTTCCACCATCCAGGCTGCGAGGAGTTTTTGTTATTCATTATGTAGTATACTATTCATTACAGATGGTTGCGTCCATACTGTGTCTACACTATTGATGTAATATTAAAATCATTTCTGTATCAGAACAAGTTTAGTTAGTTTTTATCTGAGTATAGGAATGCCTACCTCAACAATGATATATATATCTGTGTGTGTGTGTGTGTGTTTTGCATTGAATGTTTTTACAGGATTCCGATTGGGGTGTCCACGGGCTTATCCTTGAAATGATAAAGCACATCACTCTTCAAATGCTCTCAGACTTCGCACTTTAGGGGGAAATTTGTTACACTGAAATTTCTCACCATGACATTTTAGTACTCCCTTAGAAGTCTACAACATAAAAGTTCCTAAAGTCAAGCCTTGAAATTCAAAGAAAAGCTCATAAAATTCTTAAAAACACTTGTATCGCACTTTCTCTTAGCATTGCTTGCGGTGCCGCACCTTTTGGCTATAAATCATGTAGAGTCAAATGCACTTTTTATTCATTAAGGGTGCGGACCCCTATAAACGGTAAAATGAAGGCGGAAAGTAACATTTAGAAGCCCAGTAGTCAAATCTAGAAGCTTCTAGAAGCAATTATCCGGTCGAAGGTTCGCTCCTATCATGTATGTTCATTCCTCCATTATGGGAGCCTACCTCTTGATTTATGGAGCCCAATCCCCTCAAAAGAGCATTCTATCCCTTCTTATGGGGAACCATAACCTCCTCTCTTTTCCTATAAATTGAAGCCATAGTGCAGCTTCAAGGGGAGTTAGACTTGAAGAATTTTTGAGGAGAAATGCTGTAATAACGCAGACTCTCATAGCTGATCCTTATATGGGAATGATTACACACCCATGTGCTTTAGCTGGGAGAGTGTAAGGCTTGTCAGAGTAAATGAAACGCCTATTCCGGATTGCAGGAAGGCCTGTACAACATCAAGGTGGACACGGTTGCAAGGCTCTTCTTTATTTAAGTTAATACAAATGAATATTGTTTTCTCAATGAGCTTGTTAAAATTAAGTAGCTTGTTTGTCATGTTTTATTAATGGCTTATTTAATTAACTATCTCATTTCTTGAATTCCTTGATCATCAAGATAAGTTTATGGTTTATGAATTAATTTATATTATGCAAGTGCTTCTGATTCTTTTGTGTTTGTGATTGTAGGTCCTGAAAGGAAACATATTCGAAGCGACAGGATATTCAAATTGACAGGAAAGAATATCAGCGTTGGACTACAAGTAGGTTTCCAAAACCTATCATAATTAATTCTAAAATAAAACAGTGCCTAGAGAAAGTAGTTTTCATTTGTTCGTTTGTTGCTAGTTGTCTGTAGGACACTTGGGAGGTCTGTCTTGTCCACAAGAACAACTTATCTATCCAACAGATGTATAAAGAGTGTCATCCCCCCTTATTGCTAGTCAAAGATTGTTGTAAACATTCTGCGAGTTTTATTCAATATTTGGAGGATTGTTATGATGATGATGAATTCATGGATGAAGAAATTTTAGAGGCTCTTCATAACAATACATTTCAACACCAATAAGAAAGGATAACATCCGATAAAATTCATTATGGAAATCAACAGGAGTTTACTTATGAAAACCATCTTACATCCTCTGAGATTGATGTGAAGGTGCAACAAACTTGCGAGTCTTTTGATCACAAAGAGTATGAAAATCATTGCAAATACCAAGAAGAAATACTGGAAGATAGCTTTTATAACCCTTAGGAAGAGGAAAAGGTTGATTTTTTATGTCATACTTTGTAGCAGCTTACATCAAAGAATGATCACAATAATGAGGAAAATTACATTGTTTATGGGAATCCTTCAGAAAGGAAGTTGGAAAACATATCAAAGGAATCTTCTGTGGCTGAGAATCAGTTGTTTGAAGATATAGAATGTTATGATGATCATCAAACTAACCATGTCTTTTTTGACCCTATAGCTGAATACATGGCAAAGCTTTGTACACAAGTATTTCATTTTCATTTTCATTATGAAGATCAGATACATTATAAGTTGCTTTTTTCATCTCACTATCATGGTTATTTTGAGGACGAATGCAGTCAAGAGCCTCATATATCATAAAGGACAATTGATTGGCTTTATTGGAAGTTTCATGTTTCTTGAGCTATAAATGGAGATTGCAGCTGATAGGGTAGGTAGGTAGGAATGTGAAAATAAGCTCAAGGTAGGTTGACTGAGAATTTTTAGTAGGTACAATTTGAGTGCTTCTTACAGAGACCATCAAACTTGAGCCCGAGGTGAAGGCCATAAAAGTTTGAAGCAGATTGGGCAGAATTTCAGAGTTTTATTTTAAAGGATGGATAGCAGCACTGGAGTTACCGATTCTTAGTGTACCACATGGGCACACTATCCCAAGTGGAGCCACTATTATCACCCAGAAATTCTCAAAACATCATTGTGTTAACTCTGCTTTTGGTCATGATTTCAAGGAGGTCTAAAAGTCATTTTAAGTCTGGGTAAAGGGTAGGTTATATTGGTAGTTCAAATAAAGTCTTCTAGGTCCACTCCATGATCAATAAAATCTAAAATTTTACCTTGTTTTAGTTGTGGTCTTAGATAGGTGATTAGGTCATTTCATGCTTTAAAGGGTAGCTGATAGGGTTAGAGTCTCAAAAATCTCATTTTTATTTCCAAACAAAGTTTAGCAACCTTATTCCATGGTTTAAAGGCCCCATCATCCATTAAGAAGTCATTACATTAGGTTTAGGGTCAAATTTTTGCAATCATACAGGAATCCACGTTTTTGTAGTGCATCTAGTTCAAAAAAGGTGATTTGCGCTACAAAACTGCTGAAACAACCTTTTTCATCAGAAGAACTCTGTTTTCTGGTTTTAGTAGTAAACTTCCAAAGCGGTTTCTGAGCCATTGAAAACTCATTTTTGAAAAATTAAAGAGGTTTTTCTTCCTAACATACTTAAATAAAAAAACCTTACTCATTTTCTTCAAATTAATTATGAGGTAGGAGAAATTGATCACTCAACTTGCGCTACGAAATTGCTGAAAGTCATTGAGAGAAAAACTATGTTTTCTGGTTTTAGTAGTCAACTTCATGATTAGGTTCTGGCCACAAGAAAAATTATTTTAGAATTCTGAAGGAGGTTTCTCTTCATAAAATCTCCAGCTACAATAACCTATCTCACTATTCTCACAAGTGTTACTAGTTGGGAGATACAAGGCTTTATTTGAAGCCATATTTTCAGAAATCAGATTTTTCCAGTTTTACACATGTTGTTCAAAGATAGTTTATGGGCAGTAGGAGAGGTATTGCAAAAAAAAAAGAGAGGTTTTTGTTAAATAAAAAATGGTATCCAAAATATTCCTTAAGGTTCTCAAAATACATTTTTTATGAGGTGATAAAAGCTCTGTCCCAACACCTATTTTTCAGATAAAAATAGTGCAGAAAAATGATAGATCTTAAATCAGTTTTGTCATTGAGAAGGAGATCATTTTTTGAGGAAAAAACATTTCAAAGTCAACTTGTTTTTCCTATTACAGTCTATGGAAATCATTGCAGAAGTTCAAATATCCTTAAGACTACAAATTTTGACAAAACTGTGTTAAAGAGGTATACACAACAGTTTTGTAACGCGCTACGAAACTGTTGTAGGTGAATTTTGGGCATTTTTCATAGGTGTTTTGGGGGTAAAAACAATTGATTTCCAAGTTTTTATGTTGCTAATGATGGATTAATGATCACATATGAAGATTTAAGTTTCAAAGAAGATGAATGAAAGGTTAAAAGGAATGTTTCAAAGTAATACAAATTCTGCGCTACGAAAACAACTGTTGTTTTCGTAGCGCAGATATATCCCATCTCCTTTATAATTTTTCGAGGTTTCTTTTTTAACATGTGGAAGGGTGAAGCTTCAAGAAAATGTTATAACATGTCACATATCTAAAATAGTCAGCATTTCTAGAAAAATATGTTCGAATATTAGTATGGAAGATAAAGGCTAAAATGTAGGAAATGTGTTCCCTGGTTTTTAGGACAGTTAAGACATGAGTCAATAAGATCTCACAACAAGGCTGGAGGCATCATCAAATTCGAAGATATGGAGAAGTAGCTGTCAAAAGAGAATATTCAAGTCTTAGATAAGGTTGTTTTAGACATCATAAGGAGTTTTACTTCTATTTTTATTAGGACTCCTAAAGAGACAGTTAACTATCAGTTGTAATTAAGAGTCTATTTTAGGAGTAGATAGGTGTCAAACTTAGAAATTTGAATTATCTTCAAGATAGATAAGGGAATCCAAGATTGTAATGATGAATCTATAAGAGACATGAGGTTGAATTCCTCAAGGTTGGAATTTTTAATTAACAAGCAAACTATGTTATTATAGTAGACTGTGTATTTTCAACTTAATACATATTGGATTTACTACTCAGGATTCACAAAGAGTTTTTGGTGTTTGATCTCTCTATGGATTTCCTCATCTACGTTTTTACAGTGGTATGAACATGTGTTACTTAGAATTCATTGGAAAATGCTCTAACTTCCTTCACATGTTTGTAGACTATGTTTTATTAACTGTGTTACTGTTTTGTTTATAAACCTAAAACTCTAAGTGCCCTGACTTCCATGTTGAGCTTATGTTGATGTTTTTTTGAAACATATATTGACTCCATAGCCCAATAGATGTTTGTTAATCAGTAATTCAACTAGTTATACACTTTATATCCATTTTATTCCTAGAGTTAGCCATCTAATCCTTAATCAAAAATCTTAAACCTGTTGAGAGAGCCCTCTCAGGTTGAGGAGGCTAAACCTCAACCAAAATATTGGTTTGAAAGAGTTACTCAAATTTTACTTGATCAGCGGCCTATCAAGGTTAAATTTTCTGATAGAAGTTTCCTTAAATATTGTAGACCTAAATTTTACTTAGGCACTATTTCTCCCATATAATTTAATTATGATCTCCAAGCTATTGGGCACTAGGAAAAAGTATATATTTCTCCTCCCAACCATTGACAGTTGCTAGAAGTGCCTTCAAGCAACTGTCACACCCAATCTTGACCATCCCAAAGGCCCCACAACATAGAAATTTTAGGGATTCCAAAGGTCTAGCACACCTCCACCCTTTTGGTTTAAAGGACATTCATTTATTGGGTAGTCTAGGGTTTCTAGAGGTAAGGCACCTCCACCCACCATCCAAAAGGGATTCCCAAGGTGTGATATTCCACCCTCTTCTTAATCTCATATTTTAGAGATTAAATTTCACTCTAATCTCATTCACACATTATGTCCATTCAATCAGAACAATAGTGACAAGGTTCTACCACTACTTTAATGCGGAAGCCATGAAGGATAACTTCAAATAATTGTGCACTGAGCTTGGTTGTAATGAATCACCAGGAGAAATTTGATGCTCTACATCCTTAATTATTTTAGTATATAGGACTACCTTGTCCTCGTTACTCTGTAGTACATATGGCCAGGGATATTGTGCTCTTATCCAGTCCCGGGGCTACCATTTGAATGCCCTTAATTTCCTCTGCCCACCTTCACTGTTTCTCCTCCCATTTCTACAATTTGGTTTAAGTTTTCCATTATTTAGGGCTCCCTCTAGGTAGTTAGAGTATTGCCTCATCTACCTTAACCGTCACTTAAACAAATTTTATTCATTTACACATTTTTGTAATTTTTTCGTAACTAAATTTATAGGTATATGCATCATAACATTGATGCTAATCACACACATATATATTTGTGAATATATTCATAATACTTCATAGGTTTATGTGCCATATATTAATGTTATTCACGTAATTAATTACAATTATGAATTTAATTATGAGATATTCATACCTGCGAAGGAAATTCCAAGAAATCACATCATTTATTCTAATATAATAGAACCATGAAACATTTTCCATAACCAACATCACAATTACATGTATGCGAAATGAATGGGGTCATTACAAACCTCCCCCCCAAAAAGGGAACAATGTCCTTGGAGTTTGGTGTTGTTCTAGTTATTATGCATGCAATTCATTTTTATATGATTTCATAGAGTTTTCTTTCTAACTACTCATTTTGTGGCGAAGGCTTTATTCACTAATGGAAGGTCCCTTTTTGTGGTAATTTGGATTTGTCTTCTTGATTATGATGGTGGTGGCATTAGTTTATCTGTAAATATTTTTTTCTAACATCCATATTGTGGACATGACTAAATATCAACCAACTCCCCTGATTGGGAGAGAATGCACCACATACTTTACACGTATTACATTAACGATATGATTTATTAAGGAAAATTTAACATGCATCATTAACCAATTACCTTTCCTATTCAAGGGGTATTGTTCTTATAACTATATACAAAATATTAGTGCAACCATATTTGTACTCCCTTATAGGTGGGCTAAATTTCTTTCTTTGTAATAATTTTTTGGGCTAATTTTCATCTAACTGTAACAAAGTTAAGAATTCATATGCAAAAAAAATAATTAAAGATAGATCATAAAAGAAAATGCAATGAATAATCTATTCCTTATTATCCATATATCCTTGCAATTAACTTGGATTTTTTCCAGAATTCTTACAACAAACCAGGTTAGTGCATAAATTGGGTCATCATAAACTAGAACATATCATCAAGATAGCTCAATAGTACAATTTATCACAAATCATGCTCATATTTCGAAGTTTAGAAGAGAA
This sequence comes from Pinus albicaulis, assembly GCA_034641835.2. Classification (NCBI taxonomy): domain Eukaryota; kingdom Viridiplantae; phylum Streptophyta; class Pinopsida; order Pinales; family Pinaceae; genus Pinus; species Pinus albicaulis. The sequence goes on from CM076578.1 coordinate 522,293,080, forward strand.
CTATATCCTTGCTAATTATATTGATTTGATGACTTATTCTTTGTATGCACATGGGGTCAATTCCCTATCTTGGAAAGCACCTAGACGATAACATGTCCTCCACGACCAAAGTGTGGATCCAAAGTGGTTTCTTCAATGATCTAGGCACCATCTAGACTATTATTCCAGGTACCACTTCAAAATCCATGCCGATCTAGGGCTTTAGGTACCCTCTAGGCTAACTTCCTAGATACCCACCCCACAATCATGCCAGATCACAACCATGCTACTCCCAAGCTCTAGGTACTCTCCAGGTTAACTGAACCACCCTATAGTATTATTAGATCAATTACCAAAGCAACAAGGGAATCCATAGATTCACCTCCATCCTGAATCATCAAGGGAATCTGGAGGCTTATACCTCCACCCTATGATGATTATATATATAAACCCACTCATTATTATGGCCACTACCAACCCAAGTAGTCACTACCAAACCAGGTCATCTTCTATCAATAGAAGTATTGGGAACATAGAGACTATACTTCCTCTACCCAGAAACAATACTTTGTACATGGGCCCAGACAAGTAACATACATGTATACATATACACATGGCGTCATATCACATATATATAATCCGATGGCACATACACATAATACATTACCAGTACATATGAAACAATATGACATATACATATAAACATGTACAATCCACACATTACACATCGTAACATAAAATCCAAATACCACATGGTCTCTATTTCTATGAACCGGGCTATACTTCTTATTTTTTTTCCATGTTCACAATGCAAGAGTCAAGTTCAAATTCTTATTTTCATGCCATTCATAAGAAATCATCTTTCCGTGCAAATAATTCATGATAATGTTATCAGACATAATGGAATTTTCACACATATATCCATACATATATCATCATGTGTGAAATAAATAAGTAGATGTGCAATAAAATTATAGTTAAGATAACTCTCTTTTATCATTTTGTTGTCCATCCTTTCCATGGGTTGAACTAGCCTATTTGGATATCACCTTACTGTCATGCGAAATAATTTTTGGTCCAACCATGTGTTTTAATTGTACTTTTTATCATGTTAATACTCAGTATTTAATTCATGCACTACCCCTTTATTAAGAATCAATGGCTTCTTTGCCACCTTAACCAACTTTCTTCAAGACCCCCAAGTATGTAATTAGTGGTCAGTTGTGAAAATCAATAAGTAATGCTAAAGTCAACATTAAAAACAACATTACAGAAGGAAAATAAACTATAATCACAATCATAAAAGAAATTGCAACCAGAATAACATGGTCATGTATAATAAATGATCACTAAACAACCAGTCATAAGCTCAAATTTTAAAGACATATCATAAAAAGTAGTCCAAATTCTTACTCCATGTCCTGAGTCTAACCCTTGGTGTTATCAACCATCAATCAAGCATATAAATATATAACAAAATAAATTTCCCTTCCTTTTTTGCCTATGGGGACAATATCATTTGATGTGTTCTTCCCCACAAGAGCAACATTGGATAGGTTTTATTTCCTTCTCAGTATCATGGGGTCTTTTTCTTCCATCATTAATTGTTATGCAGGAAAATATTCTCTCTGGCAGAGATGATCTCTCTAGCCCTAGGATGGGTCTAGTAACAATAGGAAAAAATATAAAGCCTACTTTCCTAGATTGCAAATGGACATATATCATGAATAGATCACCTACCTGGATCTGATGTTGTTCCTTTCTTGAATCTTTTGATCCTTCGCTCTTTGTAGTCAGATCCTTGCTGTCGCCAAAGAGTATTTTCCTTCATATCAAATTAGCGACTCCGCTGGGGAGGATACCAATAGGACGAGATTCCCTTCCGTCGAAGGTCTCCAAAGTATTTGGAGATTGGTTAAGAGTTAGAGAACTGATGGATTTCCAACACGAAATAGACATGATGCAAGTGGAAACACTTTCATCCATGACTGCCCGATGGATATTCTTTCCATTAATACCAACTTGGATAATTAAAGCAAGTTGATGAGGGAGACGTGGAACAAAATTTTCCAGATCAAAATTAATGAGGCTTGAATCAGATGGATCGATTCCTCCGATAGCGGATAGCAACACTTTCCGTTGTGATGGAAAAATCTGAAGCACCTCTAGCACAGACATAGTAGAAAGCGCTTGAGCCAAATCCTCAACAATATTGTAATGTTTAGTGGCGCGGGCGTTTGGATTATACGAGGATTTTCTGAGCATGCCTGTAGCAGGTGGCCATACAATAGGGTCAGAACTAGGCCTTTCAATATGAAGAGGGATAGAAACAAGTGGGGGAGAAGGAGTAGGAGCATCGACTATTTCTTTCCCCATCGATTGACGCGATTCCGAATAATATTTAGATCTGGTAATATAGAGATGGGTGCAGCACCACTCATCATGAACACATGAGAACCAAAAGAGGTTAAAGATTGGGGTTGTTCCACCATTTGAGTCTGATTTATGGAAATTACTCCTTAAGAACAACATGAGTCCCTTGAGCGCCATTCAGTAAACGACTCACCTCAGCCTGTCGAGGACAATCCTTGGTGTAGTGCTCGTCATCACATATCAGGCAAGGATACTTCGGTTTACGTTTAGCTCCACCATCAGCGTGAGGTTTGGGGGAATCCTGCTTTGGGGCATCAGATTTAGAGTTACCTTTGTCCTTATTTTTTCCTTTAGAGGATTTATCGGCCACAGAATACTGAACGAAGTTAACCTCTGAAGTTTTTCCAATATTCGGAGGATTATGAGGAAAAAAATCCGACAAAGAAGATCATTTATGCGTAGAAGCAGAAGAATACTTATGGGAACTCTAGGAAACATAACCAATGACGCAGTCCACTGGTGGTGTCACTGGGGCTTTTAAGGTTGCAGACTGAGAGCTCAGGCACGGAGGATCAGGTAAAATATCATAAAGCATGCTAGATTGGAAGTAAACCAAATTGAGATACTGAGCACGAGCAATGGCTTGCTCTTCTGTGAAAACTGCCCCCATAGCAATATCCTTAGTGATCTGACTGACGAATGATTTGATAAAACATTCAGTCAACAGTTGATCAGGAATATCAAACTTGATAAAATGACGATGCCTTCTCCATTCATGAATATGATCAGAGATATTTGTATTAGTATCTTGCTACAAGGATGTAAGAAGCGGGTTCCTATTTCATAACGAAAAGGAAACTAAAAATGTGTAAGGAAATCCATGGCTAAGGAGTTGAAATCCTGAAAAGTTTCGCATGAAAGTTCAATGTACCAATTTCCAGTGGCACTAATCAACTTCCTTTGAAAAAGTTGGAGACAGACAAAATTGTCAACCCGGGAATTGGAGGAGCACCAAAGATGGTACGTCATAACATGTTCCTAGGGGTCTTCTCCAGAATTGCCTTCAAACTTGGGGCAATTGGTCGGAATTTTGGTTGGAACTGGGAGCCAATAAAAATTATGAAGAATTGGGTCATTTGTAAATATTGACACATCAGGAAGTTCCAACGTCGCGAGAAACAACAATTGTGGATTGAAAGGTATGATGTTCGATCTTTGATACATGCACATTTGTGGATTCCAACCAGATTAGGAGAAATTATACCCCCACGGGTTCTGTCCTGAAGGATTTTTCCCATATGGATTATGTCCATAAGGAATGAAAAATTTTGGATTCATACCATATCCCAGTTACTGACCCAAAAATGGATTTTGACCGACAGCAGACCATTGAGGTCCAACCTAACCATATTTCATAGCATATGGATTTTTCTACTGAATGTTTTGGAATGGATTGCCCAGTGTTTTACCCTATGAACCCAAAAGGTAACCTTGGGAACCCAATGGTTGATCTTGTGAGCCTACAGGTGGACCTTGGGGTTGTTGGATGGTACCCTGAGGATTTGACGACACGATACCAAGAGGTTACTGAGGTTGGCTAGGTTTCCCTTGAGGACCAAGTTGACATGGCTGAACAAATACCTAGCTTTGATGAAAGGAGGGTTGTCCTTGCTGGACAAAAGGCTGACCTTGCTAAAGGTGAGGTTGGTCTAGTTGACCAGAAGTTTGTTCCTAATAAAAAGAGGAAAACTAAACTTGATGAGAAAAAGGTTGAATAGTTTGTACATAAGGCAGTGATTGTTGTACGTAAGGTTGTCGTTGCTACCCATAAGGTTGATTTTGACCATAGATAGGACCCTGCTGAAAAGTATAACCCCCTGAATGAATGTTAGATTGCCCTTGAAATCCTTGCAGATTTATTGACTGGGTCTGCAACTGTTGGACCCATACGGGATGTAAGGTTGTTGGTTAAGACACTACAAAAATTGCTGATAATGATCATCCATTAACCCTGTTGGACCATATGATCTAGCATACATAGGAATTCTACCAATAGCTTGGGAGGAACTCGGGATGTGAGCTTGAGTTCCACCTAGAGATGGTCCAATAGAGTATTGGGAAACATTTGACATGGTAGGATCCCCACCAAAAATCGAAGTCGATGGAATCGACGTAGGAACACTGACAGAAATCGAAAAAATACCTATGCTAACAATTGGATTTACGGGAGTAGGCGTAATTATGGTCTGAGTAGGGATGGAAACAGACATGTTGGAAACATTCAGATGAGGGGCAGATACCCCAGTATTCTTCCAGATAATATTGTAATACAAAGGCATGGCACTCGACATACTCGAGACGAGGTGTAACCACGTGGAATATGTGACTGGGTAGAAGGCCGAGAGGTCTCCACATAGGGAAAACCCTTGGGAGGGAATTGATGTCCCTTAAACAAAGACTCATCTACACCACTGATAGTGCTTGAAACCTCCAGCAGAGATGAAACCTCTCCTTTAGAAGCCATTGGGAATAACTGACGGGCAGCGGTCCGAGATGGACACATTGAATGCACGAACAATACACCAGGTGTATCATATGGAAAATATGGTTGTTCAGGGGAGATTTCAATGGGATCAAATAACGGATTCATAGGGTAGGAGATGTAGCTTATTGGCACAATAGGAGGAGATAGAGTAGCAAGAGTTTGGATACTCAAAATGATGGTAAAATCATCAGTTTGAGTCCCATTCGAAGGCAAAGAGTCAGAAGAGACATGTGAAAATGTCTCTTCGGAAGAGGATGATGCAGAGGAAACTAAACTTGATGGTTCAACCATGATGATCTTATCTCAAAAAGTAGAAGAGGAGAAATATTATTAATTCAAATCTTTAAAAAATATCTTTATAAGGAGTTACTCATGATGTGGGCTAAAAATGTTCTAATAGGTAAGCCATGTGATTGTGGGAAATTAATTTTATAAAAAAATGAAATAAATCAAAAAGGGGTAAGCTACGTAAAAGGATTACCAGGTAGCAGTGAATTGCAATACACACCTTTGTGATCAAATGAAATAGAAATGATCAAGGACTTAATGTACGACAACCATCTCCTCGAATGATGTGTTCAGTGTATCACGTCAACAAGGCGACTGACTCAGTTACCTATGGTAGATTTTCAGCCTAATGGTGTCTCCCAAAATATACGTGATAGTGTGGGAGTCCAAATCCATAGTAGTGTTGTTTGATGTGTAACTGTTCGATGAGAGATGTAGAAATTATACAACATGCATATATATATTGGATTCACTTGATCTAACAATGTACTAAAGTTAAATATTGAATCGCTTCTACAAATATTTTGCGGAATTAAAAACACAATCGCTAATCACATGAAAATGAAGAAAGATCAATCACACACAACACAGATAATTTCCCAGGGAAAGATTACAGCTAAAAACCCCACTATCTTCTATTGTATATTCAACATGGATCATGAAACAATTACATACAAAAATCTTCTCACAAGAGCCCTCCAGTACTCAGCTAATTGTCTCACACTGTCATGTGAAAAATTGACCAACACATAGCCAATTCTTAGCCTCCAGATACCCTGCCTTGCTTGCATAATCCTTGATGAATGAAATCCCTAAAATATAGGAATTTTGGCCTTCCTTGACTACGTAAGTATCATGGGCATTCCAATGGGTGTTTGGTTGCATGTGTGCAAGCCAATAATCCTACAACTGATAGTCAACTTCCCTTTCACCTAGAAATCAATTGGGTCTCCATTGGATCTGACATGCATGCAACTAATAATATTAAATACCCAGTTGCATGTGAGATCATTGATTTTGAATTAATTAATATTTAATTCACTAGATCTCTCACTAGTGTATCTTCAGTTACAACTAGCACAACTGAGTTTAACTCACTTAACTGAGTTAAACTGATTACAACTAGCATTGACTAATGCACCACTGCACTTCGAAATCTATTACAACTAGAATTACTCTACATGCCTCACCAACTACCTCTAACTTGAAATCCACTAGCTAACTAGATTCATCACTTCCAGTTAATTGTTTCAAGTCATCATTGAGAATAGATTACAGTTTAATGTCAATCTTAATTAAGGGATAACCAAAATAGACATGCACCCAAAAATAACACTATGGGCCCTATTGGGTCATGAAGGTGAATGTTTTAAAGGCAACCTTAATGCTTTACATTAATTATCAACCCAAGGTAAGTCTTGTTATTTCAAGAGTGTAAGAAAAATATATGTAAGTCACATCAAGGGTTAACTACTCTAGATCGTTGTAAGAAAGGTTGTCTAATTCTCGAAGTTCAAGCAAACCAACTTGAAAGTGAATTATGAAATACTTCAGACTATTCAAAGGAGCTAATTTTATTCTAAGCTTATGTAGAAATAACCACTCAATACTGAAAGGAATAGATTTCAATTGAACAACATGCTTTGATGAATTGAACAACTACCTTAATGAATTAAACAACAATCAATTATTCTAGATTTTGCAATGGAAATCTCTTTTAATAAACTAATAGCATCATTCAAAATTAAATATCAACCAAACACTCATAATTATGATGAAAATATCCAAACATTAACTATACACAAAATTGAACAACAACCGTGTTTAAACTAGTCTAACAAATGTAAAAGCATCAATTCCAGATAAGAGGACATGAATGATAAATCTATTCTAGTGAAAAGGAGGTTATAACATCTCACGCTTGTAATTAACCAATTAAATGATAATGTTATGAAACACAATGGATAATTGGAAATGAAAATTTTGTAAATAAATGTATAGCACAGAAGTAGCAGGAGAACCCCCAGGGCTAGGCCCGAAGCCTCTAGAAGCCTACTACTAAGGAATACTCAGAATTTTTTTAATCCTAAAAAGGCCAAATTCTTCATTAATCCACAGAGTAATACATTAGCACAAACTTGACGATTCTATCCAAATATGTTTATTACAGGAAAATTATAATACAATCCATCCCTTGTCTTGTTCACCTTCAACCTTTTATAGCTTAAAGGTGAATTCAAAATTAGTAATAGATCCTTCTCATTATGAGACCCTGCTGCTTCGTGGCTATCGATTGAGCACTCCAAGAGTAGGTGTGCCTCTACATCTTCCGTTGATTCATAGGAGCTGATACGATTCCATTCGCCTTTCTTGTATGTTGTCTTTTGGTCATCCTGGTCAGAAGTTTGGTTATTTTTCTTCCCTATCAATAAAGACAGCGAAAAATCAGTTTTTGCATTATTAAACACACCTCTTATCACTAATTCACTCTACCTTATTTTTGCATTATTTTCCTTTACTTTATTGCTAAGATGAAGGGAAAATATATAAAAGTAAATTACAAATCGTGGAATAGATGGGGGTGAAACGTACCTTCTTCTTGGCCCAACATAATCCCCTGCTTACCTTTTTGCATGTCCTCATGCAAACAAATGGTTGAGGTGTAGCTGGGTTAAATAATATGCAGTATATACCTCTTCCTTGTAAAGTCTGAAGCCATGTATCTATTTTATCTTTGAAAATGCTGAGTTTGTGTGCCCCTCTGGTAACTCTTAATCATGACGATAGTCTTCAGGGGGGTACCAGATGATGGGGCATCTGTATCTGCACCCTATCCATGTAGGACCCATGTTCAAAATTAGGTTTTTGTACAAAAGGAACCTGGAAGAAGCAGATTTGAATTTCCTATACCCAAATGGTTCTCTGTTCTTCACATTATTTATAGAGGCTAGCCATCTTTGTTTGGCTACTGATAATGCTTCTTGCTGAATGTCCTGGAAGTATACCCATACATTCTGTACAATATCTTTGTGAATAGGTGCCAATTTGGATATCATTCCTTTCCGCTGCATGAATTTCTTATGTTGGGTAAACAAGTACAGGGGTTTAGTAGGTTCCCCTTTGACCCATAGATCTAGGCTATGCTCTCTTTTCTGAAAGGTGTTGTAGGCCTTAGCCCATCTAGTCTAGTTTTTGGCAAAGGATAGAAAAGCCTGGAACTGAATGTCCCCTATGAAGGGGTTGGGGTTACTGTCCCTATCCTCCTCTAGAAATAAATTGTGTACATACAATTCACATAAAAGATAATGGACCTTCTCATACTTTTCATTGCAACACTGGAAAAATTCCTCAATGGTTTTAAAAGTGGTGGGCTTCCCTACTCTGACAGCCTTGATTTTCAACAGTAAATATCTTTCCACTAGGAATAAAGCATAATTAGTGGCTGGTGCCCTGCAATTCAATACATATGATTAAAGAGAGAAAACCATACTAGTTTGCTTCTTATCTTGTTTTGCTTGATTCTATGCTTTCTTCACTTTTGTCCTTTCTTCCCTGAGTTGGGAAAAGGTTTCATCCTCAATTGCAGAAAGGTATTTGAATCACTTTAGTAGTTCCTGATGTTTCTGTGAGGGTATTACTTCCTTTTTACACTGGGCCAATTTATGCTGGACTTGAATTAATTCATTGTGAAGCTTCTGATTGGAAAATTTTTCTACTAGGGGAGTGTAGGAATGTGTTACCTCTGTTTGAGTCCCCTTATCTCCTATAAGTTTCAGATTAGTTTGCATAGAGACTTCAACAATGTGTATCAAATCCATTTGTAAAGAGGCTTCAACATTATCCATTAAATCAGTTTGTACAGGAACTTCAATGATATCTATTAAATCAGTATGTACAGAGGCTTAAACATTGTCCATTAAATCAGCCTATATAGGAACTTCAACGGTATCTTTTAAATCAGTCTATACAAAGGCTTCAACATTTTATATTAAATAAGTCTATACAAAAATTTCGCCAGTATCTACCGTTTGGGTAACAAAATTTGTTTGGGTTCCCATGGTAGCCAATTCCTTCTTAGGCTTCCAAGCATTGTTTGCTTCTTCCAACCATTTCCTTAGTTGTTTTACCATTTTTCTCAATTTCTTGCACTTCTTTCTCATTTTCCTTAACTTAATCTCAACTGATTTTTTCTTTTAGCAAGCTTTTGGCAGGAGAAGGAGGAGCACTGGCTTCACTTTCATAAATGGTTGTGCCAGTTCTAAGGTTATCAAAAATGGTGTTTTATTCGGGTGTCCAAGAGGTTATTTCAGCATTAACTTCCTGAATGGGTGTTATAATATTTCATTTAGGAGTCAGGGGAACTGTCTCAATAATTGTGTTTTGTTCTAATAGAATAGTGTCCCCTGACTGGTTTCTGGATTCAGATATTCTCTTTGTCCGATCTTCCCTACTCACCCATTCATTATTAGAGGGAGATAAAACCTTCAAAGCCTGTAATTCATCATGGTGAGGTAGGATTTCAGCATGGCCAGAGCTGCGAGCAGCGATAGACTGGTTCAACAGGTCCCTCTATTCCTTGGATTGTTCAGATGGGCTTCCAATTTCACGAGATGCTCTCATTTGCTCAAGTACTTGAGCCATTTCTTCTTCGTAGTCTTGTAAGGACATATTTTGAGGGCTTGTATGTGGTGCATGGGATGGTGACTGATAACTGACATATGATCAATTTAATCAATTTAATCAAGCCATGGTGACTGACAACTTCTTGGGGATTTTTAGCTTTTCTAATTTGAACAACAATATTGTGCAATACAAAATTTAGGAAAAAGGGAAAATTAACTGAAATTTTTCGCTTGAGAACAGCTAATATTTTATGTTGGCAGGACTTTACCACATCCTGGTGTCCTTTTCATGTGATATATCTTTGAATGAAGACTTCCAATTATTTCCAAGACTGCTGCAAGGACACATGATTAATACCTTTCCATTTTTTGTTCCAATGGTTCACCTGGGTCCTGGTACACTGAGATTGCTTCTTGTAAAAGGACATGTTTTTCACTCCATCTTTCTCATTCTATTGGTAGTCCGTAGACCTCAGCGATGATTTCCTTGGGGACTCGTATAATTCTTCCTTTGACTATGGATGCCCTTCCCGCAAGTTTTGTAGGAATTCAACTGCTATCTCTTTATTAAACCCTTGTAGTCTGTGTAGATATGGAATCTAGCCAATTTGTTGGAGAATGGTGCAAGATGATTCTGAGGCTTGAAAAGTTGTGGGTTCATTGTGGAGAGAATTTACACACATGGCTACTGTGTTATCATAATTGGTTTCTTCTTCTGTATGTGTTTCTTCTGGATCTGTTGGTTAAAACATTATAAAAATTGCATGTGCTTTTTTTATAAATATATTATAAAAATGCAACTTCATGACGTAAATGCAATGATATTTTAGTCCCATTAGCATATCCGAAGGAAGTCGCATGGGTAATTCGCATGCTTATTCATTATTAATATCCGTACCCCCTCCATCGGGAGAAGGGCGTCCCTGGCCTTAAGCTCAAGAGAAGCATAAATATTGTAACAATCATGAATGCACACGAAGAAAAGGTCAGAAATTGGTAATCATCATAAATGTATGAGAGAAGGGCGTCCATGGCCTTGAAGCTCAAGAAAAGAGGAAATATTGTAACAATCATGAATGCACATGAAGCAAAGGTCAAAAGTTGATAATCATCACAACTGTACATCAGGTGGAAATGTTCGAATAAGGGGAGAAAAGAGGAGTGGCAATTATTATGAAAGGATGTCCTATTTTGACGGTATAGCATAATGAAAGCATGATAGGTGACAGATTATGATTGATGCTATCATCCCTTAATTCAACATGGAAAGATAATTCACTCACAGTTAATTATTTGGGTAGGTAGTGATAACACTTATTCAAGTAGTGCATTTATTTCAGGAATGGATCAATAGGAAATAGGGCATATAAAAGTAATTGGCTATTGTTAGAAAAATACCTCAATACCACAAGCAGAGCCACTACTGCCAACAGGTGTTCATAGCATCAACAGGGTTGTTATTTTAACCCAGAAACGAGCCAGAATCCTCTACTTAAAAGTAGACATTTTTCTTATTTTATGGAGAGACCATTGTGCTGGTGTGGTGGCTAGATAGTCATAGCACCATTCACGAGGATTGTAATAGAGTGATTAGGCTGACTCGTGATGAGATGTTATGTTCTTAAAGTAGTTTTAGCTGTCAAGAAGGTCACTAACCTGGTGTGTTGGCCATTATGGGAATGCCACATGTTAAACCCTTATGATCATGGTAGGTTGGCTCATTATGAGACCCCCTATTCTCTCTTAAAAAAATTTCACATAAACATAATATTTTTATTTTTTAAAAGTAGGAATTTTGCTTATTTTATGGAGAGACCACTGTCCTAGTGTGGTGGCCAAATATTCATAGGTCCATTCATGGGGATTGTAACAGAGTGATTAGGCCAACTCGTGATGAGACCTCCTGTCCTTCAAGCAGTTTTGGCTGTCGAGAAGGTCACTACCCTGGTGTGTTTGCCATTGTGGAAATGTCACCCGTTAAAAGGGGAGTTTTGAGGTCTAAAATGGGACTCCTAAGGAAATTATAAAATAATAGAGGAAATAATAGAAGAATATTTGATTACATCATCAAATTTTAGAGGGAAAAAAGAAAAAACTACTTTTTCAACTCGTATTTTGAACTTATCTCCCTAAGTTTTTACTCAAATTTCGAGCGGGAATACTCGTTGGATGCAAAATTTAATTTCCCATCCAAGGAGTACCCATGTTGCATACTTTTAATGGACTCTACTACACGAAAAGTGATAAATGCATGAAAAACGTGATTGGAATCATGTGTTTTTATGTATTTCTCATTTTTTGTGTAGTAGGGTCCATAGAAAGTATGCAACATGGGTACTCCTTGGATGAGGAATTAAATTTTGCATCCAATGAGTACTCTCGCTCGAAATTTGAGTAAACCCTTAGGGATATAATTTCAAAATACAAGTTGAAAAAGTAGTTTTATTATTTTCTAATCTTTTTGCTTTTTTACTCCAAAAATGGTGAATCATCCCCAATGGTTGACATCATCTTCTTGAATCCTATTGGTTCTCATAAAGTTTATTTTTTTTGTACGTTTTTCTTACGAGGCCCATTTTAGACCTCAAAATTCCCCTAATTCTTATGATCATGGTAGGTTGGCTCATGATGAGACCCCCTATTCTCTCTTAAAAATTTGCACATAGACATAATATATATATATATATATATATATATATATATATATATATATATATATATATATATATATATATATATATATATATATATTATTCATACATGGAGGGAGGCTCATTAAATCCTTAAGAGTTAGGGATGGTGTGAGAAGTAAAAAGAATGCCAATACAATTAATACCCTTTATTCCTATGATCCTCATGTCAAGGAGAATTACTACTTGAGAGTGTAGAAAGATATACCAGCATAAGACTATGGAAATTAATTGTGTAATAATATTTCTGAACAAGAGATATCCATCCCTTCTGTTGGACATTGGATAAACCAACACTCCCCGTGTGTTTCGCAACATGGACTAACCAAATTTTGTGGATCCTTATCTCTGGCGATGCGATCGTTGACTAAAACCTATGGGTTTTGGTCTAACGGCAATCGTGATTCACAACAAGTGGTATCAGAGCGTAGGTCACGAGTTCGATACACACCCGGTTCACGTTGGGGGGGAGATTGTTGGACATTGGATAAACCAACACTCCCCGTGTGTTTTGCGACATGGACTAACCACCTTTCGTGGATCCTTATCTCTGGCGATGCGATCATTGACTAACACCTGTGGGTTTTGGTCTAACGACAATCGTGATTCACAACACCTTCATTATACAAATAAACCATTTCATCTTCTGGAGTAGATATTTCCATCAAAATTTCAAAAGATCATAATATTAGTAATATCACTGCTTTTCTCCTCTTCAAGTGCCAATTCCTTTTCTGAAAATGGTTTTTATGGAAAGGATGTGTAAAGGAAGAGTGGATATTCGAAAAGAAATCATCAAAAGAAAAGAAAATTCCTAGAAAAGAAATCAACTGTTCAATTCGATTGAACAATATCTGTTCAATTGATTGAACAAAAAAAGTAAAATCACGCCAAAAAAAAACAACCAGTCGTTTGAATTGAACAATAGCTGTTCAATTCGATTGAAACCCAGTTGTTCAAAGGTTTGAACAACAAAAATAAACACACTAAAAACACAATCGTTCAATTGAATTGAATAGAATTTTTTCAATTTGATCGAACAACAATTGTTAAATGGTTTGAACAACAAAAATAAACACACTAAAAAAACACAACTGTTCAATTGGATTGAACAATAGCAGTTCAAAGGTTTGAACAACAACTGTTTAATTGGATTGAACAATAGATGTTCAAAGGTTTGAACAACAAAAATAAACACACTAAAAAAACACAACTGTTCAATTGGATTGAACAACAGCTGTTCAATTCGATTGAACAAAAACTGTTCAATTTGATTGAACAACAACTGTTCAAAGGTTTGAACAGTAGAACATGCAAAAGAAAGAAAAAAAAATTTATTTGTGAGCATAAAAATAATGAAAACGAGATGGAATGTACAACAATGAGAAGAACTATAAATTGCAGGAAACATATATACAATATTTACAAGAGGAAATAACAAATTTTTATGAACTTAAAGCTGCTGGGCCCTCATCCCCTGCAGCTAAAATTTGGATGGTGGGGTTTTCATGCACCTGCTGGCAGAAAGACTCTTTTGTAAGTGGTTTATGATAGAGGCACACCCGGTGTCCATTGACTCGAAAGGAAAAGCCAGATCCATCAATGGTGGTCAAGGTAATGGTACCATTACTATGTACTTCTTCAATTTCATATGGACTGAACCACCTTGTTTGTAACTTACCCAGGAAGTCTTGGAATCTGGAGTCGAAAAGGAGTGCCCAATCTCCTTTCTAGAATGTATTCTTTTTGATGAGGTTGTCATGCCACTTAGCTCGTTGTTGTTGAATAATTTTAATATTCCAAATTAGAAATAGCTGTAATACAAATCATAATAATGCAAAACACAAAAAATTTGAATATGACATAAGAGAGGTCAATGTGCAGCCATCATTTTATTAAGATATCAGCAATAATATACAAAAATATCATGAGGGACAAGCCACTAAAGCAATAGGAACAAGCCTCTAATGATCAAAACAATTAATACATGAGTTACTGCAACTGTATAGAATACTAAAGAGCAGTGACAACGTTATTTGTATCAGTGTAGATGCTGCTAAATACATATATAAATGAAATGTGGCTGATAGAAAAAAAATAAATGCCCAGAAAAGAAGATGTGAGCTCTTATACATGATTTCTAACCAATTCAGAAACGATTACTAGAAATACCAAGAAATATTTAATGTGACAAATAACCCTGGGGTTAATATGCCACTGCAAACTAGATCTGATATGAAATGAGGCTATGAAATATCTGAAATGGTGATGTCCTCCTCCAATGGTATTTCTAAATAGAAGGCTGATCCCTCTACTCAGAAATATACCCTCATGATGAGCTCAATGAACCCTCCCAGCAAATGCCTCCAAAAATAACGCAGTTCAGAATTATGACTACACTGTGAGGGATGGTAGATGGTTGGCCTGATGTGAAAGTTGTGGAAATATTCCTAGGAGCCCTTCTTGCTGATCCTCTAATGGATAGGCTACCTCTCCACTGAAAAAAATCCCAGAAACATCTCTATGTGATCCTCCTTTGTTGCACCCTGCAACACAACCCAGCTCTAAACAGAAACTGCGCTGTAGCTGAAGGAGGTAGCTTGGCCAGAATGCTAGAATGAGGAAATGTAGCTCAAATAACCTCTCCTTCCCTGAGGATGAGGTATGGGTTCCTAACTAGGAACACCTTTGTGCTAAACAACACAACAACCCTGCTAAACAACAAGAGGAAGCAAAAGTCTAAACAGACCAATATAAAATGATAATCTAAAACATGAATAACAAAGGCTCCCATCCTCTCCATATATATCAAGTTAACCTCCTCACATTGGATCCCATCCATACTTTCCACGAAGCTCATGCAAGTTGTCCTCCACTAAAAATGTGTTGTCTCATCATAAAGACCACTCCTCCATGACAACGCTGTTGATTTGGTCAAAGTTGACTGAATCAACTTGATCCAATCAATATTCACACCAAAAGGTGCTTAATCCAGCTAATTCTTCCTCCTTTCACATTATGAGTGTTATTGATCCTTCAAAAGGGGTTTTATGAGTCTCCCCACCCACTTATTCACCTACCTAGTGATAAAAAAAACTATAATATTCCATTTAGATGAAGGCTAAAATTTTGGAATATTACAGTCCTCCCATCCAAAATTTTGCTTGTCCTCAAGCAACTATAAAGGTGGAGAAAAATTTCTCCCTTATTCTTATTGTGGCCTTCTTATCAATAGTTCCCACCACGGCTCAACATAATCTGCAATAAATCTGCCCTCCAATGGTTCCTCCTAAGTATGCAAAACCAAATGGTGTACATCATGAGAAAGTGGAAGATGTAATTGGAAACCTTCTTGTTGTCCAATGGCCTCCTCAAGGTAGGAGTGATGATAAACATAGGAAATCTCGTCCCCAATGAGAGTCTCCCATACCCATGCCATCATCCAAATGAAATGAGCCATTCTAGGTAGCTCATCAAAGAAATCCCCAACCCCTAGTTTATGCAATGTGTTGGGGCTGCATGGAGAGATTAGATTTTCCCATCAAATTTGTTTCTCTCTCCATTTATGGTAAGTATGGGGTTTTTTCTGACCTTAGGCTGAAGTGTCATGGCCTCCAAGAATGGCCTCCAAGAACTCAAGTTCTCCAAATGGCTCCTCCCACATGAATAAAAGAGATGTGGTATAGCAATCATGGTTTGCACATTGTTTCTCCTGAAACATACAAAATGTAAAGTAGGGAGAATCATACTCCCAATGGGAACCTCCAACTCTTGTCCCACTCTCCAAACAAAGCTTCCCATGAACATAAGAACATCAGCAATATATGGAAGCAAAAACTAATGAAAACAAGTTTCCATATGACAACCAAACAGTGGATCATAGTTACACACATGGAACCAGTGCAGTGCATCCCCTGCCTCCCTCAAATAAAAGAATAAAAAGTGCTTTCCCAACCACTTTTTTTCTGCCATAATCATCCTACAAGATAGGATCGTGAAGGTAAAGTGTGGTGTCAATGGTGCACACCAAGAATCATGTGGCTTCCTCGAAAAACCACCAATAGAATAGCCAACCTCAATGCTACAATTGGCCTCAAGTATGTCATGATATAATATGCAATAAGGGATAATAATCCTTGGTACAACAGCTGCTCATATAAAGTAAATAAGTAAAAATCATAATGCAAAATTGTACCTTCTCTACCATGTACTTTGGTCCTTAAGTTGAAATGGCTCAACTGGAAATTCTCCCTCACCCCCAATGAGTAGGGAAGTGGCTGTGACCTCCTCTCCATCACCATCCGCACTATGCATCTCTCCATACGCTGATATATATCCTGTTGGATGCCCTCCAAAGTGAACTCCTCCATCAAAGAATGAAATGCATCCAAGTGCATGGAAAGAAAGTCCACGTGTTGCATGTAGTAGCTTCCTCTTGAGCTCAGAAACTCTAGTCAGGAAGACTCTGCAATGGGAATAGATGAACTCATCAACCACCATGTATCTATCATCTCCATCTGGGTCATCAAGAATCATGCAAGCACCAAGATCCTTGGAGTACTCTACTAAGAGTTGAGACCTCCAATATGGATCAATCCTCTTAAGAGATAGCACTGAAGATCTGGAATGTGAAGCTCCCCACCTGCTGCTATCTTCTCCTTTGAAATCCCTTATGCCAAATTCATCCTCCAAATTGTTTCCATGCCCATCATGCAGCTGCTCATTCTCAAATAGAAGGGGTGACTTTTGGAAGTTGGCCTCCCATGAGAAGCTACCATCCAAAAATAATCTCCTGTATTGGTCAATGTAAGCATGAGTGGCCTCCATCTACTCCAATGTATGGAGGATTCCTTTCTCAAATGAAGTACCCTATTTTTCTCCAAATCCATGGAGCAGCTCCCTTGCACCATGAAAGTTCCATCCTCCATCACTGTAGCAACTTCTGTCAGCGTAGAATATGTAGTGAGAGTGGGTGATGCTGAAAATGGGAGAATGTATCCCTCCTCCTTGAGTCTACCCCAGACTCTCTGCGCTATACTAGACTCCTCCAAGGTCTTCAACCCTCCAGAATATAAGAGTGGTGGACCAAATAGCAAGATGTCTCTCACCAACTCTAGATCTGGTGGCCTCCTAGGTGGAAAGCACCCATGTAATGAGACATCAAAATCTGAAGTGGACTATATATATGAGTGGACTAATTTGTCCCTCTCTTCACTGCGCAATACAGTCTCCTTAATTTTGTGGAGAAACCTCCCAAAATAGATAAGGGTGAATTCTCATCATCCCTTGATGCTGATCCTTCTTCTCTTATTCTCCTCCCATCTCACAATCCACAAAAACTGATGCATGTTGCTCCTGAACTGTGTTTGTGTTCCCACAAGTTGAATCATTTAGAACTCCTTGCAAAGACACAAGGGCTCCTCTAATGGAAGCAATGGATGCCTTTCCACCTCCATGTGGTGATGGATCTTCTCCCAATGGTACAACACTGTTAGCTCTTCTTTGCTCATCCTCTTCATCAATATTTGAGAATTTCTCATCATCAATGAGAGACCCTTGATCTTGGTCTTCTCTTGAAGGAGGAAACTCTATGTCTTCATACATAGAAGAGGGCTCTGCAAGAAGTGAGGATCTTGCCCTTGGAAAGGCATCATGCATGTTTTTATCCCCTTCAATAGAAATAAGGAGTGGAGTGGGCAGAATAGATCTCTCCAACTTATGCAAAGGTTTTGAGTTTTTGGGTTCAAAAAATGATGTTTTAAAATGTTTAATATCAAATATTCTCATTAATTTCTTAGTTAACCCATCATAAGTGTTTACATTTGCATTTTTAAATGAAGCAAAACTAAAAAACCACTAATCATGGGCCATACCTTTGAGGTGTAGTGCTGCTGCTCTGATGGCCTCCTTTTCTGAAACTTGGTGTAGTGGGAAATAGGAATCTAGCTCTTTCACCCAAGCTTTGGATTTGCACTTTTCTGATCCATCAAAGTTAGATAGAAAGATTCTACCTCTATTGCTTCTATTATGATTGTTGGATCTTATATCTTCCTTGAGTTGGAAAAACCCTTGGAAGTCCAAGTGCTCTTTGAATCTCCATGATTGAGACTCATACTCCTGAAGATAGTCACTCAAGGTCTCCTCCCTTGGTGCATCTTATTCCTCCATCCTTCTTGCAGTGAATGTGGGCAATAAACTATGCTATGGATCTGCATGTGTGGCTGAATTCTCACACCCATCATGTGAATATCTAGGGCTTGCTCCACTTTCAAACCCTCTTGGCATTTTTCTACACCTTTCCCCTTTCATCTCCTTGAGATCTTCTTTGATATTTTTCACAGTTTGGACAAGAAGCTGGGAGATCCTCTATTCCTTCATTTCTCCAAATAATGGAGTCATGCCTTTGTTTGTTCTATACATATTCTCTTTTTTGTGAGAAGAAGCTTCTCCTTCTAATGACGTAATGTCTTGAATGCACAGGCTGAGCCAAGATTATGCTGTGATACCACTGTAATATTCCAAATTGGAAATAGCAGCAATAAAAATCATAATAATGTAAAACAAAACAAATCTGAATATGAAATAAGAGAGGTCAATGTGCAGCCATAATTTTATTAATATATCAGTAGGAATATAAAAAAATATCATGAGGGACAAGCCACTCAAGCAATAGGAACAAGCCTCCAATGATCAAAACAATCAGCACATGAGTTGCTGCAATTGTATAAAATGCCAGAGAGTAGTGAAAACGTTGTCTATATCAGTGTAGCTACTACTGAATACATATATAAATAAATTGTGGCTGATAGAAACAAAATAAATGCCCAGAAAAGAAGATTTGGGCTCTAATACATGATTTCTAACCAATCCGGAAAATATTGCTAGAAATACCAAGAAATATACAATGTGACAAATAACCCTAGGGTTAATATGCCACTGCAAACTGGATATGATATGAAATGAGGCTATGACATATCTGAAATGGTGATGTCCTCCTCCAATGGTATTTCTAAATAGAAGGCTAATCCCTCTACTCAGAAATAGACCCTCCTCATGAGCTCAATGAACCCCCCCAGCAAATGGCTCCAAAAATAACGTAGTTCAGAATTATGACTGCGCTGTGAGGGATGGTAAATGGTTGGCCCGATGAAAAATTTGTGGAAATATTCCCAAGAGCCCTCCTTACTTATCCTCCAATGGATAGGCTACCTCTCCACTGAAAAACAAGTCCAGAAATAGCTCTATGTGATCCTCCTTTGCTGCACCTTGCAACACAACCCAAATCTAAACAGAAAATATGCTGTAGCTAAAGGAGGTAGCTTGGCCAGAATGCCGGAATGAGGAAATGTAGCTCAAATAATCTCTCCTTCCATGAGGATGAGGTAGGGATTCCCGACCAGGAACACCCTTGTGCTAAATAGCACAACAACCCTACTAAACAGCAAGAGGAAGCAAAAGTCTAAACAGACCAATATCAAATGATAATCTAAAACATGAATAAAAAAGACTACAATCCTCTCTATATATAGCAAGTGAACCTCCTCACATTGGGTCCCATCCATACTTGCCACCAAGCTCATGCAAGTTGTCCTCCACTAAAACTGCGCTGTCTCATCATAGCGGCCACTCCTCCATGACATCACTGTTGATTTGGTCAAAGTTGACTGAATCAACTTGATCCAATCCCTGTTCACACCCAAAGGTGCTTAATCCAATTGCTTATTCTTCCTCCTTTCACATTAGGAGTGTTATTAATCCTTCAAAAGGGGTTTTATGAGTCTCCCCACCCACTTATTCACCTACCTATTGATAAAACAAACTATAATATTCCATTTAGATGAAGGTTAAATTTTTGGAATATTACATAATTGTAGTGCAATGTAGAGAAAGTAGCCATGCTTCATCTAATTCATTTATTTGTTGGAGTCTTCTAACTTGGGCCTTCATCAAATCCAACCCCACTTCCTGGGCTGTTCTCAGAGTCTTTATTTCAAATTCAATAGGAAAATTGGTTCCATTCCAAATACCAGATGGTATGAAGAATATCCAGTGGTGTTTCTCCATGTTGTGCGATAAGCCCACAAGGCCTCTGGTAGTCTTGTAGCCCAATCCAAATGATGTGTTGAGACTGTTTTAGTGAGAATTGCCTCAAGGACTTTGTTGGTGCTTTCGACCTTCCCGTTCGCCTGGGTGGTAGGGAGAGGTGACTCTATGGGTGACCTGGTGGTTCTTCAGAGTGGTCATGATTTTATTTCCCACAACCTGTGCCCCTCCATGAATTATCACTTCCCGAGGTAAGCCATACCATACAAATGGCTCAAGAATAAAATTGATTGTAGATTCTTCTTAGCTCTCAATAAAGCCATTGTTTATACCCACTTCTTCATGTAATCTGTGGCAACCAGTATTTAGGTCTTCTGATTCGATGGCGGGTTGAATGGTCCAACAAAGTCCAGTGCCCACCGTTCGAAAGGTTCCAATACTAACTGTGGCTGCAATGGCATTTTGTCAGATTGGCCAGGGCGGCCCATTCTTTGGCAACTATCACTGGCTTAGACATATTTCTTGGCATCTTTAAAAATTGTGGGCCAATAATAGCCCATTTACAGTACTTTGTGCTCCATCTCGCGATATGCAAAATGGCCACCACATGGTTCATCATGACAGGCCCTTAGGATATCATAAATCTCATCTTCTCGGATGCATCTGTGTATATGCATATCAGCTCCTGTATGGAAAAGATATCCACCGATCCAAGAGAATCTAGCACTATGTTGGACAATCAACTTTTGTTCCTTTGATGTCAAGTGTCTTGGCAGCTTTCCTACTGCCGGATAATTCGCTACATCTGCGTACCATGGCTTTTTTATTTCTACAACGAAAAAAATTTCATCAGGGAACTGATCGTCCACCGCTAGTGGGTCATCTAACTTTGGAACTGTAGACAAGAAATCTGCAACTACGTTCTCTTTCCTTGGGCGGTCCTTGATAATTATGTCAAAATCGTGTAAAAGGAAAAACCATTGAGTCACTCTTCCATTTGTAATAGGTTTATTAGCTAAGTATCTAATGAAAGAGTGATCAGTATATAGGAGTACTTGAAAGCCAGTTATATAATGTCTAAATTTATTAATAGCATAAATCACAACCAAGAAATCATTTTCAGTCACTGCATAGTTTAATTCGGCAGGAGTGAGATCCTTGCTGATATAGTAAATAGCGTAGGGATTTTTGTATTATTCTTGACCGAGAAATGCCCCTATCGCTATGTCAGATGCATCTGAGGAAATGTGAAAAGGCAACTCCCAATTGGGGCCGCATAAGATTGGTGCAGTCGAGGCCAGTTTCTTCAAATCTAAAAAAGCAGTGTCACATTTTTCAGACCAATGGAATTCAACGTTTCCAGTTAATGCATACAAGGGTGCAACAATTTGTGAGAAATTATTTATAAACCTACACTAGTACCCTGCATACCCAAGGAAACCACGTACCAATGTCTGAGTACAAGGTGTGGCTAATAAAAGAATTTCCTCTATTTTTGTCGGATCTACCTGTATTCCAGCTGCAGAGATGTAGTGTCTTAGGACTACTCCTTCGGTCATCATCATGTGACATTTTTCATTGCTCAAACACAATCTGGTAGGAATACATCATTCCAATAATTTTTCTAGTGTTTTCAATGCTTGATCAAATTCATCTCCATATGGAGTAAATTCTTCCAAGCAAATCTCGAGCCCTTCTTTTATTTAATCAAAAGTTACATGGTCTGAAATGCTGCCGAATTACACAATCCAACAACAACACCTCATATAGAAAATGTTTTCGGTAGTAATATTCCGTTTCAGCTGGAAAATGCATTCAACAATCAGATTATCCTAAATCTGCATTTATTATTGACGCGATTGGATTGAGCTGGGAATTGAGGACGCATAATAAAGTCGAGGGTTGCTGGACTTGGATAAGGAGCTGGTACGGGTTGATTTTGTTTTATCTTCATTGGGAATTTGCTCCGGTGGGTCACCGGTTAATAGATGTGCAGAGTGTTGTCCTTGATGGCAACCCACCGAATGAAGATGAAGACATGCGACTGTTGACATGTGTTGTCCTTGATGGCAATCCACCTGATGAAGTTATGCTTGACTTGATGGACTTGGTAAATGATGTAAATCTGATGTGATATGATGTTTGTTGACAATATGATGCTGAGTGTTGTTCTTGATGATGAAGATGATGGAAACTTACTTGATGAAGTTGTGCTTGATAGAATGTCTTGATGAAATAGCATGATATCTACAGAGAGTACAGAAGGCAATGAAGAAAGGAATTCAATATGTGCTAGATCTATGATGAAAAGAGTATGTCTCAAGGCATACGCGGATTTGCCTAGGAGAAGTCGTGTATGCACGCGGTAAAGTACGTGCCAAGTCGTGTATGGGCAAAAGCGCTCATAAAGTGCAAAACCAGGGGTAACCACCATGGTATTGACCCATTGTATTGGGTAATGATTCGTCTAAATGACCTCGTCCAGGAATACCATCGGAAGTAATGTGGTTTTGGCTCATGGTATTGGAAAAGGGTAAACCTATATAAGGAGAAGAAATTCATTGTGCAAATCATGAGTGTGGGTGCAAGATGTCTGAGCTTGAATGAATACTTCTCTGTGAAGTATATCTGTATGGAAAGGGTAAAGGTTTGATAATAGATCTGAAACTATGATGCACCTATGAAGAAATGATGAAGCGGAATATCTAGATCTGGAATGTATTTGTATCTGCTAGATCTGTTTATGGAAGGCTTAGATCTGAGATGAGGCGAACATCTGTCTGAAGTAAAAGGGTAAATTTGAACTGAATATCTGATCTGAAGAAGTATGCTGCTCTATAATAATTGAAGATCTATACGCTAGTTCGCCGCAGAGGAAGCGCGTATATACGCGGCTTCGCTGAAGAGAAAGCACATGAGGCTGTCAAAATTAGTTTTGTAATATGCAAGTATATCGTTTATGTGAACGGGCGTGGCGGTTTGGAGCATCGCAGAAAGGAAAGCAGATGCAAACTAGGTTTGCTGAAGTTCCCAGGTAAGAAAATGTCTGGACTGCTTCTTTTGGCTATCGATATCTCACACGTGAGTTATATGTATCTATTTCATGGTTGACTGTGCTTAAAAGTATGGAAAGGGTCCAGTCTGAAAATATGATGAAATGTGGCCTGCAAGTGGTGTCCTAAAGGAAGCTTTGGATCCAGTGTGAAAATTGATGAAACGTGGTCCATAGAGGTGCTGAGGGTTGTAGCCTTCAGTCAGGGGGTCGTAGCTCTCTTCCAGGTGAGGCTGGTAAACGAGATCAGGGGGTCGTAGCTCCCTTCCAGGAGAGGCTGGTAAACGAGTCAGGGGGTTGGAGCTCCCTTCCAGGAGAGGCTGGTAAACGAGCGCAGGTGGGTGCCTGCGTGCTGGTCAAGTCTGCGCCACCACATATGTTGTAAGATGTTTTCTCTATAATAAAATATTGAAGGTTGAGCAACTGCAGCGGTGGTTTTCTCCCGACTTGGGTTTCCACCTAAAAATCCCGGTGTTCATGTGTGATGCTTTGTGTGATGGTTTATTCTGTTGTTACTGCACATGTTTTTTGTTAACTTAACATCAGATGATTGAATAGTGCAAAAGAACTAAGCTAATAATATCTGCATATTTAGATCTCTGCTAATACGCGAGTTGTATGAAGGATGTACGCGTATATACGCAAGTTTACTAAAAGAAAGTAGCGTATGGGTTTTGGAGAGTGAAAAAGTAAAAAGTTTTGAATATGCAGTAAATACTGATTCACCCCCCCCTCTCAGTATTTTTCCCAACACACTGCTAGTTTTGAGACCAATTTGTATTATGTGAAGTGGAGGCAGGTCAATCGGATTGATATGGATTGTTTTTCCAGTAAGGGGGAGAAAAAGGAAAACTTGACCAATTATTACCTGAAGAGGATTGTGTTGGCCAAGGAGTCATGGAAAATGATTAGGATGGCCATACATAAAAAGGTGATTGGCTCTGCCATGCTGTTTCAGGGTTCTTTTGATTAAATTGTGGAGGAGAAAATAACTGAGGTGGGTCTTGTGGCATACCTGGTCGTGCTTGCCATTTCCGACTTTGATTCATTAGATACACTAGTTTTGTTTCTTCTTCTGCCTCTTTAAAAACCTCTTTCAATCCTGGAAGTAAAAGGAAATGGTTAGTGGCGTGGTCCTTGGTACAAATATCACATGTCTATACCATGTCTAATGGAAATTCCCGCTGTATGTGCTTCTTCCGACATCGTGGGAAAAATATAGCCAAGTTCTGTTCTACTATAGCTTGCTTCTGCTTGGCTTGTAGGACATCTAGCTCCATTGTGAGGGTGCCCAAATATCTATTTTAAAATATCTTGAAAGATTACCGAATTTTGCTATGGTCACGTTACCACTGGACTGTTTATAATTCCTTGTCGTTGAATCCTGCCCAGTTGGCCTACTTCGCGTACTACCTCGAGAACACTTGATGTAAAATGCAATAATGTCATCATATTTTTCTTGATATATGTCCCCTTTTCCCATTATATTAAGTGTTTTGACCCATTATTCTTTGATTCCTTTTTTTTTCTCTCAGTAAAACTAATTCTATTTATAAAACATAATAGTACAAAACTACGCTAGTTTCAGCTGTGTGAGCCTGAGAATTGGGCTTGATGTCCAAGCTTAGCATAAACAACTGAACTGCCCAGAGTGGGAAATCAGTTCTTTTGAAATCAAGTCCACCGCCCTTAGAAGGGAAACCAGTAAAATAGTTCATGCATTGTGGTTTAACAAGAGATAGTAAACTAAAATAGCCTACAACTTTTACACCTGAATATAGATTCAAAAAACCAAAAAATTCTTCCATGAGGTCGAAAATCTGTACCAAAGCATGCTGAGGGCAGACAAAGTCATTGTTCAGAAGTTGGGGACTCTGGTTCTTCCACGATCCTCCAACCAAACTCGTCTCCTCCACCTTCATTGTATTTCTCTGGCGGGCCATCCTTACTGAAGAAGTCCACCTGCAAGTGTTACATTCCAAGGCTAGATTTCCCAATGCCCGTGGGCGCAGCGGGAGCCGGAACATTGGTTTTTGCCTGAGAGGGCTGAGGGTCAGGAGGAGTAGGGGGAGGGCGGGGTACAGAAGCAGGAGCCGAGCTAGGGGATTCTTCGCAAATAGTAACAGTAATGAAAGTAGTGAGAACAGGCTTATTCAGGGAGCAATTGAAGAGAAATTTTGCCCTCTAAGAGGACTGGCGGAGGGCTGGGTTGGCAGGCATATTAAAATAAAGGGAGGCCGGTTGAGAGATAGGAGGAGGAGGCTGTGAAGGCGGAGCAAAGTGGGTGCTCCCAGGATTATAGGAGCGGCCCCTCTGACGCCTAGAGTCCGAATGCAGGCTCCAAACAACATCTTCCGCAGAAGATTCAGAGGTCAAGCTCGTGGAAGGGCGTGGGTGGGAAGAGCGCCCTCTGCTCGTTCCACGCCTACAGCACATTCGCTGCCTGAGTCGAGGCATCGTCGCCGAGCTTTGCCAGGAGTGCTTGGGGCAGAAGGAGCAGGCGGAGTTCAACGAAGACCTCTGAAAATCAACCAACTGAGAAGGAAAACAAGAATTTAAATGATAGAAGTTACTCTGGGTGAAGTGGAAACTTGGAAGAGTTTCCAAACAGCCAAGGATGGTGCAACGTCGCCTAGTTTGGGTGCGTGCACTCGGTTCTGCACAATCTGGAGGGCAAGCTCCACACACAGGAGATGGAGGGCCACATAAAACACAAAGACCAGACGAATTCTCCAGAACGGAAGCCATAACAATCTGAACTGGTGAGGCGAGGTGGTATACAGGAGTGGCGAGTGGTATGAATGCAGTGCAGGTTGGCGAAGTTATTGCATGAGTCATGACGCCGCAGGGGGCCATATGGCTGTAGCATGCGAGCGCCCTCGGGATCTGCTAGGGGACTAAAGTCCCATCACTCCGAACCATCAACCGCATCCGGAGATTCTTCTTTCATTCCTTTAATCATTGTTGATTTTAAAATATCTTAAGAAAATGTAGTATATAGAGATCTTTGCAAATTATATTGAAATATTTCAATGTATTCTTCTAATGTCTCATTGTCTCTTGCAGACATATTGAATATTTCATCTTTTAGTTCTTGAGTCCGATAATAGTCTTAATATTTGTTAAGAAAATAGTTTTTCATTTGATCCCAACTATTAATGGTTCCTCCACCGAGCCCCATAAACCATTGTATTGTTGTCCCCTTCAAAGTAGAGGGAAATAATTTCAGTTTCTGAGGGTCAATGGTGTAGTCATATCCCCTACATAAGACATACAATTCAAATAAGAATGCATCCAGATATTTTGAGGTTAGCCCATGGAAGATGGGGATGTTTTGTAATGGAATAGTTTTCATAGGGGTATTTGCAGCCGGATCAACAATGGGATACTCCAATGTTGATGTCTGCCTCTGGTTTTGGTTGTTTGCCATTTAATCAAAGATGTGCCAATAATATTCAAGGATTTGTTGATCTAGGGGAATAATTTGAGTGGGATTAGGGAGTGGATTTGGAGGAGGCCTTACAACACTTTCCTGATCTGGGATAATAGGTTGCTCTATCTCAACCACTCTCTCAGGGGATCCAGGCTTTGGAGTTTTTACTTGTACTGCACTGTTGGTTTCTCCCTCTCCTTCTTGCAAATTGCAAGAATTTCCCTCTCTCGAAGGGTCGGGACTTACGTGCTCAACAGTCTGAAGGCTTTGTTTAGACCCTTCTATTTCACTGTGAATCTCGGCATGGGCTGCAGATCGTTAGGTTGCTACCTGAGGGACTATAGTAGGAATTTTAGTAGGAATGGCTCTGGGTCCTACGGATGCCTGGGATTCAACCTTCTTAATGATTTCATCTTATATGTTTTTCTGCTAAGGACCATAGATCCTTTGGGTTTTGTGGATTTAAGTGGGGTATTTTGATCTAATTCTATATTTTTCTTCCTATTCATAAAAAACAAGAATACCTATCCTATTAACCTCCGCACAATTGTTGAGAAGTGGGTTGGAGAGCAAGTGTTTTTCTTGCTAGTACGCAGGTTCTTACCTCTCGTTTTCAATACCCAATTCTTTCACATCAAAAGGAAAAAGAAATAAAAGACATCACTCTTAAACACTCTCTCTAGAAACAATGCCAAAATTTTGCGTCATGAAGGTAACTATTTTAAAGGAAACCTTAATGCTTTACATTAATTATCAACCCAGGGTAAGTCTTGTTATTTCAAGAGTGTAAGAAAAATATATGCAAGTGACATCAGGGGTTAACTACTCTAGATCGTTGTAAAAAAGGTTGTCTAATTCTCGAAGTTGAGTCAAACTAATTTGAAAGTGAACTATGAAATACCTCAGACTATTCAAAGGAGATAATTTTATTCTAAGCTTCTACAAAAATAACCACTCAAGACTGAAAATAATAGATTGCAATTGAACAACACGCTTTGATGAATTGAACAACAATCAATTATTCTAGATTTTGCAATGGAATTCTCTTTTAATCAACAAATAGCATCATTCAGATTAAATATCAACCAAACGCTCATAATTATGATGAAAAGATCCAAACATTAACTATACGCAGAATTGAACAAAAAAAGTGCTAAAACTAGTCTAACAAATGTAAAAGAATGAATTCCAGATAAGAGGACATGAATGATAAATCTAGTCTAGTGAAAAGGAAGTCATAACATCTCACGCTTTCTATTAACCAATTAAATGATAATGTTATAAAATGTAATGGATAATTGGAAATGAAAATTCTTTAAATAAACGTATAGCACAGAAGTAGCAGGAGAACCCCTAGGGATGGGCATGAAGCCTCTAGAAGTTTACTACTAAGGAATACTCAGAAGTTGTTTATCCTAAAAAATGAAAAATTATTCATTAATCCACAGAGCAATACATTAGCACAAACTTGAGGATTCTGTCTTAATACGTTTATTGCAGGAAAATTATAATAAATTTTTTCCCTCGCCTTGTTCACCTTCGACCTTTTATAGCTTAAAGGAAAATTCAAATGTAGTAATAGATCCTTATCATTATGAGACCCTGCTACTTCGTGGCTATTGATTGAGCACTCCAAGAGTAGGCGTGCCTCTACATATTCCGTTGATTCATAGGAGCCGATATGATTTCATTCGCCTTCCTTACCTGCTATCTTTCGGTCATCCTAGTCAGTATTTTGGCTGTTTTGCTTCCCTATAAATAAATACATCGACAAATACGTTTTTACGTTATTAAACAAACCTTTTATCACTAATTTAATCTACCTTATTTTTTCATTATTTTCCTTTAATTTATTGCTAAGATGAAGGGAAAATATATAAAAGTAAATGAAAAATCGTGGTAAAGATGGGGGTGAAACGTACCTTCTTCTTGGCCCAGCAATCCCCACCCTAGTCTGGGTGCTTAATGCAACTAGGTGTGGGTTCTGAAATTTTCTTGTTGAAATCTCAACACTCCCTCTCAACAAGAAAGGGATTATCCTTCACCCCGATCCTGTCTCTATGGTATTCAAATTTTATCCTAGTGAGTGCCTTCAACAGAATATCTACATCCTGATCTTTTGCGGAAATGTACTGAATCAACATTATCCTTCTCTGCACACAATCTCTGAGATGATGGTACCTAATATCTATATTCTTGGACCTATCATGAAACACAAAATTAATCGAGATTTTAATGCAACTTTGATTATCATAATGAATCACCGTCGGATCCATCTACGTACCAAACAAACCAAACAATATCTTTCTCATCCAGATAGCCTCACATGCAGCTTGACTTTCTGCCATGTATTCCACTTCCGCTGAACTGAGTGCCGCAGATCGTTGTTTCCTGTTGTACCAGGAAATTGCTGTCAATCATATGCTAAAGATCCCTTCTTATGTGATCTTTTTTTCTGATGGACTGCCTACCTAATCTGCATCCGTGAAGCCTTGAAGCTTCACTGCTCTATTCGTCTGTACCATAGAACATACTCTGATGTGCCCCTCGGGTATCTCAAGACATGCTTCCCTGCCTTCCAAAAGAGCTTGGTAGGCTTAACCATAGCTTGACTTAGCTGGTTAACCGCATAGCAAATGTATGGTCTCGTGTTCACCAAATACATTAGTGAACCCACTAACTACCTGTAGACAATAACATCCTCTACCTCTCTAGAAGTAGCATCCTCTTTCCTCCAATTTCATGGAAGAGGAATATCCATGGTTTTTTAGCTCTCCATGTTAAACTTACCTAATATATCCTTTGCGTACTTTACTTGAGACACAAAAATTTCACCATCTCACTGCCATATTTCCAATCCAAGGAAATAATGAAGGAGGCCCATATCCTTCATTTCGAACTCCCTTGCAAGATCCTCCTTGCATGAGTTTATCAGTTGCTCTTCACCAGTCAAAATTAGATCATCAACATAAAGAAAAATGATCAATATCTTACCCTCAAACAAAATCTGGTACAAGTTTACATCTAATTCACTTTTGGTGAAGCCCGGTCTGGTGAAATATCTGTCTATCCAAGTGTACCAAGCATGGGGTGCTTGCTTCAACCCATACAATGCTCTTTTGAGTCGGCACACATGCAACTCACTGTTGAATATCTCAAAACCTTCAGGCTGCTCTATGTACACTTCTGCCTCAATGATCCCATTGAGAAACACAGTTTTCACATCCATCTGATGAATGCACCAACCCATCTGCATTGAGAGTGCAAGGATGGAACTTAAGGAAGAGTACCTTGCAACAGGTGCAAAAGTCACATCATAATATATCCCCTCGATCTGTGAGAATCCCCAGGCCACAAATATGGCCTTGTATTTCTCCACACTCCCATCAACATCTTGCTTTACCTTGTAGATCCATCTCGATCCAACCACTGATTTGTTGACCGGTCTTGGGACTATCTCCCATGCATTGTTCTTGACAATGGAGTCATACTCTACCACCATTTCATCAACCCAAGTTGGTTGCTGCACTTATTCCTGAAAGGAATATGGTTCAGTCACAATACATTTACTCATAAGATTCATGTATCCACTAAATCGGTCAGGAGATTGTCCCTGTCTACACTGTGAAGTAGGGGCTTATACATTCTCTGCAGCATAAAGTCTCAATCTATCAGCTTCTGTGGTGCACCTTCTGCCATTTATGATGGATGGCTCTGCATGAGTGTTTTCCTCCACTCCATGAACCTCCTCATGTGGTTGATCCACATCTTGAGACTCATCCTTGGGAACCAATAGTTCCTCCTCTGCATGCAAAAACAACTCCCTCTCAAGGGAAAACCACATGGCTTTATCCTCATCAAATTTTATTTCCCATCATACAATAATAATTCTGTTGTTTGGAAAATACACACGATAATTATGGGGTGTTTCAGTGTACCCCACAAAAATTACAACCTTAGTTGTTGGTTATAGCTTCTTCTTGGTGTCCTTGGTCACATGCACATAAACAGATGAACTAGAAATCTTAAAGTGTGAAACATCAGGTTTCTTACTAGTGAAAGCCTCTTCAGGTGTACTCATGCCAGGGACTCTATGAGGACAACGGTTTTGTGCATGTATTACTGTATTGCATGCCTCCGCCCATAGATCCATCAGTAGGCCTTACTCATGCAACATCGCTCATGCTACACCCAAAATAGTTACACTTTTCCTCTCCGCGACCCATTCTATTGTGGGTTATGAGGCAC
Source organism: Pinus albicaulis (assembly GCA_034641835.2). Classification (NCBI taxonomy): domain Eukaryota; kingdom Viridiplantae; phylum Streptophyta; class Pinopsida; order Pinales; family Pinaceae; genus Pinus; species Pinus albicaulis. The sequence goes on from CM076578.1 coordinate 522,324,353, forward strand.
TATTATTTCTCTTCAAATTCCTTCTTTCTTGCAGAAGTTCTTGAATTCATTAGAGATGCATTCTCCACCATTATCACTCTTTAGAGCCTTCACTTGCTTCCCCGAATCTTTCTCCACCAGTGCCTTAAACTCACATAACTTATAGAATCTTTTATCTTTCTTCTGCATGAATAATATCCAACACTTACAAGAAAAGTCATCAAAAAATATTACATGGTACTTATGTTTTGCCATTGAAGCAACAAAGCAAGGAACACACACATCTGTGTGAAATCTCTCAAGGATCCCTGAAGCTCAGTTTTCCTTCTCATGAAAGGTGGCCTTTACATATTTTCCCATAGTACATCCCTTGCATGTGTCTGACTATGCAAGTGTACCCCTGGGAAGACCAGTAGAAATTTGTTGCATGAATTTCAAGGCTCCATGGTGCATATGGCCCAATCTCCCGTGCCATGATTCGCCCTCATCTAGGCTCACCACTTGATCTGCCTTGCCCATCATTGCTGCGCAACCATCTACCTCCAGCTTGTATATATTATTAACTCAAATCCCTATATCTTGGCTTGTCTTGTTGTTTTATGTTGCAGGAAATATTTTCCTTCACTAAAAACAACATCATAGCCTCTATCCTCCAACATTGCGACTCAGATCAAATTTTTCTTCAAACTTGGTACATGCATTACACATTTTAATTGCAAGGGTTTACCTGACTACTTCTGAAAGGTAATGGTACCAATACTAGTAGCACTGTACAGCCTGTCATCGCCCATTTCAATATGCATCTGGAGATCCTTCTCCTCCAAGTCACTGAAAATTTCCTTGTCTCCCATCATGTGAAAGGAAGCATCACTATCCAAATACCACATAGATCCCAATGCACTAGACACCATGCATGTGATCAATGAGAATTCAAGCTCAAATTGCGAGGAAAGGGCCTCACCAGCTGCAGATCCTCCATCTTTCTTGTTCTTCTTCTTTTGTGGACAGTTAGTATAAAAATTCCCATGCTCATGATAGTGAAAACACTTCACCTTGGACATGTCCTACTTCTTACCATTCTTAGACTCAGATTTAGAATGGAATTTATTCTCCTTCCCCTTTCTTGCCTTGGAAGCCAAAGAAAAATCCTCTTCATCCTCATTCTTAGATGAAGATCCATCTCTGGTGTTCCGTCTGAACTCCTCCTGCACCAAATCCGACCACAGTCGTTCCCAATCTGGAAAATTTTCCCTTCCATTGACTGAGTCTTGCTAACTGTTCCAACTCTTGGGAAGCCCTAGGAGAGCCAAGCTCACCAAATCATCATTAGGGACTCTTATTCTGGCACTCCCTAGTTCATCCCAACATTGGACAAACTTTGTTAGACATTTTGGAATGGTGTCGCCCTTTTCCATCTGGAACTTCCTGAGTTTATCTTTGAGCACCAATTTCTTATGGTCTCTACTGATTTGGAATAGATTTTTCAAAGCCTTCCACATTGCATATGGTGTGAATTTCCTATGGAGGCTTTAGACAATGTGGTCTCATAATCCCTCCAATAGGATCCTCCTCACCTTTGCCACTTTCTTTTGCCATGCATCAAGATTTGCAACATCTGCCACAACGGGTTTAGGAACATCATTGTTAATGAATTTGTTCAAGCCATTGTCTTCGAGTACTACCTCCATCATTTCCTTCCAATAAATATAGTTTGAGCTGCCCTCGAGTGCATGCTCTAACCTCAAGCCATTGAAATCCATTTCGATCTTGAATCAGCTGTAGCACCAAGAAAGTATTTCTGCAAATTAAAATTCTATCTAGTCACAAACTCAGCTCTCACTTCAATTCTGAAATTTCTTGTGCTCTGATACCATGTAGAAATTATATAGCATGAATGTATATCTTGGATTCACCCGATCTAACAACGTACTAAAGTTAAATATTGAATCGATTCTACAAATATTTTGCGAAATTAAAAACATAATCGCTAATCACATGAACATAAAGAAAGATCAATCACACACAACACAGATAATTTCTCGTGGAAATCTTATAGCTAAAAACCCCACTATCTTCTATTGTATATTTAGCATGGATCATGAAAAAATTACATACAAAAATATTCTCACAAGAGCCCTCCAGTACTTATCTAATTGTCTCACACTGTCATGTGCAAAACTGACCAACAAATAGCCAATTCTCAGCCTCTAGACAGCTTGCCTTGCTTGCGCAATCCCTAATGAATGCAATCCAAAAAAGATAGGAATTTTGGCCTTCCTTGACTGTGCAAGTATCATGGGCACTCCAATGGGTGTTTGGTTGCATGTGTGAAAGCCAATAATCCTACAACCGATATTAAACTTCCCTTTCACCTAGAACCCAACTGGGTCTCCACTAGATCTGACATGCATGCAGCTAATAATAGTAAATCCTCAATTTAATGTGAGATCACTGATTATGAATTAATTAATTTAATTCAATAGATCTCTCGCTAGTGTATCTTCAATTAGAACTAGCACAGTTGATTTTAACTCACTTAACTGAGTTAAACTAATTACAACCTGCATTAACTAATGCACCATTACACTTCGAACTCTGTTACATCTAGAATTACTCTGCATGCCTCACCAACTACCTCTAACTCAAAATCCATTAGGTAAATTAATTTATCACTTTCAGTTAACTGTTTCAATTCATCACTGAGAATATATTATATTTTAATGTACATCTTAATTAAGGGATAACCAAAATAGACATGCACCCAAAAATAACACTGTTGGCCCCACCCTAGTCTGGGTGCTTAATGCAACTTGGCGTGGGGGATGAAATTTTCTTGTTGAATCTCAACAAGAGCGTCCCAAAATATAATTTCATACATAAAAAAAACTTCCATACACGAGACGGGATATCATCCCCAGGCTGTAATGCATACTGTTAGCAACAACTCCTACTCTTAATGACGCCAGAACACGTCTCTAGCGTATACCTATAAATGTGATTCATTAGGTTCCAAATGCTCCTTAGGTTGATCAAATAAATTTTAAGGTTGATCTTGAATTATGTCTCAGTTTTAAATTCCTAGCGATGTCACCTGAATCCCTAAGATGTAGCTAAATGAGAGAAGAAATCATTCATTTCGACGAAAACTAAGTTAATTAAGGAGAGGGAAACTCATGCAATCATCGCAGAAAATAAAACAAATGGATGGAATGACATTCACTTTTCTATTCCAATGCACAATATTAAAGCAAAACAAAAAAATTTCAATTTCTTTCCTTTCACTAAATGCACTAGAAGCGAATTGAAATGAAACTTTTTATTTTCGAAAGTGAAATGAAACATTTTTTTTTTTTGTATTTTTCTTATAAGCACAATGAAAAATGTAGAATGTAAATAAAAAAAACAATGCTTTGAGTACTAATGAAATCTCCCAAAACACATACAAGAGGAAAAGATTAAAAAATTGAAGAGAGACCCAAATCAATTTCCTCAAAACAAGACACTCTTCATTTCTATACTGATCAACACTCAAAGAAAAAAAACTTCAGTCAAAAGCAAGAAATTGTGATCTATGCTTGATAGCGAAAAGAAACTCAAATGCACACAAGGTTGACACTTGAAAATTCTAATCGTGAGAATCGACTGAAAGAAAAATTCAATAAAAAAAAAAGCCTGAAAAATACGACAAGACTTGATTCAAGAAGAATTTTGGAAATCAACAAAGCACGCAACTGCTCAGATGACCCGAAAGCACCTAGAAACCCTAGGGTGACAAGGATGCACTAGCTTTGCAAAAGATAAAACCAAAGAAGTCAAAATTGAATAAAAAATGTCACTGAATAGAGAAGAACAAGAGTTATTCAAACAACAAAGAAAACAAAAAAGGATAAGACCCACTAGCTGACCAATAGAAGGAAACTCTAAAAAATTATACATAGAAATCGACATGGCTACTAAGCTGCAACCCACTCTAGAAGAGGAAAAGAGCTACTGTGCAAATGCATTGAGAGCTAATTGACGTGATTGTCAGAGAAATACTAGTGCTGATAGAGGAGAAGACTTGAAAATAAAAGTGTTTGCTAAACTAACACCAGGCATATCACTTCAACAAAGAGATAAATGTTTGTAAGCAGTTATAGAAGCTATAGAGACAAGGAGATGGACACTCGACTAAAAATAATGTCAAAACAAAAAATAAAATATTGAAAACAAGAGACTTAAACGCTAGCACTCCCTAGTGCAGTTGCCAATTTCTTATGTAGGAAAATTCTCTCTGCAGATTGAGACAATCCCTCTAGCCCTAGGATGGGTCTAGTAACAACAGGGAACAATCTAAAGCCTACTTTCCTAGATTGCAAATGGATGCAGATCATGAATAGATCACATACTTCAATCTGATGTTGTTCCTCGCTTGAATCCTTTGATCATTCATGCTCCGTAGTCAGATCCTTGTTGTTGCTAGTGATTGGTTACCTGCATAAGAGATCAAACAACAACAAACATGAAAGCATAACATATATCTCGCATAAACAATCTATCTCGTTGATTAAGGAGAACTAGAAATCCAATCATACGTTAACGACGATAATGGAAAGAAATAATCAATTGTATTATATTAATATAGAGAGGGGGAGTTACAACCGGTGCCTTGATGTTGCAACTCTCCTTCAACGGCTTCAGATCTAGGCATGTCTCCAAAGTGATTGTTTCAACTTGATACGAAGGGGCCGAAGGTCTCCACTCTTGCTCAATGCCTATAGAAACAAATATCTCTTTGTTGTTCTTATATCTCTATTCTAACTAGTAGAGGTATTGGAGGATTTCCATTTTATAGCAAGGGAAGAGGGAACATGGATCCACTTAAGGTGGGGAAATAGGTTATCCATTTGTGGAGTTCCAATTTTTTAGGAACAAGAAGCCCAAAGGGAGAAGCTCGATTCTATCCTTAGGAACAAACAACTAGCTCTCCACCAGGAAGCTTCTAGATCTCGAAGCTTCACTTCCATTTTAAAAAAAATTCTAGAAGAGGATCGGCACGGGTATGATTCTCATTCCTGCGTCAATCGGAGCTACCCCAGACCAAAAAAAGAGCAATCAGCGAGATCAAGACATGCAGAGGGCACGCCGCTCCAAATAACCATGTTTTAAGGTGCTGCTTCAGGAATGGTCAACAGAGATTTTGTTAAATATGTTGCAAGGGATATAATGGCACATTTCATGATGGAAAATAGACACAGGGGTCACTATTATGGGCATAGAAAATTTTAGGGACGAATTTTCATCCATGGGCAAAATTAAAGGGTTTTAAATTTTTATTGGGTGAATTTTTTGTATCATAGTATACTTTTTCAATTTGCCCCAAATTTATTTTATAAAAAAAATACGTCTAGAAGTTAGCCCACCTTATTTTAAGAGAGAGGGTAAAAAAAGTAAATGTATATTTCAAATCGCCCCAAATTTATTTTATAAAAAAGATAGGTCTAGAGGTTAGCCCACCTTATTTTAAGGGAGAGGGGGAATTAAAACATCTTATAATATTTGATCCCTATGGGCCATTGATAGCTCCAGATTTAAGATGGATCTAAGTTGGCTGTAATGTAATATAATGTGTTGTTTATCTCTAAAAATAAAAATCACACTATGTGAAAAACAATTTTACTTGATCAAAATAAAATAAAAATAATTTCATGGTATTTACCCATGGTATGACAACCCATGGTATTTACCCATGGTATTCATGTGGAACATAACATATTTAAAGGGTAAAATTAAACCAACCTAGATCCATATTAACTTAGGATCTACCAATCCGAGAGAGATATATCAAATAGCTTGTGATGCAAACCTATTTTCACTGAGTGAAAAGAAATTTGAACCCTTTTGAGGTTTGGTGGATCCAAAGTTAAAATGGATTTACACTGGTCACATTTTGTAAGCCTAGATGATGCTTCAGAAGTGGGTATGTTTTTTATGTTATACATTCCTAGATGAGGCTTTAGAAGTGGGTATGTTTTTTATGTTATACATTTTATTTTAAAACAGTCTTAGGAGTGGTAAATAATTTATTTCCCCATTAAGATAGAGATTTAAAGATAATGGGGCAATTGACATTATGGATCGTGTGAATTTGAAGATGATGTTTATATAAATAGTTGTTTTCTTTATCTAAGTGAGTTATAGCTTAGTAAGAATACTTTAGTATTTTTCTGTATCAATGCTTCAAATTAGAAATCACTTGGACTATTGTTTCAACACTATAATGTGTGGAAAATTATGATATCTTGAGGGTAGACATTTTTTTTAACAAAATATTCTTGTTGAGTAGCAGACTCTTCTCTGGGAAATAACCTCAGTAAGTTCAACTGACATTTACTTTCATTTGAATACCTTTATTGACAATATCTAATATCAACATGTTAAACATCATTTTAGCAAAATCTTATTGAAATTTAAACTAAAATTTTATATTTTCTAAAACACAAATCTAATTAAAAATGAAACTTTGGAAATTTATTTTTAGCAATGGTACGTTGTTTTTCACCCCAATCTCTTCAAATTTTAACTTTATTGGTTTCAATATTTGCAGGTATACATTGTTCTTTTTTTTTTTAACTTTTAACTTAGATTAAAATCCTAAAAGGAAATCCTAAAAATGATATGAAGGGTTGTTTAAAAATGAGATCATCATAAAAAAGTTCTATAATGGATAGGAGGACCCGTCAAATTTAACCCCTGAAGCCATGGATTTTAAACCTTCACAATTTCGGAATAAGTCTAGGTGGTATTATTAACTTTTTTTGACATTATTCTTAGTTAAGTATGAAAATTTTTTCTTTGAGAAGTAAGTATATGATCTCTAATTATTTTATTTTTTTATTTATTTTTACGAAAATTATGAAAACATTTCCTTAGTAAGGAAATGATGATTCTATATATATATATATATATATATATATATAATGAAAATTATGAAATACAATTATGGCTATTTTCATTTCTTGAAATGTATCTTTAAATACATACAAAGCTAGATTCTACAATTCCAAAAAGGTTACTCAAAAACTAAAAAGTGATTTTATCATAAATAATAAAAAAACAAACAAAAAAATTATGGGTTCTAATTAACACACCAGCACACCAATTAGTTTTAATTCAAATAAAATATAACCTCAATCCCACACATAAAGTTATCTGAAAAAATTTCAAAAAAAAATTAAAATATTTTAACCAATTCCACTAAAATTTGTAAGGAAAATATATAATACTTTTAATACATAACCTTAATATTATAAAAAAAACAAAATAATACAATCACAAAAGAAAAATGAGTTTCAAATAACTAACCCTATTTGAGGTTTTCACCACTTCTACCTAATTTGATAACCAACATGGGAGGGAATCCCACATTGTTCTTCCAATAAAAAACATCCAATACCATCATAAAGTCTGTTACTAATAATTTTAGAGGTTATTTCAATAACAAGCATGAATTTTTAAGGAACAATATTCCAAATCCAACGACGGTCTTACCATTCATACAGACACATTCTTAAATTTTAAAGAATTAATCGACAAACGTTTCAAGATTACATATAAAAGTTCCCAGTTACTGCAGGATCAAACGTGGGCATAAACTCAATAACGAAGTTATCTAGTTACACAAGAGATATAAGTTATTACAGAATCAAATGTACGCATAATTTCAATAATGAAGTTGTCCATTTACACAAGAGATCTGTGATAATACATAATCTCTGAATAGCCACATACTAAAGATTCACTGAATAAGGAAAAAATGAGATAGTTTTAATTATCTGAGTCTTCACCACCTTCTTTGTATCTGAATAGCTGCAGTATGAAGAGTGAGTCATCCATCACCTCCGTTTTTAGGAACAAACTTGATAAAAATATGGATATATGTCTAAAATTATATGTAACAAAGTATGAAATTAACAATTTTCAATATGAAAGAGCACTAGCTCTTTGGCTATCATATTGTGATAGAAAGGGCGAAGATGATACAACAAACTTCGACCAAATTGAGAAGTGGAAAATTGATATACCACAATATTTTATCTATTCCAATATATATGAAGTCCCAAAGGACACTTATTTTGGTATACATGTTCCATGGGTTGTGTAAGAAAAATTGAATGGAATAGTACAAATGAGGTGATTCCTTTTATTTGATTAAATTTGTTGTTCCTATGTTTTTGGTGCAGGTTCTAAATTATTTATCACAACAACATTACTAATAATATATGCCAATTTGACATTGCATTTGGGGTAATAACATGTTCTATACTTTTTATTCTTTATTGTAAAATTAAATCCATATTTCCTTGTTGCAATGTTTTTTTTAGATTGATGTATTGATGATCAACTATTACTTTATCCCTTTCTTGTATGTGATAGAAAATGAAGCAATAATTTTATGAGGTGAGGGTCTATATTTTGACATAGGTAGTGTCCTTGTATTAAAGGAGAAATAAGTACTTAACAAGGATTTTACTAAGCAAGAATGGGTTCATTTCAATTAGATGAGTTTTTTTTTTGTAGCTCTAATATCTTGGTCACTCTTAATGGTTTGTTTGTTTGTTGCATTTGGATAATTTTCCAAGTTTGAAAATTTTGGGTTTATTTTCGTTAAAAATTATGATCTCTTAAATTCTTCTAGTTTTTATTTGATGTTTAATTGATCCTTTTGTTAAGGAATGATTTGTTTCATCTTATTTTATTGATTTAAGGGGTTCGGTTAAAGTTAAAGACCTTTGTTGAGTGAAAATGTATTTTGTTTGTTTTTTTTCATGTTCATTTGAGAATGATATGTTATTAGGATTAATATACGACTTCAATTATTATCTAAGCATTCAATATATTTTCCATAATTATTATTATTTTCTTTATATATTTTATTATCGAAGTATATGTTTTATTTGATTTTTATTTTTATTTCCTCTCACGTTGTGGTGTCACAAAAGTATATTCACCTTTTAGAACCTACTATTTTATTTTATATTTTCTTTAAAAATACTTATTGTTTGTTAAGAGAGGAAAATGAGCGCTGCTTAGTTTAGTGAAGAAAAAAGTGGTCTATGCACTAGGATCCTATGTGTTCATGATATAAGTCATATTATCATGAGAAGGACATTCATCTAATGCAATTATGCTTTGATACCAATACAAAAAAACATCACATGTAATTAGTTGAGAATATAGATTGTTTAGTGTAGTACTATTCTTGAAGTGAAAAGCCCCTTGATGATCATTGTTTTGTGACATATGATTCAAGGTAATGAATATGCATAGACTAATTTTTATATTTGCGTTAGATTTTTTAACTCACCCATTGTAGATTTTTAATGAGTTTGTGTTATTACCTTTTTTTTCATCGTGTAGGAAATTAAGTTTCAATGCATATTCATCTTCCATTCATTCTCATTTTTTATTTTGTGCGATTTCAAATAATTTTTTACCAAGTCAATATTATTAGATTTATTAACTGTAGAATAAATTGCAACAACGACTACAATAGTTATGATCCAAAAGTAGGTGAAAAACCTACATATTATGATGAAACACCATATTTTAAAGTTGTTGGTTTATTTGAATTTAAGGAATTAGAGAAGTATGTACCTTTTAGAAAAGTGATGTATAAGAAAACAAAAGAATTTTATGTAAATATTCATGATTTTGATATACCTATTCATAGACCTTATTTTCATGTGAAGCCTATAGAATATGAATTACATAGAATATTGCAGGATTATCTAGATGTGTAAAGACCAATTTTGAGAAAAAGAATTTATTTTGTTCAACGTCACATGCCTTTGGGGGTGCCTTTCCAATTAATTTCCCCTTGGGATGTGATAAGACATTTGTGATAAAACATAATAAAAACATGCAAAAATATTTTCAATAGTGTACAACAAGAACCTAGAGCAACATTACCCGTGATTTTTCTTTTCCAAAACATGGAAAATTGTATATCATAGTTTTTAAATAAATATTTTTCTTATTGTTACATATGTTTCTATGTATTGGTAACGAATCACTAATATTTTACAATGTTTTCTAATTTTTTAGAAGATCAACCAATAATTTTCAATACTTTATAATCTAGAGAAAAATTTGCCAATATTTAAGAAAATTTTATAATTTAGTGAAAGATTCACCAAAAAATTATATATGTATATTATATTAATGAAAAAATAGCCTATACATTTTTATATATGCCATGGGGATTAGCCCATTTATTATACATATAAATTTGGGGGGTTTCTTACAATTTTCCTTGATTACGGGTTTCCAGGATTAGGAACTGGGAGTACAAGGACAATGACAAATTGTTGTGTAACATTAATTCCCTTCATCGAGGGTTGAAACTCGCATGTGAATTCCTTCAAGTGTTCTTGCAGTTCCTCATTCCAATATTCTACTTATTTTTTTTGCCTAGTAAGTTTCTTTATCTCTGCCTTGCAGGTCTTGAGCCCAGTTGCCAATTCCCTGAGGTGAGCCTCTAAAATTTCTATTCCTCCCATATTCTGCCATACACATACAATTATTAGTTCATTAATTAAGAATAGAAAAACAAATATAGATGCAGATGGTCATATTTTCCATATGGAATCAATAAGTTTCCCTGATACCTGCAACCTCATTAGTATGCATCACATAGTGTAGAGGAAAAATAATCAAGAGGGATAAACCAACATGGAAAGTGAGATTTGATACGTGAGATATTGCAAATAATTTCTTGCCAGGGGCCATAGAATGCATGTGGTATTATGTGTGTTGTTTTCCATTACCCAAATTAAAATCCAACACAAATATGAAAACATAACTGCTATAGCAAAGCTTGAAATTTATGTACACAACTTCCCTAAAAAATCCCCACAAACCATTATGGAAATAATATTCATTTACTACAACAAACAACCACAACCCCTAAGAATATGAACAACGGGTAAATTAAAGGGATAATGGAGAAGTGAGGGAGAGCACATTAATCATGAATTTAACAACAAACAAAACAACACTATACAATAACCAAACCAATGCAAAAAAACAAAGTAAACAAAAAACTTATGGCTTGAACATCACCCTATCTCTGGTAAATTACTTGAAAACTAAGTGTCAAGGACAAAATTTCTACTTCTAAACAAAGCAAGGACCATCATGATCTTCAATGCCATGATAAGTGAACTCCATTCCCATGTTAGGAAAACTAATTGTCTGACCAAATATAGTTATACGTCCAATCATGCTAATAACCAAACCATAATCTCCTGAAAGAGTCAAAGAGAGCTCTCTCAGAGCTAGAAACCAAATGTGAATACCATATGACCAGGTTGGGCTTAATTAAACCCATGAAACAATAAACCACCATCATCTTTGGATCAAAATAAATGGTCTAGATCAAGTATTCGTGTTATTTTATTTATCACTTTTCTACCAGATTTACAAAGTTGCATATGAAATTCAACACTTTCCCTCGAATAATATTACAACCACTTACAATACGCCTTTATGTCAAATTCTTAGGATATCACATGTGCTAATTATTTCCTTACAATATTCAATTTACTTTATATATGCATGCATTAATCCTCTTGTTATTTTGCAGCAACACAATTTGGATGACCAAGGATAAAAGATCACCATTAAGAAAGTGAGGTGTGCATCATAAACCATGATAAAACCATTGGATAGAAGCATCACCACACCTCCAACTACAACCATGGATTTAGTAACATGGTAGTAAGGCCAATATAATATCATGACCACGTCATTTATCAAGCCACAACGCCATCAAAATTATCACTATATCATTATCAAGAAAACAACCAAGTCATTTTCCAATGTTAAGTGCTGAGACCAAATGATGATATCAATCAAATATAAAATCTCTCAACCATCATTCATCACCCATCACCTAACGAAGTTGAAAATTAGCCAACAGTGCACACAATGCTAAAATAATATGCCACTTTTAAACAAAATAGTCAAAAAAAGAACAAGCTAACCTTTAAATATATCTAGGATAAACAACAAGTAAAATAGGTGCCACATCACCACCCTTTTTTCTCATGCATTCACATATATCAACACCAACCATTATTTTCAATATGAAATTTCATCATAAAGCTTTTAACACCATATAATGGACATATAATGAAGGAAAGTCAACCATTAAACACTGCCTGAGATAAAGCACAAAGATGTATCTGTGATATTACCATTAACCCATAAATAAAATAGAGGAGAATGAAGTTTCCTTTTCATTTTCACCCTTATGCCTCCCCTACAAATAGATGGTGGGCCCCCTTGAGTTTAATTCATAACCGAAAGTGGCAAGGGATTCCAGTGATAGGGAATGATCCAGGATAGGTAGCCAACAACTGTATTGAATGGGTTCATTTTATTTTTCTCACTTTCCTATTCTATATCCATTTTTTCCCTATTTTCATGACTATAAATAAAAAAATAGTACTAGTGAAGCATGCACAACTGCTCTGGTGGCTAGGATTCCTAGTGCTCCTCTAGGTCATTCAACTCAATGGTCAACCATTAGCTTATTATAAATCAATTGTCTCTCATTATTTCACTCTCACTTTATTGATAAGTTGATTCAGGAATCCTAACTCTCTTCTTACTTCTTATCGTGGCGCAACCAAAAAGCTAGGGTCTCTGCAAGTATGAAACTTTAGAATTAAAACCTACCACTTTCCCACATGGAAAATGATGAAATTTCCACCCTTGATGACAAATTAATTAGTAAGCACAATGAGTTCTTATCATTTTCACTCATGAGCATATTCTCCCCGCTTCTCCCTCACATCTACATAAAAAGTACATGGTTATGGTAAACTTTCTGATTGATGCACTGTATAATGATCTTTAATTGCAAACTCTAACTTGTAATTCCAAGAATAATTTTTGGATTTTCCATCATTACACACGTGAGCCTTGAGATAATCATGCATCATAATGGTTCCTTTTCAACTGATTTTTGTAATGGCTCTAATGAGATAATGCAACAAGCCAATCTTTATAAGGAATAATTTGAATTTATACATGCCAATAAATAATTTTGAATTTATTGGGTCCTAACTTATAGATAATGCCTTGAATTTTGAAGAGACTAAATGAATCCATGGATATACCATAGATTTACCTAACCAACTCCATTTATATTGGTGTCCACCGAGAACTCATCTTAGCAGCCACCTAAATAAGGACAGAGTTAAGTCTTTTTTTTGCATATCAATAACTTATTTATAACTATTAGGATCAGAATATGATAACATTCAAGCTAATTGATTCACTCTCTTAAATTATAAAATCAAAATGATCTCATTTCCTCTACCTCAAAAAAGTATAGTCATTACACATGTAGATGTTAAGACAGATCATTGAAATTGACCATATCAGGGATCCATTAGATGTGTATCTAACGTTGAAATGGAGGGAGATATTGCTCTAAGATATGAATAAAATTCAAAAAAAGAGAGAGTTCATCATTCAAACATGTGGCTCTAACATCGAAATGAAAAGAGTCATAAATTCATTTTTCACCCCGAGGCTCAGTGTTGGAATCTAGGCTCTGATACCACTTGTAGCACATCCCTTTACATAACCAGGGGTGGTGACTATGCCACACGAGACATTTTTTGTGGTTAGAAGGAAAAATTGGTTATTATTTCATAATAAATTCATGTATAGAGTTAAGGTTTAAATCATTCTCAATTTGATAGAAATGGTACACTCATAAACATGTAAAAACACAATTTATAAGAATATAACCATATCAAAGACACCCTCAGGAATTTGATAAATCCAATGAGTAAGTTCTACCACCAAGTTTACCATCAAGAAATGCTAGGGTAAAAGTCCAAGAGAAGGAACATGCCAACCATGATAAATGGAAACCCAATTATATGTTCATCCAAGGTAATCATTAACTGAGTGATCTGGAAAATCACCACAATTATTTGAGGAAATAGTTGCCATTTCCAAGCAAAGCCTACTTGCAAAATATCCTAAAAAACCTCTAGGCATCTTCAATGAATGCAGATGATGTAATTCACTCCTACTATGTATATATTCATTGATTTATATGTGGGCAATGAAACAATTCTCTTAACATTTGATACTTACCTTGGGCTGAGTAAACTCTATGAATATATTATAATATTGGTATGCACACAAGCATGCTTTAATGCAAATGGAAACAAAAACGTAAAAAGCCTTCAATAATTATGGTGCTTTCCTAACTTTATATAAGTGAAGTAATTATGGTTTTAGGCCCTTTCTTTTTATTGGAGAGAAACCATTGTTTTCTTTATACATCATTTTGGTTTGCTTCAAAGGAAAGGGTCTATTTATTTAAAGTTTCACAATATAAATATTATGAGTTTTTTTCATTAATCCTTACTACAAATTTTAATTACAAATCAATATTTGCCACAAATATCTCTTTATATTCCTTTTCTTTATGATCAAACTATGATTCAAAGAAGAAATGTCTATTTACAAGAATTTTTTCATCTATGGTAAACCCAATAAAATATATTAGATTTGATTTAACATATGAGACAATATTTCCAAAATAAATAACATACCAGATTCAATCTACATATAACATTCAACATATGAGTCAATATTCCAAAAGAATAACATGTCAGATTTGAACTACATATAGCATTCACTAAGTGAACAAATAGATAATGTTTCCAAAAAGATATAACCCCAAAGCCATAGGTATCGAATTTCTAATGGAATTCATCTCAAGATCAATTAGATTCGGGTTTTTGTACTTTAAATAAATTTATAATATTGAAAGGGGCTCCCATGCTTCTTATATATCCACATGTTACTCTCAATTACATCTCATTTCCAAATTATAAGTTTCTATAGAGAAAATTGATCACTTACTATTGAAAGATAAATTTAAAAAACAAAATTGCTACGATTACAGTATGAATAGAATCGATCAATTTAGAGATTCAATTTAGGAAATCACGTCATTAAGGCAAAGAATCATAGGTTTAATGTTATATTTACCATCCATTTTGATTTTGGGAGAGAAACTATCAAAATTTGGTGTAACCAGGCTATAATTATTCCTTTATGTAGTGATTGATCTTTTATATATATATATATATATATATATATGAATTATAGATAAATCACTACATGAAGAAATAATTATAGCCACCATCGCATCACGTTCTAGGATTATATGAAAGAATTGTTATAATTTTCCAATACTGGACTAAAGTCCTCTTAGGTTTAAATATAGAGAAAAAATTGCACCTCAGTACATTAGGGCATAAAAAGAAACATTTGCATTCTAGGGTTTCATATTTCAAACATGTTATGGCTGTGAATAGATTACACAACTCAACCAAATGACATTTTGATACCATAGATTCCATTTGCAAGGTTAAATTGTAGCTATTACAGAACTAATATTCAATATATTCTTTGTTAACATCTCTGCAATATAAATTTGGTAGCTTTTACAAGAGATACAATCTCTCTCTTTATATTGTTTCAGTAGGAAGTATCTCACGAACACTATCCCTCAGTAAACACTTAAAATCAAGAGAAGATAGAAACCAATGCCAAGCAAATAGAGGTGGAAGTAATATATTTTAGATTATAAATGAACAACAAACTCATAAATACAGTTTCCTAAAGACGCTACAGTCATCATTTATTTTTAGTGGAAGAAGGTTTTCTTAAATATTGGAGACCTAAATTTTTCTCAGGAACTATTGCTCCCATAGAATTTCATTTTGATCTCCAAGTTTTTGGGTAGTGGGACAAATTCTATATTTTTCCTCCCAACCATTGACAGTTACCAGAAGTTACTTCAAGCAAATTTCACCCCCAAGCTTGACCATCCAACAGTTAGGAAATAGCAGGGACTCCATAGGTTTGGAACATCTCAATCCTTTGATTTTAAAGGAGATTTATTTATAGGGTAGTCTGGGATTTCTAGAGATAAGACACCTCCACCCACCAACCAAAAGGGATACTTAAGGTGTGAGCTTCCACCCTTTTATTAATCTTAGATTTCAAAGATTAAATGTCCATTCTAATATCATTTACACAATAAATCCATTCAATCAAAACAAGGGCTACAAGGTTCTATTTCTACTTTAATATGTAAGACATGAAGGGTAACTTCAAAAAATTGTGCACGAGCGTGGTTGAAATGACTCACGAAGATAAATTTGATGCTCTATGTCCTTAGTTCTTTTAGTATAAAGGTCCTTGTTACTATGTAGTACACACAGAAAATTTTACTATGCTCTTATCTAGTCCTGGTGCTACCATTCAATTTCCCTTCATGTCCTCTGCCTACCTTCACTATTTTTCCTCCCTTTTCTACAATTTTGTTTATATTTTTTATTAGTTAGGACTCCTCCCAGGAAGTTAGAATCTTGCCTCACCTACCTTAACAACCACTTAAATAAATTTATTTCATTTACACATTTTTGTAATGTGTTCATAACGACATTTATAGGTATATGCATCATAAAATTTATGCCACTCACACACACATATATTTTTGAATATATATAATACTTAATAGGTGTATGTGCCATATATTAATGTTATCTACCCATCAATATACCAATATCAATTATCAGTTCTCCTTTTCGTGTCACTAAACATTGGCTCACTGATTTTCCCACTAGCATCCTTCTTGCTCCATTAAGAATTATGCACATAGGGTCTTCTAGATCTTCCCTGAACTCAGGCTCCATCAACTCTGCATCCTAACAAATTATTAGGTATTCAATGGTCACTGTACATGAGGACTTCAATGAATGGTTCTAATTTGAATATTTCTCTGATACCATGTAAAAATTAGTGTAGATTCAAAACTACTCATGTAATTGACTAAATCACAAGATTAGAAGCTACTCTACTTGTAACTGACCCAGGTTAAAAGTTCATGTAATAAAATTTAATAAAGGAAAAATAAGACAACGGTTAAGGGACACTTATACCAAGTTGAATTTTGGGCAAAGATATCCTAGTGGGCATCACCTGATGTGTTTATGGCTAAACGAAAATTGGAAATTGAAATGGCCAAGGCATTAAAAAGGAAACAAGTATGTTTTGCAGATTTATTTATGAAGAAAATAAAGGAAATTAGGAGAAAACGAAGGTGAAAGGTCACAAGTTGCATGTGAGGAGGAAAATGAAGGAAAATAATGGAAAATGAAGAAATTAAAGGCCTCATTGATAAAAAGGCTTATGAGAATCAATTGGAAGCTTATTTTCAGTTTATATTTGGAGCTCTCTCTCTATTCTCTCTCTCAAACCCTTGGACACTTAGAGTTTTCTTGGAGCATTTCAGCATTGGACCAAGAAAGGGAAAAGAAAGAAAATGAAGGAAAATGAAATGAAAGGAAAGGAAATATCAAGCAAGGAAGAGGAGGATCAAGAAGTTTCAACAGGAATACTTACAGGTAACATATTGCATGTATTATTTCTTAGCTAGTTTTAACATGCATGGTATGTGCATGTCGGTATTTGGTTCTTTTGTTGTCGGTGTCATGGTTTTTCCAAGGTTTTTACAATGGTTTTCAACCTTGACTTACATTTTTCCAGATAGCTATGGTGTGATGGGATTGTTCTCAGTTTTGAGTTTTGGAATTTCCACTTTGTTTTAGATCCAAGGAGGAGGTGGTCTCATGCTCATTCCCAAAGGCCTAGGAATCCCTTGATTGATTTTGGTTGGATACACATTAAAGCTTGAGGGTGGTGTCTCGGTAAGGTCCTAGTGATCCGGTGTGGATTGCGATAAAGCCTAGAGACAAGGAGATGGAAAATTCCTCAAGGATGGTGATGAGATCCAAAGGCATTCTAAGTTCTGTTCGGTTATGTGATCTCGGTGCTGGCTTAGGTGAGATCACAATATGGTGAGGGTGGAGGTGGTTTAATCTCTGAATTCCTTTTTTTGTTTTTGTATTGGTTTATCCATGATATCCAAATTCATGCTCGGAATATGGCACAAAGGTGACTGGCTAAAAGAAAGAATTGGTTCAACCATAACTATGGTCGGGTGGTACATGGAAGTACCGAACATTGTTAACTTTTTCCTATGTTTAATGAAATCTAATTTCTCTTGATTTTGTAATTATATTTATGTGGCTTTAATGGTTGTTATCTTATGGTTATTTATGTGGTTATATGTTGGTGATAAGCATGTTTATCTGACTGTTTCTAGTCATGGTTCATTTCATGTTTTTACTTGTAACTAAAAGAATAATGGATGTAAGACCTAATTAATGATAAGAAAATTAATAAGAGAGGATGGTGATTCTTCTTGATAAGTTTCACATGAATTTTCAGTCCCTTATGTCTAGCCTTGTATTCATTAACCATAGATTTCATTGTTTCCAAGTGTTTTACGGAATGTCAGTCTCGGTTGGGGATGGTTAGGCATAGTATTGCAATCATTTTTTGGTTTATAGGTGTTTTCCTTGTGTAATTTATGATTTCTAAAAGTTATAGGGTTTCTCAGAAAAGGCCTATCCCCAACCCTAAAATTTAGCCTTAAAATTCATAGTCACAGGCACAACACTACATGAAAAAATCCCTGATCGCACTCATGCAGACTTATGCATGCGACTGGGAGGTCCAGTCACACTAATGCCTTAGCAAGGGAGCGACTAGGGGTAAAAACCAGTTAAAATCTAGGGTGACTTTAGGGATGGACACCTGGAGGGGTTGGGTTACTCCTAGAGGGTCCTGTGGCACCTCAGGGATGTCAATAAGGTTTTTTTGTTGACTCCATTTCCTTAAGGTCATCTAGGAGGTAGATTATGGTCATAACTGCCCCTCAACTCATGTTTACTATGGTTTGCTAGTTACTTGGGTAAATGTGAGGGGAGGTGTGCGTTATAGGTGGTATTAGAGCATGGTTCACTCCTCAGACTAGATGGGAGGTGTGTTGGTCATGCATTTATGTTGATTTTGTATGTGTTTCTCATACTTGTGGTTGGAATAGGGTCCCTTAACAACTGCAAATTTTGTATAAATCTTGGATATTTTGGTCTTAATTGGTCTAACACAGGGGTTTTGGGGTGAGTCAAAGCCCCTAACACATTGTAAATGGGTCAAGGGTAGACCAAGAGTCTGTGAACCACTGTTTGTGGACCATTGGATGAGTAGGCTAAATCGATATAAATAGATGAACTTTTTTTGAGTGATAGGTAGGAATGAATAGAGATTGATGCGAAGTACGAAATGTTAGATATGTGGTAGGGTTGTTTGGGTTAGGACTCTTGCTGGTTGTGTGTGTAGAGATCCTTTGTCCTACTGTGTGCGAACCCTGCTGGCTGTGTGCGCGGGTGGTAATTTGGGGAATGTAAGAGGATTTTTGGGTAATAATGTAGATGTGCGGAAGTATTGCGGATATCTGATGTTATCTAGATCTTATATATTATGGTTGATGTGAACTTGAGTTATATGATGATGTATCTATTTGTAAGCTGCAAAATGTCTATGTTTATGGTAAATGTATCTGTGATCTATTAATCTGCTGTGAATATATTGTTCTATGATTATAGCTGGTAGTATGCACGTGGATGCGAGCTTGTTAATTAAATCTGATAAACAATATTCTAGTTATTGATTGGAACTCCTGTGAATGACCTTCGCATGTATAGATCTGATAATTGTGGACCGGCTTGACTTACCTTCTCTCTCCTAGGGTGTGGAAACTTGGTTCCAGAAACCTCCCATACTGCTTTGGGTGAGAATTTGGCCTGCGCAAGCAAGTCACTTTCGAAAGGGCTAGTAATATAGGGGTTTTTTGGCAAACCTTAACCTCCGAACTTGGATCAGGACCCTTGAGCCAACAAATGGTTCCTTTGCTAGGACCGGGAGAATTTTGAGAGAGATCGGGTAATGCCAAGGTCGTATTAGAAACATAGGAAAAGAGAAAAGTCGACGAACATTTTTGGAAGAAATATTCAAGAATTCACAAGAAGACTATATGGCCTCGCACATGAAGCTACCTACCTTCAAAGGCTGCAGGATCGGTATGGACTGCGCAGAACATAGCAAGTGATGCGGTGAAACGAGCACAATTATCCCTTGCTTTCGAGGGAAGAGCCCTGGACTGGTAAATGGGATACATTGACCAACATGTGAATCCCTTTAAAATTAATAATGCATTAAAGCAGCAGTTCAAGAAACTCAAGTCCTACTCTCAGATAGTAAATGACCTGAAATATATCAAGCAAGGACCGTCTAATTCGATGTGGGAAGCAGATCAACGATTAAAGAAAGTGATCAGAGAAGGAGGATTCCAGTATGATGATAGGCAACACACAAAGTGGTTCATTGCTATGTTGCTACCCCACCTATGAGTACCTATGGGTCATCAAGCCATTGAAACACAGGAGAAGGCCTAGGAGGTTGCCATGAAACTAGAATTTGCACCAAGAGATGATACCCAATTAGGAATACAACAGATACAAGGATAGCTAGAAGTAATGCACATGGAGATCCAAAATCTGTGCAAGGAGAGAGGGACGGAGGTCAGCCTTGAAATATGGTGCATAGGATGCAGGGTGAATGGCCACACCAAAGATAACTGTTCGTTGCTTGCAGACTACATACAGGCCGGGGGACCCAGCCCGCTATGCCCTAGGGAAGATGTGGGACCAAGTGGGTCGATGCTATGGTGCGATGACTACCGCGTTGCTGGGCTGCACGATACCAACCATTGCCCCCGCCTGGCTGCATATATCCAAGAAGTAAAACAACAGTGGTGTAGGTTTCGTAGGTCTGTAGGACATGATGAACAGAACTGTCGAACATATGATCTAATGATCAACCAGGGAAACCTATATAGGGTACAGTCGGACCCCTCATCACCTAGATCCCTCGTAGGTATAGGAGGATCCCCGGACAAGGGCAGGGGAGGGGGACGAGGGGGAAGCGCAGGCAGAGGTAGAGGCCAACTAATCTACTATAATTGTGAGGAAGTAGGTCACTTTGCGAGGGATTGCAAAAACCCAACTCGGAAATCCTGCAGATATTGCAGACAGCTGGACCATGTGGTTGAAGATTGCCCGATCCTGATAGCCAAGATGCAGGAGAAGCAACAGACACCTATGCAGAATGTACAAAGGGTCAAGGCAAAACCCCGAAGTGAAGAACCAAGTATTAATGTTATAACACGTAGTGGCATAGCCACCGGCGGGGCTACGGAGAAAGCTGAGGCAGAACCTCTTATCCGTAAAGAGACCATTAAACAAGAAGGGTTGGACTTACCAAAGGAAAGGGAAAATTATTTCGCAGCTTTCCAAGACTTTGTCAACGCTGAGGCACCTACCCTTCAAACACCTCCGCACCTTAGAGGAGAGGATGAAGTTAAACCATTCCTATAGGTGTGTATGAAGCTGTTGTGCAACCAATAGGCCATTGAAAACCTCCAAGCCATGATAGACAGTTGCGAAGGAAAGACAACCCCAGCTGTGGAAACTAAGGATGTGCACAAGCTGTATAAGCACAAGAGACGCACTGGCCGGGAGATGTGTCTGACCGCGTAGATCGACGATTACAAGATGGATCAAGTTATTCTTGACTTAGGATCTGATGTGAATGTACTACCTAAATAGACTTGGCAGTGAATGGGAAAACCTACACTGGAATGGTCCACTATATAGTTGCACATGGCTAATCAACAGAAGATCATACCATTAGGAATATTGTCAACAATTGTAGTAGATATCGCTGAAGTTAAGTTACGAGTTGAATTTGAAGTCATTCATATTGTAGAAGATGCAGACCCTTACCCAGCACTCCTGGGATTGGATTGGGCCATTGATATGGGCTGAATTATCAATTTAAAGAAATGAAGCATGGTGTTTGAAAGAGAAGGAAAACGGGTGATCATACCCCTAGACCCTGCAAAAGGAGAAAGATATACCAAGCCAGCATGGGAGGAAGAAGAAATAGACCATATTTATAAGATAACTACAAGGGATGAAGACTGGATCAATCCCATGGCTGTTGGAGTGCTTTGTTGGGAAAAGTATGGTGAATGTTTTTCCGACTCTAATGAGGAAATAAACAATTGGAAAAACCAATTGCATGATGTTTTTGCATTGCGCTGTCTGCAAATTTCTAGTGACTTCCACGGCATATTGGTTGAGGTAAGAGAACTACCCTACTTTGATGGTTCTGGTAGCATAAAGGAATTTCTGTGTATGTTTGAAACCGAGGTTCCAAGAGAATGAAGGCTATGGACCCTTAATTTGGACATGTGGGCAACACCTACAAGATGGTGGGAGGCACATAAGGAGGTGTTCCAGGACTGGGAGGAATGTCGGGACATGATGATCCTACGATTCGAGGCCCCGATTGAGGTATGTGTCAAGAATTTCCTTGGCCCAGGGGACCCACGCGAGCACTTATCTGCTTGGATGGAATAATGGCATGATCGGTCTATGAAGGAATGATTTCACTTGTTTATTCATGCGTTGTACTTGGATGTAGAGCTACATCAACACACCCGTCACTGGGAAACCTTGAAGGACAAATTCATTGGTACCTTTGGAATAATAGGGGACTCGAAGGCACTTGACGAAGCTCTGCAGGATATAGATGCATTTGTGTTTGGTGAATCCATATCCTCCGCAGCATCCGGGGTGTCGACATGGGAAACACAGATGCAGGACATTATCAATTGTCGCAATATAGCTATAGAAGAATGTGACGAGAATCCGTGCAATGTATCTATCCTAGAATCATAGGGGGAACACACAGTTGCGGGGCCCCAATTACAAAACTGTGGATGTAACCAAACCCCTGAAACTATGGGAAGTCAACATTGGCATAGTGGAACAGCCTAAGTTGGCTAGGATTGGTGACTACTGGGATGATGACACTGAAATCAAGGTGGCTGAATTGCTCACAGAATACCAAGACTTATTCCCAACCAAATTTTCGGAGCTCAAAGGGATCATAGGGGACCTGGGAGTGATGCACATCATGTTAAAACTGGATGCGTGACCAATAAAGCAACGACCTTACCGAATGAATCCTAAGTATAAAAAAAAGGTTAAGGAGGAACTGGATAAAATGCTCACTGTAGGTATTATTGAGCCAGTGGAGCAGTCAGATTGGGTAAGTCCAATGGTAGCTCAGGAAAAGAAAACTAAGGGAGAAATTTGGATCTGTGTGGACCAATGCAAGTTAAATGAAAACTGCGTACATGACCCCTGTTAGAGTCGGTCCTTACAGCCCTCCGTCAGGGATCATTTCGTTTTTTGCATATTCATTCTTAGGTGTCTCGCTTGTTCCACTTCGTTGCATTTCGCTAGGAGCATGCCATTGACTGACGAAGGGGTCTGTTGTCTTATGTTTCCTCATGCTTACACCTGCAGTGCTATTTTAAAAAATTTCCTCAAAAATCACTCAAAATCATGGTCATTTCATTTATGGTCATTTAATGTCAATAAGTGTCTTTGGTCCTAGTGTCTAGGGTTTTCGAGTCATTTGCATACCAGTCATAAAGCCTGCAGGATGAGGATGGTTCCGCAAATTTTGATTTCATGTTTTATTATCATTAGCATTTAAAAACATTTCTAGTCCAAAACTCTGTTTTGGAGCTAGAAATTGTTCAATATTATTTTTGTAATAAATTGTATTTATTTCACCAAGAAGCAGTTTCAACGCAGACCTCTGATCTTTTCCTAAGCTAAAGAGCCATACCCCTGCAAGAAGACAACAAAATCATCAATTCAAAAACTCAGAAAAGTCAAAAGAGAGATTGTATTAAAAAGCCAAATGTGAAAATACAAAAACATTGTAATATGGGTTATCAAATAGATTTGGATCAAATCTGATTGTGAAAGATATTTACATCATGTATAAAAGGGCAAACAAGTTTCATTTCCAAAGATCCATAGCATACAAGTCGAAATTTGGAGTTGGGAGGCCGAAATCGAATTTTGGAAGCATTGTTGACAGAGTTGGAGGTCGTGAGACCCACTTGGGCAAAAGCGACCCACCTGGGCGTTTTTCACAGTGAAAAATATAACGCGTGAGACCCACTTGGGCAAAAGCGACCCACTTGGAAAAAAGCAACCCACTTGCCAGCAGAGTTCAGAAAAGTCATGTTGGGCGCCCAGTTTCGTTTTCAATCGCCTCCAGCGGCCTTCAAACAGGTTCTAAACTATTGCCTAGTAGTTTTTAATGTGTTGATGGTATCTTGAAGTCTTCAAACATCTGAATGGAAGAGTAAAACCCTACATACATGGTTGATTTCTTCCTCAGGGTTTTAAAATATGTATGGATGGTTTTATGAGCATTTTACACCTTATATCATTGATATATATCCACCTTGGCATGTATGTTCAAAGCCCACTGTTTTCATATCCATTATACCACTGTGGTCATCATTATCATTTTACCACTGTCATAACTTTTGTTCCATGATGATCATTGACATATTGTATCCCATTGCCCATTGATAACATGTTTTTATAACTCTGTTTTCACTGCCCATTGACAAACACAGTCATATGATGCATTGCTCCCTTTGACAAAATTTACCAAATATTCTAAAGGCTGCCTGCTACCATTTGTAAAAATTTCACTTGCAATTAAAACAGAGACTGTGCTTCTATTTCAATCCACCTAAAACAGAGCTGGTATCCTTGTTTGTTTCCTTAATGGTGCTTTGACAGTGGGGGATATTTGTTGGGTGTTGAAACACACATTATAACTCTGTTTTCACTGCATTTATATCAGTATACATAGTGCCAATATCTTGTTCAGAGCCATGTCAGAGACAGAGTCAGAGTATGAGCAAGGTTCAGGCAGTGATTCCATGACTGAAGGTAATGTGCCACGGGGTTCTCATAGAGTTAGCAGAGGTGGTAATCATCGCAGAGAGGAGCCTACTTCTTTGGCTCGGTTGCAGGCATGTCCACTAGCAATGGATTGTTTTCGGTATTTGTCATGTTTCCGATTTTGTGAGATGATTGCACAAACCCGGCTTCATCGTGAACTAGCTCGTCTGTTTGTTCTACATTTACGGGATGCCCGGGTAAATCTTGCCGGGGTTGATTTCATTTTGTCACCCTTGACTATTGCTCAAGCCACTGGCATACCAAACATGGGCGAGGAATGGAACAAACGTCAGCATTTAGAGAAATTCCACTATGAGCCATACATTAAAGCTGGATATATGAGGTACTTGGGCAGAGTTTTTCCATTCAGATTCTTGAGGGATGAGTTTGCACCGCTGATGAAACTCATCATTCAGTATTTTAGTTGTGAGGGCAGATATGCCAGTCTCTTTGCGTACCATATTCGTTTGTTGATGCACTTCACAAGGGTACGTATGATGAATATTCCGTACTTCATATATCGCAACATAGAGAGGATGGTGATTTTTGTGCAAAAGAAGACGAGCCCAGCGCAGCAGTACAGGAGTATATACCATTATGCTTTGATCAAGATCATAGTGTTGCATCAGTTGGCAGAGCAGGGCATCACGTGGGAGGATTTCATTTCTAGAGACTTTTTCAGAGTGCCACAGCCGCCTCCCGAGACAGTTCATGATGCAGGAGAGCCTTCACACCAGCCGGACATGCCTGAGGTTGAGCATATCAGTACTCCTTTGGTTCAGACATATCAGCGAGGCCACGGGGCCTTATTTGCAGCGACACGGCGAGTATTATCTCCACGTGAGGTGGAAGGGGTCTTGCCGACTTCATCAGCAGAGCGAGTATTATCTCCACATGATGTGGAAGGGGTCTCGCCTTCTTCTTCAGCACAGATACAGGTACAGGACAGGGGCAAGAGGCCCATGCATGATGAGGGCCCATCAGGAGGCCGGGACACAGATTTCACGGTCATTGATGTTGATGCGAGCTCTCCCAGCTCGAAACAGAGGGAAGTCATCCAGGAGCAAAGGGCCGAGAATGACAAGCCGAAAGATCAATTAGAAGACGGTCAGGTGGTCCTTCTTGAAGACGCTGCTCAGCGGCTGAGGATGACTCCACCATTGGGTTGCGTGGATCAGAGGACCAGCAGTTGATGAAGGGCCCAGTGACACAAAGTGGCAGAGAATCACAATGACCATGTGAACATCATCCACGGAGAAATTTTGGCAAAGGCCAATCGATACAAAGACATGCTTCGCCACATAGGGAGCGACAATTAGCTGCTGTGCATGTCGCGAGTGAGATTTTGAAGAGAATGCGCGAAGCACTAAAGGCAGCCGGGAAAGGCCCTAAATCCACTTTGGATTTTGGCACGAGCTTCTGTGAGGTGACGTGGGGTTATGATGGAGGACTCACGACTCAGGAATTTAGAGACACAAATTCGGAGAAAATTTTGTCATTTTCAAATTTTTGGGTCAAAAAACAGGTTTTTCAGTTAAGTGGGTCTCACCCTCATATGCTCACTTTTTTTTGGGACACTTGCTGGAGGAATTTTTTTCATTTTTGGATTTTTCATGGTTAGTTATGCATCCTCAGACATCACCTAAGCATTTCATCAAAATCTGGATGGTCAAAGAGCTCAAAAACACCATGAAAACCACCTTGCTGCCACCTTTTGCACCAGCAGGAAGTACTTCTGGGAGAAAGAAGTTTTGGAGGGTCAAATGAGCTCCAAATTCAGAAATTCCACTTGGGTTGGATAGTCAACATCCAGGGCTTTCCAACGAGCTATCATGCGCTCAATTTGGATGCCGGTAAGTACCTCAAATTCAGGCTGGACAAAGTGCGACCCACTCGGCTCAAATGCGACCCACTTAAATTTTTTGCTGAATATTCAACTGCCAGCTCAGATTTTCGCCTAGTATGGACCAGTTTTGTTTGTGGATGGAATTTTTGGGTTTTTATGATGTAAATGTATATTGGGCATGTAACTTTGGCTTATTTTTATCTCTTCTAGAAGATTCACTCACAAAAAGGGTAAAAATCATGTAATGGATCATTTCCCACTCTTTTAGAGGCAAGTTGTTAGCTGCCTAGATTGTAGTTCCATGAATAGAATTGGTTGAAACTGATCCCTGAAGAGGGAATTCGACCCCTAGAGGTGGGGAAAGGTGTTAGGATGCTCTATATATTGTAATTTCTCAATCATTTTCAGAGGTTGGAGAGGTTGGACTCTTGGGAGACTTTTGATATCATTGTACATATTTTTTCATATTTTGGCTAAGGAAAGATCAGAGGTTTTGCGGCACTTGTTGGGATCCTTGTGGTGTTCTGTTCTTGATGGTGTTTTCTCTTTGTTTACTGTAAGTTTATTCATGTTTAATGTATGCCATCCTTTCATATGCTTATGAACTAAATTGAATGAGTGAATAAGGTTGAATCCATTGTTTACAGTGCTTGGCCTTTGAATTCAGTTAGTTCTATATGTTTTCAGCTGTTTGGAGAGGATCCAAGTTCTTCTTTGCCCTCTTCAGCTCCTCGTCGGTCTAATCTGCTCATATATCCAATCAAAAGCATCAAGACATTCACCTACCTCGCCCCAACTCGAACTCTGCAAAGGTCTGACCTTATCCCCAGACCCAAAATCTGTTTTCCCATTTCTCCAGCGAAAACCCAAAAACCAAAAAATCAAACATACCTATCTCTTTACTAGCCTAAAATCAGTTCTTATTGTAAAGTCATCTCGCATCCTATTGCTCATTTTCTCGAGATTGACGGAGAGAGCCCTCTCCTGTCCTCGTAGGGCTAGCTACGAGGCTGAGCGTGGTTTGATGTAGCCTTGAGTTTTACTTCATTTCAGCCTGAGGTAGATTTGAGCGCTAACAACCCCTTTCTGACACCATTTTCTGATGAAATACTAGATATTGTAGGAGGCCAGGAGGCATATTTGTTCACTAATGGGTTCTCTGGATATCATCAGATCCGAATCGCACCAGAAGATTGCAGCAAGAATACGTTTGCCACGGAATAGGGATTCTTCCAGTATACAGTCATGTCGTTTGGACTCAAGAATGCCCCTGATATCTTCTCAGGGGTCGTTGTTGCAGTATTCAAGGAATTCATCCACAAATTTCTCAAAGTATATTTCGATGACTAGACTATATTCGGCTTAGTGAAGACACACGTTTTGAACCTACGCATGATGTTGGATTCCTGCCGAAAACACCGAATTTCCCTGAATATTAAAAAGTGTATCTTTTGTGTACCCTTCGGGATTTTTCTTGGACATATAGTTTTCCAACAAGGGATGATGGTGGACCCAGCGAATATTTCCATTATCATCAACCTAGCTATACCTATGACTTAGAAACAACTGTGTTTTATCCTTGGACACATGGGCTACTACAAAGAATTCATTCAGGGATACGTACTGATCACAACACCTTTGGAGAAGCTGCTTAAGGAAGATGTGTCATTTTTTTGGGATGATGAATGCCAGGAGAGCTTTGAGGTACTCAAACAAAAGATGGTCTTTGCACCTATCCTTATCTTCCCTGAATGGGCGAAATAATTCCATTTTCATGCGGATGCTTCAGGGATTTCCCTAGGAGTAGTCCATACGCAGCCTGGTGCTAGAGATATTGATCACCCTATCGCATTTGCTAGTCATAAACTCTTGAGTGAGGAATGAAATTATGCCACCATGGAGAGGGGAGGGTTGGCCATGGTCTATGCGCTACAAAAGTATCGGCACTATCTATTACGATGACACTTTAAAATGTTTACGGATCACTCAACTTTAAAGTACCTGGTGAATAAGCCTGTGTTGGGGGGGGGGGGGGATTTGGAGATGGCTGTTGTTGTTTCAAGAATACGATTTCAAAATCATATTCAAGCCAGGGAAGTTTAACACTGGGTCAAACCACTTATCCTGAATTGAGACAAGTAACGAACCTACTAGCTTGGAGGAGGGGTTGCCTGACGCACAGTTGTTCGCCATTAAAGTCGTCGATGCGCACTTCACTGATTTCATCTAGTTCCTGACTACAGGCATGGCACCTGCAGAATATTCAGTACAACAAAATAAGGAGTTGGTTACCTGGGTGACATATTTTACCATCATCACATGTCAATTGTATAAACTAGGTGCTGATGAAGTGCTGCGAAGGTACGTTCTAGAGCACGAACAACATGCTATCTTGGTAGAAGCTCATGATGAAATCGTAGGGGGTCACTATGCAGGCAAGGCAATGACGCACAAGATTTTATGGGTTGGACTATGGTGGCCTACCCTCCATAGCAACTCTCACAACTATTGTGAAGCCTGCGATATGTGTCAAAGGACAAGAAAGTTGTCACGTAGAGATGAAATTCCGTTACAACCACAAGTAGCCTTACAAGCCTTCGAAAAATGGGTCGTTGATTTTTTGGGACCTATCAACCCACCAGGGAAGAAGACGGGTGCACGCTACATAATTACTGCCACTGATTATGTAACTAGGTGGAACGAAGCACAAGCAGTAAAGGATTGTACAGAAGATACCGCTGGGCACTTCATCTTTGAGCAGATTTTGACTCGATTTGGATGTCCAAAGATTCTTATGAGAAATCAAGGTATGCACTTTGTGAATGAAAAAATCCAAGCATTGACTGAATAATTCTGGATCCATCATGCAAAAGGCACCCCGTATCATCCATAGGCAAACAGAGTGGTAGAAGCTTTTAACAAAATTTTGGAGCAAGCACTGACTAAGGTATGTAATGCTGATCGCAGCGATTGGGACATACGCATCCAATTGATTCTCTGGGCCTATTGGACGACCTGAAAAAAACTAAGAGGGAAAAATCCATTCAGACTGGTCTATGGAAAGGAGGCCATTATGCCAATGGAGTATATTGTTCCCAGTCTGCGTATCATAGCATTTACAAACATGGCAGAGCCTGACATCATGGAAGAGCGTTTAGCACAACTTATGGCTTTGGAGGAAGATTGGTTTATTGCTAATTTCCATTAGCAGGATCTGAAGACCCGCGATAAGGCCTCGCATGATCGACATATTCACCAGAAGACATTCGTAGAGGGTGACCTATTCCTCCTATATGATAGCTAGTTTGCAAAACATCCAGGGAAGTTTCGACAGCACTAGCTTGGTCCCTATACATTTAAGGAAATGAAAAATGGCAGAGTTGTAAGGCTAGCCACCCTGTGCGGAGATATGCTCCCAAGCCATATCAATGGTAGCCAGCTCAAACCATATCAGATCAAATGACTATATGGCCGGAGTATCTGTATAAGGCAGAATATGTCTGCCACAACATATGAGTATGATCAGGGTACAAGTGCGAGGTAGCCACAACTTGGGAGGCCCGAAGTGACGAGCAGGGACGCAGGTGTCTGTTTAAAGAACATCAAGTGCACTGGGCACACAAGAGGTGTGACAGCTAGCCGTTGGGATAGTAGAATTGGGTAGAAAGCTAAAGTTACCGTTGACAGGAGCATGCAACCGATGTTTAATGAAGTGATCTTTCGAAATCGTGTACCTTTTATCTGATGGCAAGTGTTCATAACAATTCACCTGACTGTTAGCAACTCGATGGGGTTATAAAAATGGAGGGATTGGTCTGATCATGGCTCTCTATCTTTTGTATTGTTTTTACTCCATGAGATTATGCTTTTGTCTTTTGTCTTGTCTCTCCGCCCTAGAATGACGACCACCAACCCGATGATAGCCTCGACAGAGGCAATGGTCGAGGAGGTAGTATAGATTGCATTAGGAGCTGCAGCAGTTATTTCCACTCCGCCTTCAACAACAAATAAAGGGAAATAGAAAGTGCAATGGCTAGGGAAGCTTGCCAAAGGGGCTGGGGTAAAATTGTTATAGCATCATTTTTCACCCTCATGTGAATAATGATTGTCTCTTTGACCTTGGGCACCCTTTCCCCCCAGACTTCAACAACTTCATAAAAACAATGTCTAAAATCCCATACGTGATTATGCCTAGAATTTTTTGTGTATATATGCGAATCCGTTCATACTTTTCTGCGTATTCCATTTAAATCATTAAATATATATATATATATATAATTCCTTATTTTTGAAGCAAGGTGATGGTTATTCCCGTAATTCAACCACCCCATTCCGTGGCCCAACTGTTTCCAACTGCTGAAACTACTTTGAGGGAGTATAAAAGCCCCTCATGTGTATGTCCTAAGGGAGAGAGAAAATTATAGATATTATACTCTGTTGAAGCCCTATTTCAAGTCTGATATTCCCGTGCTTCCTGCACTTCCCAAGTATATTCAGGAAACCCTCGTTTTCTTGAGATGATCATCATCCTATATGACATATTGTGTGCACACATCTTGGAAGAATCCTAGTGAGGTGAGGGTTGGACGGATCTAGAGGACGGTCTGCTCGAAGGCCGTGGAAGGATTTAGGTGATCTCTTCACTTTCTATTATTGTACATGCCATTTATAATAAGAAGAACCATCTTGTTCCCGAAATTCATGTGTTTATATCTCTTTATTTATGTGTAAAGATCATTAATTGAAAATTCAGTATTGTTTATATGATATTATACATGAGTTATACTGACATCTAGGAACAATATATGTTGTACAACTAGTGTTTCGTGTTCATTCTTTCTTGATTTCCAGGTTACGAAGCACGAGGAGTTGCTGGGGGTTTGCACCCCGCGGGATCTACATAAAACGCAGGACTTTCGGGTAAGTTCCGCAACTGATTAAATCTAGTTTTCAGCATAAAAGATAGGTTAGGTGAGTCCTTCTTGAATGGTATGCCCCTGATTTGTGAAGCTTCCCGACCCAAAAACCTTTAGGGAGTTATTTCCCGAAATAGAAATGGTGACTCCATTGGAAATCACATTTTTGTGATTTTCCTTTTGGGTTGTTTCATCTGTCTTGAAGGTTTCCAACAGTTTTAATCACTTTTTCTAGTTCAGTAAATATTTTTCTAGTCAGACTAAAGACCTGGTCTCTTGATCAGGCTTAACCTTTTTTATTTTTCCTTATTTACTTTTCCATATGCACTTTTGCTTTTGCACAGTCATGTATACACACTATTTTTTGTAAAGGAACCCACGTATACGCGAGTTTCCTTTACCACAGTAGCGTATGCACGTTGGTTGCAAAGTTGCTAAAGCACATATGCCTGAGTGAAATTTGAAATTTTTTATTTTAAGCTTTTTTGGTCTTGTCTGCTTGTGGTGACTTGTTCCTGTGATATCCTTGAAGTCTCTAGACTATGTCTAAGGTGGTTTCATGCTTGTTTCTCTCTTAATTGTCTAAAGACTAGCTCATTTGGTGAAATCTTTGTTTGTTGTGCTTGCAATTCTGGCCTGAGCACCAAGATATTTTTTCTGAAGATTCTTGGTTGTTCTGAGTATTCAGGACAAAGATATTTTTCTCATTTTCTCTTTCCTAACTTTATGAGTTTCTTTGCATCTTAATTTTTGCCTATTTTTGCATTTGGTTTTCTTGATTTCATTGACTAGGTCTTGTTGTAATTTCGAAGAGTCTCTTTTTGATTCTTTGGAGTTTAAGTTTGCTACAAGTTTATGCTATTGTACTGAGTTGATTTGTTGGGTTTCTTGTCTTCTTCTTTCTCATACAAGTCATGCTATGAGAGTAGCACAGTTGGCTTAGGGCATTTCGTTGAATTTTTGCTTGAAATTAGAAGTTTGCTTGACTCAGTAATTGGATAGTTTCTTGGTCTTTTTGAAGTCTCTTTTCTTTATAAAACTCAAAATCCAAAAAACAAATTTTTGTTTCCCATTGATTTTGTTTTGGTTAATGGTTTCTTTTCATCTTTGAAGCTTTGTTGAAGTTTTTATTCTTCAGTTCTTGACTTGATTAGGAAGGGAGTCTTCTTTTGATTTCATTCTGTTATGTCAAGTATGTTTTTGGCATCTTTATACATTGAGTTTCTGAATTGGAACTAGATCTGTTGACTACCAAAAAGTGATTGAACCTTGGTATCATTTGAGATTTATCTTTGCTTTTTTAGATCTAGCATCTTAGGATTTTCATGTCATTATTATTTTTTTTTTTCTAAGTGAGACTAATTCTATTAATTTATAAAAATATCGATACAAAACTGCTACAGCTGCTGCTGTGAAAGCCAGACAGCTGGGGTTGATCAATAGAACTGTTCTTGAGAATTCTGGGTCGCCCATAGCGGGAAACCGACCCATTAAGCATAAGTATCTGGGCCGCCCATGATAGGTTAATCGGCCATGAGTTTATACAAAACACATAAACAGTAGCATAAAAACTAGAAACATCTATCTGCCCAACAGGTGGGCAACTAAAACAGTAAAACTCAAAGATTCCAGCAGTAATTGAGCTGGGAGGTTCAACCCTCATGCTCTGAAGACATTGGCTCCTCCTCAACTCTGCATGCATATTCATTCTCGTCGCTGCTGTCCATCTTACCTTCTTGACTGTCAATCTTCATGTTCTGATTCTCAGCTTCAGAACGCAGCCCGATTTGAAGAGAGGGGTTGGGGCGATGGGAAAGAGGAGGGGAGGGGGAAGCAGAAGGAGGGATTTCTTCACGCGGGGAGACCGTGATGAAAGCAGTGATGATGGAGTCGAAGGAGGTGCAGAGGAAACGGAGCTCAGCGTTATGGGTGGTTTTCCTGATGGTGGACCCCAAGAGCCTTCTGCCCGGAGGGTTGAGCTGACTGGGAGGGGCAGAAGCGCCAGGAGGGAGGGACTGATTGGGAGGAACGGGATGGTCGGGAGGGGCGGACTGACAGGGAGGCTCAGAAGGAGCAGCGGGAGTGGGCTGACAAGGAACATCACCAAAAACACGTGCGCGCCCACGTCCCCTGCCAACCATGCGCGAATTCTCAGCGCGACGCCCACTGCCTCTGCCTCTGCCTCCGCCTCTGCGCGAGGCTGGCGGGGGAGTGTGTTCGTCACTATCAAAAGAGGTGCTCAACTCAGAAAAGGGCGAAGGAGGAAGGACAGAGGCTTGGCCCCTACTGACTCCACGCCGACAACGCATTCGCTACCTAAGGTGTGGCATGGCTAGCAGAAGGTGGCGCAAGCGAGGCCGGCCTAAGAAGGGGTCGCGAGCTTTGAAAGCAAAGGGGAGACCAACAGGGTGACACAGGCCAGTCAAATGAACAGAAGAGCCAGAGGTCCAGTTAGCAGAGGGGCAACAACCCTGAGAATGCAAATTGAAGCTGAAAGGAAGCAAAGTACCTGTGATGAACACATCCGGGACACCAGACGAAGCGGAGGCGCTGCAGAAAGGGATGTTGGTGAAGTGGACACCCGGTATCGTCTCCAAGCAGGCCAGAATGTAGCATCGATGCCCAGTCTGCGTTTTGTAGCTCGAACTGGCGAAACCAGGCGGGCAAAAACTGCGCAGGGGAGTCAAAGTTCTCCCATGGCTTTCTCCATGCTGCTCATCCTCCATAGTGAAAGCAATCAACAAAACAATCGCCATATACCGCAGAGCCAAGGTGCAATAACTACAGAGATGGTCGACCCGAGGCATATTAATAACGCCATCAGGTGAAAATCGCGGGGCCATGTGGGCATAGCATGCAAGCATCGTTGGGAGCTGCACAGGTGCCCAGAGCACTTTAATTCTCCACCACATTGGCATCCGGAGATGTCATTAGTAATTTGCATTGGGTGCACATAAGAATTTTTATTCTTTTTCACAACTTTTTGAGGTGTGTGAAGTATGGTTGTCTGAAAAGAAAAGTAAAAAATTTATAGTCTCGTCAAACCTGTGTAGAAATCACTATTCATCTAAAGGCAATCAATGCATTTGCATATGGTTTGGTTTTCATTGGTTTCTTTTTGCGTCATACAAACATCATCGGTTTCATTTCCATATGCCCTTGACATAAAATAATAGCCAATTAAAATAAACGATATAATTTAAAAACAACTAGAAATTTTTGTAGTAAGTGTCATACATCAACTAGATAAGTTGTAGGGCCTTGAATTAGGTGAGTGGAGAGTTAACTCTCCAAGGCCGCTCAAATTTTGAAACATAGAAGTTTATTAATGAGAAGAATCCAACACCATTAGGTGGACCGAGAAACCTCTCCTCCAGAGAGTCAAGCACGAGGGAAAGTGCAGGCAGAGAAGAGAGATACCCCCTCTCCAATTTGCTCAATCTTGACCTAAGACTGTTCCGCCCAGCTGCTGATACGGATTGGTGTCCTTAGTTTCCCATCCTAGGTATCACACAAGTGACCGCGGGGGGGAATACCCATGGTACTTGAGGCAGACATTGCATCACTTCTAGCAGTGCTTCTAGAGGGTGCCCTTATGAAGCTTGGGTACTTGCATCGGCAAAGGTTGTTTTTAGGAGGTCAACGTAACTGCTTCTGTTACCTTCGCTGGTAGATATGGGTTGTAATTACCCCAGACTACTTTCGGGAGGTCCTATTTTTCACTTTCTTGTATTTTGGTGTCCGGTCCTAATCACCTAGAATGGAAATATCTGAAAGTCGCTTACTTGGATGTATCTTAGGGACTTTGTAGTGAGTGCTCTTTGCTCCTAGCTTGCTTAGCTTTATACTTCTTTTAGTCTAATAAATCTTTTAAGGTGTCTGACCAATAGCCTCATTAATCGAGGCAGCTTTGTGGGTTGTCTCCCATGAGTGTCGAGCCTTCTTCAAGAAGGCGTAGGAGTAATTCAGAAGGTGATTATCACCCAATGTTATCAGACGCAGCAGAGAGAGATCCTTCGTTAGGGCTTGAAGTTTTTGTAGTTGGTTCTGGTGTTGGTGTCAGTATCGAGAGGAGTACTCCACTCACCTCAAGAGTTTTATATCCAGAGGAAGAAGTAGAAGTAGAAGTAGAGGAAGTACCTCGACCTCTGGAATCGCGTCCATATCCTCTTTCTCCTAGTTCTCAGTTTATCATCGAGTACATCGGACCTGAGTCTGAGATACCTAAGAGTCCTTATCCATCACATTATTACCTTTTGATGGCCATGACTGGGAATGCAGCTTCGGCTATGAGTGCTGCAAGTATTCAGAATCCTTCTAAGGTTGAAGGAGGAGGCACTATTACTATATCTTCGATTGCTTCTAGTGCTGTCGTGTTTGGCTCTGGTTACACCCAAGCACAGGCTTCTTAATCTAGTCCCTTTTGTTTCGGAATGTTCGTTAGTGGAATTCCTCCATTTTCCTTTTCTACTGCTACAGCTGCATCTACACCCATCTCCTCTATGGCTAGTGGATCTGCTTCTTTTCAAGGGTTCTCCTTTGGAAGCGAGCATATTACTCATTCAAATCCTTCCTTAGGGTATTTTCCTTTTACTTCCCAAACTCAGAATTTTAATCCATGGTCTGGAGGTCAAAGTTCTACTACCTTTATGGGTTGGAACCCTATCTTTACAACAGTAGGGGCAAGGAACCAGTTTCTCACTGGTCACCAAGGGAATGTTCCTTTCTCTTCATCAAGTGCTTATCAAGATTTTTCTCCTTTTTCAAATGCTTGGAATCCCTATCAGGGGGTTTCTTCTTCATTCACTGCTTTAGTGGGGGGAACTGGTCCGGTTTATAGTAACTCCATGTTGAGAGGGGATCCTTCTCCGAATGCTGGGTCACAAGGATTTTCCTACGGCCCAAAATTTTCTACGAACTCTTTCTGGAAACCTGGTGCCTCATCAAATCTAGGGTATTATTTTCAAAATGTGGGGAACCCATCCTATCAGGGATGGAATTCCCACGCTCCTCCTCGTTTACCATTTTTGGCAAGGTTTAAACTTTCCAGATTTGTCGAAATTGACTAATGATCCAATTCGATATAGTCCGGGGTGGCCTCCTGTCCCCACCAAACTACCTTCAGACATTCAAAAGTTTGAAGGAAAGAACGGAGAGGATCCAGCAGATCACATCACCACTTTTCATCTATGGTGTTCATCAAAATCTCTAATCGATGATTCGATCAGGTTGAGGTTATTTCAGTGCACCTTGACTGGAAATGAAGCTAAGTGGTATATTGAGTTAACTGGGGGAAATTTTCCCACTTTTAGAGATCTAGATACTATGTTTTAAAATCATTTTCAGTTGCCTGTTTGTTATGATGCTGGGACTGAACTCTTGGCTAATTGTAAGCAGGACAAGGCAATCCACATTTTTGATCATATCCAGGAATGGCGGAGAAGGAAGAGGCTCATTAAAGCTTATATTCCAAATGAATTCCTTCTAGAATTTTTTTTGAAATCCTTGTAGCCAGATATTTTGAAGGATGTATCCCTGTCAGGGGTATTTTCTAAGGAATAGTCTATTTTTAGGGCCCAGCAATTAGAACTCATTTATTCTCAGTCTGGAGTCCTCAATAAAAATTTTCTTAATGCTCCTCACTCCAAATTGGACTTTTCCAAAGCTAAACCTGGTCTTCATGGTGATGGACTTATTGGGTTGATCGATAGCGATGAAGCTAACCTGCTCAGCCAATTGCAGCAGTTGTCCATACAATCTGCTTCTTCAGGTTAGGTTGTATCTTCAGTGCCAACCTCTTCCCAAGCTTTGTCAATAAATATTTTCCAGACTTCAAACCCCAAAGGAAATCAACAATATGAGGGGAAGAATAAAGGATGAAATAATAATAAGAATAAGGGAAAAGATGGGAAGGGCGATGCAAATAAATCCAACGAGCATGTTGGTGAGGGACAAAAGGATAACAAGAAATTGAAGTTTCCATGCAAGTTATGCACTGGAGATCATCTTACTCACCTTTGTGAGTAAGATACACAACGCTTGTTAGCTCAACAGGGATCTTCAAGTTCCCAAGCTGTGTTAACAAACCCTTTTCCATAAGGGAAACATCTAGTTGTTGGCATGAATCAAAATACGGGGGCTTCCTTTGGAGGCACCCAGGAAGGGGAAACCCCATCAAACATATATATGATAAGTGCTCACGTAGATATCGCTACAAGATCTCATGATTATGGCATAGCTGAGTCTTCGAAAACCAAGGTTGCTCCTGATAGTGTTGATCTGCTTCACATTACAAGGCCCACTGTTGAGCCCATACCTCGGATGCCAAAAGCATCTACAAAGCGTACGAAAATTAATCCAAATGCCAAGGCTTCCTAGAACTAATCTGTTGTAGAAGATCTGGCACAGAGTCCTTGTGCTATGTCTGCTCTTGAGGTGCTCTAGTCTTGTCCAGCTCAACAAAGTCACTAGAAAATTTGGCGGAAATTCCGACGGCCAATTCGTCGCTATTCCGACACATAGTCGTTGCAAGAGCGACAGTTCGAGGGCAGGAAAAATGTGGTTTACCATACCGTCACAGTTCTGACACAATTAAAAAGTGTCGCACTATCGACACTTTTTCCGTCGCTTCCAAACAAGCGTCACTCTTCCGACGTTTCCCAATCCGTCGCACTTCCGACCTTTGTAAACTATCGCACTTCCAACAAAATGTGGTCCGACGTTTTGAACGTCGCTCTTTCGACGTTTGTAAACTCTCACAATTACGACGAAATGTGGTCCGAAGTTTTGAACGTCGCTCTTTCGACGTTTGTAAACTGTCGCAATTCCGACGCAGTGTGGTCCGACGTTTTGGACGTCGCTCTTCCGACGGTTGTAAACTGCCACAATTCTGACGAAATGTGGTTCGACGATTTGGACGCCGCTCTTCCAACGTTTGTAAAATGTCACAATTCCGACGAAATGTGTTTCGACATTTTGAACATCGCTCATCCGACGTTTTTATACTGTCGCGCTTCTGACGTTTCTAATTTGTCGCAATGCCGACGCTTACAAGGTGTCAGTATAGCGACGACAGGTTCAATTTAAAAAAAATATTGAAACTTTAAAAGAGGAAAAACATTGTTTTGAATATATTATATGAAGTAAAACAGTCCATGAATTCATTACATTTTCACATCTGAAGATTGGAACCCAAATATCCATCCAGAAAAGTGGAAGTCTCACCCCAGACAATGATATAAAAATACCCCATGTCACATACAGGGACATGATATAAAACCCAGTAACGGCCCACATGGAGATTATTGACAATCTGAGAAAGCATCCAAATATGCCCGAGGCATCTATAAGAAAGTGAAATAGCAGTATGTAGAATAGTAAAGCAACAGATAGAGTACCGACGTCCATTGTTCCAAATACAAATTAAAGTACCCAAAATCCTTGAACGGAGAAAAACGCTAATCATGTGAGGAGTGTGATATGTCCAAAATATAAAAAGACCATCAGACCATATCAATAAACCAGCAACATAGACCAACATAGCTAGTTTTGAAGGCAGAGTGATAAACATTAATCATTTTTTTTTCACAAGAGAAAAAACACTGTTTTGAATATATTATATGAAGTAAAACAGTCCATGAAGTCATTAAATTTTCACATCTGAAGATTGGAACCCAAATATCCATCCAGAAAAGTGGAAGTCCCACCCCAGACGGTGATAGAAAAATACCCCATGTCACATACAGGGACTTGATATAAAACCCAGTAACGGTCCACATGGAGATTATCGACAAATCTGAGAAAGCATCCAAATATGCCCGAGGCATCTATAAGAAAGTGAAATAGCGGTATGTAGAATAGTAAAACAACAGATAGAGTACCGACGTCCATTGTTCCAAATACAAATTAAAGTACCCAAAATCCTTGAACAGAGAAAAACGCTAATCATGTGAGGAGTGTGATATGTCCCAAATATAAAAATACCATGAGACCATATCAATAAACCAGCAACATAGACCAGCATCGGTAGTTTTGAAGGCCGAGTGATAAACATTAATCATTTTTTTTCACAAGAGAAAAAACGTTGTTTTGAATATATTATATGAAGTAAAACAGTCCATGAAGTCATTACATTTTCACATCTGAAGATTGGAACCCAAATATCCATCCAGAAATGTGGAAGTCCCACCCCAGGCAGTGATAGAAAAATACCCCATGTCACATATAGGGACTTGATACAAAACCCAATAACGGTCCACATGGAGATTATCGACAATCTGAGAAAGCATCCAAATATGCCCGAGGCATCTATAAGAAAGTGAAATAGTAGTATGTAGAATAGTAAAGCAACAGATAGAGTACCGACGTCCATTGTTCCAAATACAAATTAAAGTACCCAAATTCCTTGAACAGAGAAAAACGCTAATCATGTGAGGAGTGTGATATGTCCAAAATATAAAAAGACCATCAGACCATATCAATAAACCAGCAACATAGACCAGCATCGCTAGTTTTGAAGCCAGAGTGATAAACATTAATCATTTTTTTTTCACAAGAGAAAAAACGTTGTTTTGAATATATTATATGAAGTAAAACAGTCCATGAAAAATGTTGTTTTACAGACACATGAATCCTGTAAAAAGTCTCTAGCATCAATTCATCATCCAGCAAGCCACAAAGAAATTTCTCCAACAGCACTTTATTCTGAAAAAGTCAATGTTACTGCAAAGTATATGAATCCACACTTACTACTCCAATTGATGGAGTATTTATACAAAAATTCATACAAAATATCTCATAACAAATTGAGATATTATCTAGGATAACTAATAAGTATTTTACAACAATATAGAGACAGATGGTCTCGTAGATAAGAAAAATGATAACTGATGTTGTGTTGTTTCCTTCTTTTAAGAATGTGCTGGAGGCAGGCCCTATATCTTGGCTTGCTGTTGTCCTCTTCAGTAATTCTATGTTGATTATTTCGTTTCACTGATACTCTTTAACTTCTCTGATATTATTTGACCTTTTTTCATCCTTTTATCCTTTTTATCATGATATACTGTGGTAAATATGTTGGAAATATTGTCATTGATGGCAAAGGAGGCAACACTCAGGCAAAGGCGGCAGCACTCAGGCAAAAGAGGCAGCGCTGTAGCAAAGGAAGGCAAAAGAGGCACAGCGAAAGTAATAGAGGCAGCGAGAAGAAAGTCAAAATGTAACAGTCATAGAAGCACAGTGAAGAACCGTTATCGGAAGATAGAGACAGAGGCAGAGTGACAGAAGCAGAGACAGAGGCAGAGAGCAGTTACAAAATTCCGGGAATCGCACTCTCCAACCAGCGGAGCAGAGGCAGAGACAGAGGCAGAGAGCAATTACAAAATTCCGAGAATCGCTTCACTCCAGCGGCATATAATACAGAACCATATTCCGAGAATCGCACACTCCAACCGGCGTTATACAACACGAATCTTATTCCGGGAATCGCAGACTCCAGCCGGGCGTTACACATATAATACAGAACCATATTCCGGGAATCGCACACTCCAACCGGCGTTATACATATAATATAACACAAACTTATTCCGGGAATCGCTTCACTCTAGTGGCAAAAATATATATAAGCATATATATCAGTTATATACAAGCGGAGCACTTTAACCAAAGGTTCTATCAAAACGAAATGGTTTATAAGGTGGGACCCCTCCCCAATCGCAATCGGAGAAAAGGTTCAATCGGCGGAGTTTTGTTATGTGCTCCGATTAAAGGCCGAACCCGATTGAGCTATGCCCGTAATCGCAATAACGCGTCAGAGTTCAATCGCATCGGAATTGGTCAATCGAATCGGAGAACATGTGAGTTGCGATTTCGATTGGAAGTCCAGACCCGATGGAGGTATGAATTATAATTCAAACATGTTTGAAGTCCTGTCCCAATCGCATCGGCAAAATACAATGAATAGTGGTCAATCGCAACACATATTAAAAGACTTGCGATTGCGATTAAGAGTTCGGACCCGATGGGTGTATTAACGATGGTGTATATATATTTGAATTCTGGATAATCGCATCAAAAGTTTCCGATTGATCGCAAGTCCTTTGTAATATGCTCCGATCAAGTGGCGGACCCGATGGAATTATAAGATGGATTTAATAGGTTCAATCGCATTCGGAATCTCAATCGCAATCGGAACTCTTCGATTGATCACACGACTTTGTAAAACGTTGCGATTGAAGTGGCGGACCCGATCCAGTTATAAGCGGGAGTTGATATATGCAAATCGCATCCGTGTTCTGATCGCAATCGGAACTTTTCTATTATGCGCCCCGATTGCATTTGATTGAAGCCCGGACCCAATGGGCTTATTAACTATGATTAACAAGTGTTTGAGTTCCAGTTCTAATCACAAACGGAAATTTGTGAAGGCGCTGTTATATATAAATATATATATATAAAAAGTTGTTGCGATTGTATTGAAAAGTGCCGCGTGGTCTGTGGACCCACGGGCCTCGGCTTAAGGTGGAGGGCGATTATCAATATACAATGACTGTGATATATGTCCGTTCCGCTTGCGAAATGTTCCACATCAACAAGACACTCGTGGCATGAAAAGCGTTGGAATATGGCCCAGAATTACAGTCAGCATATTCATTTATATATATAAAGCGCTGATATAAAAATGAAAAATGCAGTTACACAAATACAGAAGTTACGCAGCAGCCATATACAGAATGACATACAGAGAATAGAAAAGAGATAAAACACAGTCACAGAAAAGACAAAGACACAGTCAGAGAAAAGACAAATGCGCAGCAAGCCAAGAGACAAAACGAGTGAGCTGGAGTTCTCATTTAAATTTGAATGTAAATGTTTTAATTTTTTTTATTGTTTGTGATGCATTGGCAAGTCTCCGAGAGAAAACAAACTCCCACTGTAATGTTAAAATTGACACCTACAGTTATAATTTCTGAGTAAGTTTGATAAAAGGAGTAAGAAGGCAGAAGGCAAAGAGACATGACTTTCCATTTCGAATTCCAAGCAGAATACAAACAGTCATGTGAGAAAATCTATAAATAATATCATCTTGATATTCAAAAAAAGGAAGGAGAGAGTAAATCGAGAGAAGGCAGAATATAGAAGAGTAAGACAGAGAATATTAAAAAAGGCAGAACAGAAGGAGAAGCTACAGAACAGGGCTGATATCTACGGTAAATCAGCAAACTTTCAGTTTGATAAATTGAGGAAGTTGGAGCTTCCCTATCAAGTTGCAGCTTGATAGTCGTCAGTTGTAGCTGACTGAGGTTGGAGCCTCCTATAGTTTGGTGCCTGCAGAAAACTGAAGGGAGTTGGTGCTTCCTTGCAAGTTGTAGCTTGCAGAATTGAGGTAGGAGCCTCCTGTAGGTTGGTGCCTGCAGAAAAACAGTGGTGAGAGGGAGTTGGAGCTTGCCTTTGCATCACAACAATAATAAGATGTGGTTTTCTCCCTTTATGGGTTTCCACTTATATCTGGTGTCTCTGTGCATGATATTTATGTATTGATCTGATATGTATCATTTTCTTAATACCTGCTACCCTCAAATTAAGTCTACTTATCTATTAAACTAATACTTTTAGATTACATTCTAAGATTACTCTCACATCAAATAGAGTTTGAAATGAAGGTGTAAATAAGTTTATTGAAAAGTTTAAAATATCGGGAATGTATTAAACTGATTCACCCCCCCTCTCAGTTTAATTAGAGATTCAACAATTGGTATCAGAGCAGGTTCCTTTGTACAAGTCTAACGACTGAAAGGAGATCCTAGGTTCCCAAGATGGCTAGTAAAGAAGGATGCTCAACCAATAAAGCCCCTTTCTTCACTGGTGAAAATTATGATTTCTGGAAAATCAGAATGAAGACATACATAATGTCACTAGGAGTAGAAGTCTGGGCTGCTGTGCAATTAGGATATGCCCCGAAGTCAACTGATACAGAGAGAGAAGCTAAAGAAAGCTTTGTAGCTAATGCAAAAGCCATGAATGCCATCCTGAATGGATTATGTGAAGCAGAGTTTATTAAAGTAATGCACAAAGACACTGCCAAGAAAATATGGGATACTCTTGAAGACATACATGAGGGAGACCAGAAAGTAAAAACTGCCAAACTTCAAGTATATAGAGCCCAGTTTGAAAACTTAAAAATGAATGATGATGAAGATGTTGGCAGCTTCTTCTTAAAAGTTGCAGAAATTGTTAACAATATGAAAGATCTTGGAGAAACCATACCAGAAAGTATAGTTGTGCAAAAGATTCTAAGATCACTCCCATCCAGATTTAATCCCAAGGTATCTGCAATAGAAGAGACAGCGGATTGGGAGACTTTGACCATGAACCGGATACTTGGAAATCTAACAGCCTATGAAATGAGGCTCCCACAGAAAAATCCAAGTACAAGGGAAGCAGCATTCAAAATAGAAAAGAAGAAAGAAGAAAAGGAAGAAATATGCTCTTGCTCTGATGAAGAAGAAGCTAAATTTGTCAAGAAATTGGATAGAGGCTCAGGTAGATACAAAGGTAAACTTCTCTTCAAATGCTTTAACTGTGGAAGAGTTGGACATTATGCTGCTAAATGTCTTCACAAGAAAGTGAGAAATCAAGCTCAAGAATCAGAGAAAGACACATCAAAGTTCTGGCAGAAAGGA
Source organism: Pinus albicaulis (assembly GCA_034641835.2). Taxonomy (NCBI): domain Eukaryota; kingdom Viridiplantae; phylum Streptophyta; class Pinopsida; order Pinales; family Pinaceae; genus Pinus; species Pinus albicaulis. The sequence goes on from CM076578.1 coordinate 522,368,673, forward strand.
AAGAAATTCAGCAGAAAATCCTTCTATGCTCAGCAAGACAGCAGTGCATCTGAAGACTCAGATGAACCCTCAAGTGAAGAAGGAACCTCATAATTTTTATTGATGGACATAGAAGATCTTGAGGGACTCCTACTAGAAGATGAAGAAGAAGGAGGGGAAGTAGACCTTGAGGGGGAGCTAAGAAGTGCTCTGGAGGAGATTGACAGACTCAAACTAAAATGCAGAAAACAAAAAGAGATTCTCCTAAAATGTGTGAAAGAAGAACAAAATTCAGAAGTCCTCATGCAGCTGAAGGTAAAGCTTGAAGAAGTCAAGAAGATAGAAGATATGTTACTTCAGCAAATCAAAGATAAATCTCGAGAACAAGAGAAGCTGGAAGAAGAAATTCTGTGTCTGAGAAAGAAATTATAAAATGCTCAATAGAAAGTTTCTATATACCCTTCTCAAACAACAAGCTCTATTAAGTTGAATGAAATTTTGGCTGCTCAAAGATCCCCTATGATAAAGACTGGAATAGGCTACGAAGGAGAATCAAGTAAAGGAAAAGAAAAGGTTGACAGAGAGATTATTTTTGTAAAAGCAAAGAAGGATGAGGAAGTAGCTCAAATAATTCTTACAAAAGAAGAAATCTGCAATAAGAGAGACAGAGAGCAAAAGAAACCTCTAGTAACGAAGAATATAATGAATACTAAGATGGCAGAAAAAGAATCATATGCCCCTAAGTATATCAAATTTGGAAGTCATCAGAGGAAATTCTTCCCTCCTATGAAGAATGCCACCTGCTATGTCTGCCACAAGCCAGGACACATTGCTGCATATTTTTATGCAAGGAAGAGTAATTCAAACCTGCAAAAGATACAAACAGTGAAGAGGCTATCTCAACCAAACAAATGGAGAAAACAACCTTACATCAGGTATGCAAATAATTTCTATGGTTATTGTTTTTATTGTAAGGAATTTGGCCATAAAATTATTGAATGTAGAAAGTATAGACAAAGACTCATGTTCAATACCTCAAGGAGGTTTATGAGTCAAAGCAATTTTGTTCATGCTCACAATTCTGCAAAAACTATAATCAAATGTTCAAAAGGGGGCCTCCAGTGGATAAAGAAGGTGAATAACTGTGACCTGGCTCTAACTGCTCAAGATCTAAAAAGCCAGTGGTACTTGGACAGTGGCTGCTCCAAACACATGACTGGAGACAGAAGCAAGTTTATAACTCTTGATGAAAAGAAATCCGACAATGTTATTTTTGGTAATGATAAATCAGGAAAGATCAAGGGAAAAGGCTCAGTCAGCATAGACAATGGTAGAGGAAAAGCCCAAGAGGTACTATTTGTGGATGGACTGAAAGAAAATTTACTGAGTGTCAGTCAGATGTGTGACAAAGGCCGTGAAGTTCTTTTTAGAGCACAAAATTGTGTAGTCAGGTCAAGCACAACAGGAAAGACTTTGCTCAAAGGTGTTCGAACAGAGAACAATGTATACATAGTGAAAGAGGAAGATGAAGCCTGCCATCTTAGCAAACTTGAGGAGTCATGGTTGTGGCATAGGAGATTGGGACATCTCATCTTTGACCATATCATCAAATTGAGCAAGAAGAAAGCTGTCAAAGACATGCCAGAAATAAAAAGGCCTCCAAGTACTATATGCAAATCTTGTCAATTGGGGAAACAGACTCGCACATCCTTTAAATCTAAAGAGGAGTTGTCAACAAGAAGACCACTCCAGCTTGTGCACATGGACCTGTGTGGACCTGCTAGAACTAGAACACCAAGTGGAGAATCCTATTTCATGTTGATAATAGATGACTTCTCCAGAATGACATGGGTTGCCTTTCTCAAAAATAAATCAGAAGCATTGGAAAAATTTAAGATATTTAGAGCATTAGCAGAAAATCAAACTGGATGCAAGCTGAAATGTATCAAATCAGACAGAGGAGAATTCACATATTATGACTTTGCAGACCTATGTAATGAACATGGAATAAAGCAACAATTTACTATTGCAGGGACACCTCAGCAGAATGGAGTAGCAGAGAGACAAAACAGGTCTGTACAACAAATAGCAAGAGCTATGATGCAAGAGAATAATATTGCTTAAACCTTCTGGGCAGAAGCAGTACACACAGCAGTACATATCCTTAATAAAGCTCACTTAAGGCCAAGAAGTGACAAGACTCCATATGAACTATGGCATGGAAAGCCAGCTTCAATAAAACATTTCAGAGTCTTTGGTAGCAAGTGTTACATAAAGAATAATGATGAAAACCTTGGGAAATTTGATGCAAGAGCAGATGAAGGGATTTTTCTAGGATATGCTTCCAAAATCAAAGGGTACAAGTGCTACAACAAGATCCTTCGGAAGATAGTTGAAAGTATTGATGTGAGATTTGATGAAGAACTTCCAAACAATACAAGAAATACAAACTGTTGCAGTCCATCAGACAACCATGAAGAGGAAGACAAGGATGATGATGAAACAAGAAAGACAACCGATGATGTAGAGCTGAGCTCGAAAACCCCCTCAAGATACACTCAGAAGAATCATCCTGAAGATCAGATCATAGGAGACAAGAAAGCAGGAGTCCAGACAAGAAGGCAGCTAACAGAACAAACAGAAGAAGTATACATAGCCATGTTATCACAAATAGAGCTAAAGAAATTTGAAGAAGCCAGCAAGGACAAGTATTGGGTAAAAGAAATGAATGAAGAATTGGACCAAATTGAGAAGAACAATACCTGGGAACTAGTTCCTAGACCTATTGAGAAAAATATTATTGGTTCAAAATGGGTATTCAAAAACAAAATGAATGAGCAAGGACAAGTAATCAGGAATAAAGCAAGGTTGGTCTGCAAAGGATACTCACAAATAGAAGGACTTGATTATGATGAAACATTTGCCCCTGTAGCTAGAATGGAAGCTATCAGAATGTTCCTGGCATTTGCATGCTATCAAGACTTCAAGGTATATCATATGGATGTAAAGTCTGCTTTTCTTAATGGAGATCTAGAAGAAGAAGTGTACATGGAACAACCAGAAGGCTTCTCATTGACAGACAAAGAAGACTATGTGTGCAGACTGAAGAAGGCCCTATATGGACTGAAACATGCTCCTCGTGCTTGGTACTCAAGACTGGACAAATATTTGCAAAAACAGGGTTTTAAGAGAGGTGGAGTAGACAGCAATCTATACATAAAAGCGCATGAAAATGAACTCCTAATTGTTGTTGTATATGTTGATGAAATTATGTTTGGAAGCAACAAAGATGATCTAGAAAAAGGGTTTGCTGATGAGATGAAAACAGAGTTTGAAATGTCTATGATTGGAGAACTCAGTTTCTACTTGGGACTGCAAATTCAGCAAAAGAACACAGGCACATTCATTTCTCAAGAAAAATACGTAAAAGAAATGCTGAAAAAATTCAAAATGGAGGACTACAAACCAATGACAACCCCCATGATCATGGGATGCAAGCTGTCTGTTGATGATAGGTCTGCAGATGTAGATCAAAAACTCTACAGATCCATGATAGGAAGCCTGCTGTACTTGACAGCTTCAAGACCAGACATCATGCTAGTGTGAGGAAAAGTGGTGGATATTTAAGCAGATCTCGACAAACCCATCTTCCTACAAAGAAAAAGAATACTCAGATATGTACAAGGAACTGCACAATATGGGGTTTGGTATCCTAAAGGCAAAAGCTTCACCTTGACAGCATACACAGATGCAGATTGGGCCAGCTGTGTGGATGATAGGAAGAGTACAAGTGGAGGTGCATTCTATCTAGGAGAAAGTCTGGTGGCATGGCTAAGCAAGAAACAAACATCCATATCTCTGTCTACAGCTGAAGAAGAATATATAGCAGCAGCAGCATGTTGTACACAAGTCATGTGGATGAAGCAAACTCTTCAAGACATGAAGGTAAGCATTAATGAACCTATCTCAATCAAATGTGATAATACAAGTGCTATAAGCATATCTAAAAATCCTGTGCTTCATTCAAAAACTAAACATATACCAATCAAGTATCATTTTCTCCGAGAACAAGTGGCTCAGAAGATAGTTAAACTGGACCATGTATCAACGAAAGAACAGATAGCAGATATATTTACCAAACCACTTGCTAGAGAACCATTCGAATACTTGAGAGACAAACTAGGGGTAGTATCTGTAGATACTATTCTCTAATATGAAGAGAAAGTACAGTCTCAGGGGGAGAACAAAACGAAGATATCATTCCAGGAGGAGAACAGCCAGCAAGATAAGAATAAAACAAGTCCACAGGATCAGCATTATCAATATTCAGCATAGTCCAATTTCGGCAGAAGAGGACCTAAACGTAACTCAGAGAAAGGAAATACAACGACAGAACCCATACGGAGGGATGAGGAGTCATCCTTTGCCATTGATGTCAAAGGGGGAGGAAGAACAAATAGCAAACAGGAAGAGCAAGCAACAAGAGAAAGAGAAAGAAAACAGAGAAAGTGGATTGCCATCAATGCCAAAGGGGGAGACTGTTGGAAATATTGTCATTGATGGCAAAGGAGGCAGCACTCAGGCAAAGGCGGCAGCACTCAGGCAAAAGAGGCAGCGCTATAGCAAAGGAAGGCAAAATAGGCACAGCGAAAGCAATAGAGGCAGCAAGAAGAAAGTCAAAATGTAACAGTCATAGAAGCACAGTGAAGAACCGTTATCGGAAGATAGAGACAGAGGCAGAGTGACAGAAGTAGAGACAGAGGCAGAGAGCAGTTACAAAATTCCAGGAATCGCACTCTCCAACCGGCGGAGCAGAGGCAGAGAACAGTTACAAAATTCCGAGAATCGCTTCACTCCAGCGGCATATAATACAAAACCATATTCCGGGAATCGCACACTCCAATCGGCGTTATACAACATGAATCTTATTCTGGGAATCACAGACTCCAGCCGAGCGTTACACATATAATACAGAACCACATTCCGGGAATCGCACTCTCCAACCGGCGGAGCACATATAACAAATACAAACATTATTCTGGGAATCGCTTCACTCCAGCGGAAAAATATATATAAGCATATATATCAGTTATATACAAGCGGAGCACTTTAACCAAAGGTTCTATCAAAATGAAATGGCTTATAAGGTGGGACCCCTCCCCAATCGCAATCGGAGAAAAGGTTCAATCGGCAGAGTTTTGTTATGTGCTCTGATTAAAGGCCGGACCCGATTGAGCTATATGCCACAGTTTATTGCTAATCGCATCCGAGTTCCCAATCGCATCGGAATTGGTCAATCGCATCGGAGAACATGTGAGTTGCAATTGCAATTGGAAGTCCGGACCCGATGGAGGTATGAATTATAATTCAAACATGTTTGAAGTCCTGTCCCAATCGCATCGGCAAAATACAATGAACAGTGGTCAATCGCAACACATATTAAAAGACTTGCGATTGCGATTAAGAGTTCGGACCCGATGGGTGTATTAACGATGGTGTATATATATTTGAATTCTGGCTAATCACATCGGAAGTTTCCGATTAATCGCAAGTCCTTTGTAATATGCTCCGATCAAGTGGCGGACCCGATGGCATTATAAGATGGATTTAATAGGTTCAATCGCATCCGGAATCTCAATCGCAATCGGAACTCTCCGATTGATCGCACGACTTTGTAAAATGTTGCGATTGAAGTGGCGGACCCAATCCAGTTATAAGCGGGAGTTGATATATGCAAATCGCATCCGTGTTCTGATCGCAATTGGAACTTTTATAATATGCGCCCCGATTGCATTTGATTGAAGCCCGGACCCGATGGGCTTATTAACTATGATTAACAAGTGTTTGAGTTCCAGTTCTAATCGCAAACGGAAATTTGTGAAGGCGCTGTTATATATAAATATATATATATAAAGTTGTTGCGATTGTATTGAAAAGTGCCGCGTGGTCTGTGGACCCACGGGCCTCGGCTTAAGGTGGAGGGCGATTATCAATATACAATGACTGTGATATATGTCCGTTCCGCTTGCGGAATGTTCCACATCAACAAGACACTCGTGGCATGAAAAGTGTTGGAATATGGCCCAGAATTACAGTCAGCATATTCATTTATATATATAAAGCGCTGATATAAAAATGAAAAATGCAGTTACACAAATACAGAAGTTACGCAGCATCCATATACAGAATGACATACAGAGAACAGAAAAGAGATAAAACAGTCACAGAAAAGACAAAGACACAGTCAGAGAAAAGACAAATGCGCAGCAAGCCAAGAGACAAAACGAGTGAGCTGGAGTTCTCATTTTAATTTGAATGTAAATGTTTTAATTGTTTTTATTGTTTGTGATGCATTGGCAAGTCTCCGAGAGAAAACAAACTCCCACTGTTATGTTAAAATTGACACCTACAGTTATAATTTCTGAGTAAGCTGATAAAAGGAGTGAGAAGGCAGAAGGCAAAGAGACATGACTTTCCATTTCGAATTCCAAGCAGAATACAAATAGTCATGTGAAGAAATCTATAAATAATATCATCTTGATATTCAAGATAGAGAGGAGAGAGTAAATCGAGAGAAGGCATAATATAGAAGAGTAAGACAGAGAAGATTAAGAAAATCAGAACAGAAGGAGAAGCTACAGAACAGGGCTGATATCTGAGGTAAATCAGCAAACTTTCAGTTTGATAAATTTAGGAAGTTGGAGCTTCCCTATCAAGTTGCAGCTTGATAGTCGTCAGTTGTAGCTGACTGAGGTTGGAGCCTCCTGTAGGTTGGTGCCTGCAGAAAACTGAAGGGAGTTGGTGCTTCCTTGCAAGTTGTAGCTTGCAGAATTGAGGTAGGAGCCTATTGTAGGTTGGTGCCTGCAGAAAAACAGTGGTGAGAGGGAATTGGAGCTTTCCTTTGCATCACAACAATAATAAGATGTGGTTTTCTCCCTTTATGGGTTTCCACTTATATATGGTGTCTTTGTGCATGATATTTATGTATTGATCTGATATGTATCATTTGCTTAATACCTGCTGCTCTCAAATTAAGTCTACTGCTCTATTAAACTAATACTTTCAGATTACATTCTAAGATTACTCTCACATCAAATAGAGTTTGAAATGAAGGTGTAAATAAGTTTATTGAAAAGTTTAAAAGATCAGGAATGTATTAAACTGATTCACCCCCCCCCCTCAGTTTAATTAGAGATTCAACAAAATAGGCAAAAATTTGTGTAAGGATAATTTTTTACAAAATTTCGATCATTTCTTCCCACCATTGAACTTCTGGCACTCTATTACTTTGCAACTTTATTATTGTTTCATCAGCCTCAGTATATCTGAAGAAATTAGGCTGATTTGGGAACAAATGATTTACTTCATGCTCAAGATAAAATAAATTCTCCAATCTGTCATGAAGGTTTTTCCCTGTAGGCAATGTTGTTGTTGATGAAGTGGTTGAAGAACTAGATTTATTATCAGCATATTTGTCCAATTTTTCAACATAAATATCAAGGTCCATTAGCTTATCTTCTGCAACTATAGGACTGGGCAATCCTCTATTTAACAAAATATTCAATCTTTCTCTGAAGGCAATGATTTCTTCTTGCATATCTGAGCACCTTCGTTCTAAATTCTGTACCAGAGTTCTTTTAGTAAAAACTCTCTTTATTTCAAGAATTGTTCCGGTCCTGTCCTGAATACCAATTTCTGCAAGTTGATTCTTAGTCTGAGTATTCAAAAAATGTATAAGTCTATTGGCCTCTTCTGGCATATTTCCCAACTCTTGTCTTAATCTCTCAATCTCATCAAGAGCCAATTTAACTAAGTTATTATATTCATCCATTATTTGAATTGAGGACCAAACATCCTTTATTGATTGAATGATATTATCCCAAAGAATATCATTTATTTCTTTTAAAGGTTTCTCCAATGTGAGATCCTTTTCCAATGCTTTGACTATTTTTTCTAATTTGTTCACTTCTCTTGTTTTATCAGCAACACTCATTTTTGAAAGATCATATTTATGTTCTAGAGTCGCTAATTGTTCCTTTGTTTTGTGAAGCTCTATCACCTGAAGTTTCATATCTTCCATTGACTTTGTTAATTCATCAGTGTTCAAATTTGCAGTGTTGCTCTGTGACAATTCTGCTGGCTGACCTGTTGTTGCTGTACCTGTCACTACTCCTACTGTAAATACTGGAATATTTTCCTGCTTATCTTTTAATGAATTCTCAAGCTCTTTTTCAGTTGCAGTAATTTGCTCATTCAATTTTAAGAGAAAATACATTAGTTCTTCCTCAGAATTTTGTTTGATGATTTCTACAGTCTGTGGATGTCTTGAGGCCGGTAACTTTAATTGTTTTCTCAGAGATGCAATATCATCATCTTTTCTCTTGATCAAAGCTTCAATACCTTTCACATCTTTAGGATTATGACCCAAACCAATGATTATTTCCTCTAAATTTTTGATTATATTATCCTTAGCCTGGGAGGAGGCTTTTTCAAGCTGCAATTGTGTATTAGTATAATCCAAAGAATCCTGCAACTTATGGGTCATCATTGATTTATCCGTCAGAGTAGAATAAATCATCTCACCTGTTTGCTTGTGTAGCTCAATTTGATCTAAAGGATGGATATCCTTTGCTAAGACTTGAAAATTAGTCCTAACGTAATCTGCAACTGTCTGAGGCTGCTGCACCTTGGGCTTGAAATGGCTCATTAACATCTAACCCTGTTGGATGTCATAAGCTGACATCAATATTTCTTGATTTTTCGGAGTCATCTTCAAAAATTGGTTGTACACTTGAAGTCTAAGTGGATTGTTCCTGGGCTTTATATTGATGAATGTTCTTTTGATGTCCCAGGCAGTTTTTACTGTTGGTTTGAAAGAAGATATTTCTGCACTTTGTTGCCTCTGTATTTCCTGTTTTTGAAAATTAGTGGATGTCCCACTACCTGTACCTGTTTTCTGACTGTCTTCTCTTCCCTGGATGTCAGGGATTCCCTGAAATGATTCATCTTCTGGAAGGGGAGTTAATTTCTGCCTTTTAACATCTTGCTGTTCAGAAGAGCCACCAATAGGAGTAGTTGTTTCAGCCTCTCTCTTTTTTCCCTTTTCTATATTCAGAGGAGTTTGTAAAATAGAAATTTATGGCTCACTGATCTGAGTAGGAGGAATTTGTCGTTGACCTTGTTCTTTAGAAGTCTCTAGTTGCTCTGTCATTATGAATTTTTCAATTATTTGTATATCAGGCTCGTTTTCTTTTCCTTTAGATTCTACTGCTACTGTACTAATCTCCTGCAAATTTTGTTGTAAAGTCCTAGCTGAAGAAGATCCCTGCACCTGTCCAAAAGATTCGAGGTCAAGTATCTTTTCAAGATCTTTCATTACATTTTTAACATTGACCTTCTCAATATCTTTTTCAACCAATGTCCCTTCTGTCCATTCATCCATATTAGCATATTGTTCTATTTCTGGGATTCTTTGATGGATGTATGGTGACAGTTTATTTTTCATTCTTCTATCACAGATAAAGTTGTTTGGATCATAAGGCACCCAGTAGAAACTCTTTTGTAGTCTAAGATAGTCTTCTAAAATCCTTTCGGCTTCCTTTCCAGCTTCCCTAGAGTTACAAATGAAGGGACCTAATTGGCTCTTGATCCTGAGTTGAGCCTTTTTCTTTACATTACAAAAATGAATTATATCTGAATTATTCATCTGCCTGAAATATTCTAATGCAAAGAGTCTCATTGGGACATACTTGGGTAGTTTGAATGGGCATAATTCACATCCATATATCCTGATCTCTGTGTAGTTTTGATATAGGTACCAGTCACCTATCTTGTACTGCTTTGAGAGCTGAAGGATTTTCTTGATTTCATTGTTAATTCTAGGAGGAGAGACTCCTATCAACAAGGTAGTTGCAGGATGAACAAAAAGGTCAACAAAATCATTATAGGAATAAGGAGAATCAGAGGAATTGTGAGTAATGGTAGACCAAAAGATGACTGACCTAGGATTCCCTTTGGCATCAAGTTTCTTAACATAAAAAGGGAAATTTTCTGACTGAAAGTAAATCATGAGATGATATATGACATAAGAATACTTAAATACTCTCTCATTCTCAAATCTCATGAACTGATCATGGATTTTTTTAGCAATATAAGATGCAAAATCGTACTTGACAGCAGGAGGCTGTCCAGGGGTAAAAATGGATAACAATACTAGGGTTAACTGATCAACATACTCACTAGTATTGAAGCCCATTATGGAATATATCATGTTTAAAATAAGTCTACCCTCATCAGTAAAGAAAGTATAACCATAAGGGGGGGGGGGTTTAGGCTGATGCTCTGGTAACATGAAGGTTTGGCATAGGAGGTTTAACTATTCATGGGATAAATTAGTAGATTTCTCAAGTAATTCAGCCATGGACAGGGGAGTGAGAGCTTGGCCAGGTTGGAATTGTAGCATTTCATTTATGGATTGAGCAGTTATTGGGAAAAGGACATTTTGACTTGGGGATAAAACTGCTCGTTGGTTGAGATCATAATTTACGTAGCAATAATGGATTAACTCAGGAAATATATGGACTGAGGGGAGAAGGTACATAGGAATATTTGATTCCCAAAGTCCAAAGATGTCAGAACCATTCAAATAATTGTCTCTGCAGCGGAAAAATATTCGAAGAGGATTCTCACTGAGACACAAGTCCTTAATTTGAAAATCCATATCGGCTAAAGGCAAATAATCCAAGTCCTTGTGAGGGGCATTGATTGGCACAACATTCAAAGCTACAGGAACTTCCATTTCTGGTTCTTGTGGATTCAGAAATGGAATTTCGGAGTTTTTGTGGAAAAGGGGCACAATTACCAATTTTGGGAATATAATTTTAGTTCTAGGAACGATAAATACCAAATTGAACTTCTTTTCAGATCTTAGTGCAGAATTAAAACTAAAACCAGGATTTTTTACAGATTTTAGAGGGGAATTGGAATAAATACCTATTTACAGGAAATGAAATGTGTTTAAACAGGTGCTGGTTATGACAGAAGAACCCTGAAATACTCAGCTTCAATTCTCTTCAGCAAGGTAACGGTCAACAAGCGTTAATAGTAGGTTTTTGAATTTTGTTGCATGGAAGACTGGCTAGTGCACGGAACAATGAAAATGACGTAGACGCAATTTGTTTTATTTACAAAGTCAAAAGGGTGGTGGGTTTTGATTGATGACGTCAGCATGTACGATGGTTTCGTCACAGAGGGATAGGAGCGGATCTTTGTTTGGGCCGCTCGTGCAGTGGAAATCCGGACCCAAAAAATATTAGGGCAAATTTGATAAGAAATTTGCGTCACAACTCTCCCTTCGTACGCCAGCCCAACTTCGGACCCGAAAAAGATTAGGGTGGAATTCATTTGGTTTTCGCGTCACAAAATTGGCCGACGTCAGCAGGATATTTTGGAATGTGAATTTGGTTTGAATTATGGTTTATCGTCGTTTGAAGTCCGGCAGGCTCGACTTAAGAACAATTTTGTTTGATCCCATCTTATAAAATTTGTGTTGGTTTTATTTGATAATACACATATTTATAATAAATCATGGGAATACCACACTAGTAAACATGTGGAAAAGTTATATAAATTATTGAGAACAATCATTTTTATGTAAAAATATCCAAATGTGCTTTTGAGAAATAAGAATTCGAGTATTTGGTTCATATTGTTTTAAAGGAAGGAGTGAAGTTGGAGCCTCAAAAGATGCAAGCTATTACAAAATGACCTATTCCTAAGAAAATCAAGGTTCTTAGAAGATTTTTTAGACTTACATGATATTATTGATCATTTGTTAAGAATTATGCAAGCATTTCAATTCCACTCACATATCTCTTGAAGAAAATATCATTTATATGGATTGATGAGGCTACTTTGGCATTCTCTCTTTTAATGGATGCCATGTCTTCTACACCAACATCGGTTGCACCTACTTTTGGTAAAAAATTCATAGTAGAGTGTGAGGCACTAGGAAAAGGAATTTACGTAACATTAACACAATAAGGGATATCATTGGCTTTTAAAAGCAAGGAATTCAAAGAAAATATTTGGTGAAATCTACGTATGAAAAATAAATGGAAGCAATATTACATGCAATAAAAAATGAGGATAGTATATCATTGGGAGGTACTTTAAAGTCAAGATATACCATGATAGCATAAAGTATTTTTTGAAGCTATGATTTTCATTAGAAGATTAACAAAAATGAGGAGAAAAAATGCAAAGTTTTAATTTGAGATAATCTGCAAAAAGGGTAAGGAAAATTTAGTACATGATGCTCTTTCTAAAATAGAAGAGGCCTCAAATTTATATCCAATTACATTTTCTATTCCTAGGTGGCTAGAAGAAGCTTGCCATAATGGAAAAATGACAATAGTACTAAACAAAAACTAAAATTTACAAAGGATGGGATGAACTCTATGGAGCATTGGGAGTGAAAGAGAGATATACTTTGGTGCAAATGTAGAATATTTTTATGCACGCAAGCATATTTGAATAAAAAAATATTAAGGGAGTCCCATGTCTCTCTGATGGTAGGACGCATGGTTCCTTAAAACATCTCAAAGGATCAAAAATATATTTTTGGAAGGAATGAAGAAAGATATTCAAAATTTTGTAAGAGAAGGTCAGGTTTGCATAATAAATAAAAGAGAGATAGTAAAATCTCTAGGGTTACTTCAACCATTCCACATACATATTCAAATACTAGAAGATATATCAATAGACTTTATTATAGGGTTACTGAAATATAAAGGTAAGTATTACATTTTTGTGGTCATTTATATAGACAAATTTGTAGATTTTTTTTGTAGAGCTCAAAGTACATAAACAACAAGCCAAGTGGCAAAAGTGTCCGTGAAAGAAATTCATAGTCTTCATGGTTTTCCTAAAGTAATAGTAACAATAAAATTTTGGAAATAATTATTAATATGAGTGGAGAAACACTAGCTGCCATGAGTTCTACATATCAAACACAATCAAATGGTCAAACAAAAATAGTTAACAAATGTTTTTAAGGTTATCTACAATGTTACTCTTTATAAAAGCAATCTTAATGGATGAAGTGGGTTCGTCAAGGAAGAATGGTAATATGATACTACCTATCACACATCTACTAAAATTTCCCCATTTAAGGCCCTTTATGGATATCCAACTCCTAGTATCTCATACTTTTTGCAAGATAAGTCCAAAGTATAGGAAACAGAGTCACATATGGAAAATACTAAAGAAACTTTGAAATTATTATGGAAAACCTTCAAATGACATGAAACATGATAAAACAACAAGGGGAACAACATTGAAGTGAAAGATAATTTGAGGAGGGTAATTGGGTATTTTTTAGATTATAGCATTATAAGCAATCTTCATTCAAGAAAAAGAAGAATAAAGAATTAGCTAAAAAATGCAATGTGGAAAAAGTCGAAGTCAGGATTAAATCGGCAAGGGTCCAAAAGTTGAAATACTCAATAAAGTCGGGAGTTTTTTGAAAAATTCGGCAAAAAGTTGGCAAAACTAAAAAAATACAAAAATATTCATTTTTGGAAAAAATCCTGATTTTTTCAAAAAAAATTAAAAAATTATTAAAGAAACTACCTCACTCAAGATTTTTTCGAAAAATTCGGCAAAAATTCGGGACTTAGAGAATAAAATCGCGACTTTTTCAGGGATGAAAAAGTCGGCAAAAAGTCGGCCAATAAAGTCAGCTCCGGGAAAAATTCGGGATTTTTTCAAAAAGTTGGGACTTTTTGCTGACTTTTTCCACACTGCAAAACTGTTATGGCTCTAAATAATTATTCATAGGATTGCACAAGTGGTATAGAAGTTATATTTTCCTTCTTCTTGCATTCATAAGGTTTTTCATGTATCTTTCCTAAAAAAGGTTTTGGGAAAAAATATGCCAATGTAAATAGAAATTCCAAAATTAGATGAAGAATGAAAGTTGATTCTTGAACCACAAAAATTTATAGATAAAAATTCTGTATCTCTTTGACATATAACAATTATGAAGTACCTAATCAAGTGGAAGAATATTCCTCTAGAAGAAGGTACATAGTAAAATGATCAATTCGTGATGAAATACCCACGGCTAAAGGGTTCGTTTGAAGTTTTGACAAAGGTTTTGTTATATGTTTTATATAATGCACGGCGGAATAGTTTTATTGTTTGTTAAGGTCCCACACAGTGATCAAATTTGAAGGGCAGGTCCGAATTTCAATTAGAAGGGCATATATCTATGTCGCCCTTCCATAATGAAAAGATTAAAAAAAAAAACTTTTCAATTGACCACAATAAATTATTTTTACATTTCATTTTCAGAAAGATAAAACCATCAATCTTTATATTAATAAAATATTGTTACATATACAACATGAAGAAGGCTCCATCTTTCATTGCTTAAATATCTCATTGGCAATGTCAACATAAGTCTTGAAGACACTATTATAAGAGTTTGGATACATACCACCGGGATATAGGAGATTCTTATGTGTCAGATTGTGTAATGCAATTTTGACTTTGTCTCACAAGGAGCAGCAACATGGAGGTCTGGATTTTTCTTATAGAAATTTTTATTATTATTTGAAACGTTGTTTATAGATATGAATACAACAATGAAATTATGAGCATGGTGGACAATTAGTCAAGCTCATGATGCCAAACCATGATGATGTAAGTTTGGAATTTAACATTTTTACATGTTAAAGACAAATATTAAAAATCACTGACAACTTGGTATGCCATAATAAATAATCATTCCATGTTAACTTTTGTTAATAGGTTTATGTCACACGATGATGCAGGGGCATTAGGCACTAGCCAGCAATGTAGGAGGTTTTGTCCACATGTTGTGGCTAGGAGGGTTCGAAAACATTTGAGTTGTAACAGCTAGGTGTCAATACCTCAGCTGACTGTATTACTTAGAATAGTTAGATTTGTAGGAGTCGAACAGTTTCAGTTAGTTGAATTATTATAATTAGACCTTTTGATTTCTAGAACGGTCCTCTCAGAGGAACTGAAGAGCCATATGTTATGTATATAAATTTTAATTCCTCGGATGAATAAAAGTAGAGAGGGAAGAGGAGAGTAGAGAGGGGATTTCTGCAATAAACCTCTGTGTGTGAAAATTGTTTCCAGTTAAATGATTTCCAAGCTTAGCTGCCATTGAATTATCTCGAACTGCTAATTGTGAAGAATTATTTAACTGTGAGGCGATTGGGTACTGATAATTCCATTCTTCTGTCTTTGAATTCCTGTAAATTGTTGGATAACCCTGTGAACTCACCCCACCCGAAGGCGAGGTCTGTGTAGAGAACCGGGGTCGTGAACACTGTTCAAATATAAAAATCCCGCTTAATAAAGAGACAAGATTGTTGTGCTTTCGGAACCTGACTTGAGGATTGGACATGAGTTAACAAAAAAAAGGATAGCGGAACCAGACTTGGACCCGTGGTCAAGCATTGTACCAAAACCACGAGAGGAATCATAAAAGCGGGTTGCCCATATCGCAACGCTTTTGCGGAGTAGGCAGTATTTCCTATTCGCGAGCGATTCCATAAGGAATGCGACACGTGGCGAAGTGACCCTCGGAAAACCACCGTTTAACCCACGGCATCGCACGTTAAAGCCCGATGTTGGAAGCCGAGCGAAATTGCCAAGAGTCATTGATTTGGAGAAGGGCCATCGGATGGTGGTCGCACGTTGAACTTGCCCGGAGGTTAACTAAGGTGTGCGGAGGATAGCCAGGTACGATATGAGTGTTTGATTGGTTATTGATATATATAGGTGGGGCTGGAGTATAATGAAATTGTTTAATTAAACGATTGGCGGATAATTAGCATAAGTCTGGAGCATGATTGTTGTAAGGCTGGGTGGTGAAATATAGAGCCTAAAGTTCATTACAAGTTATTTATTTAAAAAGAAACGTGGAGTATAAATACAAAGTGTTGAAAGTTAAACATTGGTTATAAGGCTTCGAGATAATATAAAGTCGGGAATATAAATTAAATTCCAACCATTGTGAATAGTATTTATTTATCAAATTCTACGAATTTGATAAATAAACTCGAAGAAAGAAGAAGTCAATTAAGACTCAGGCTGGAGGAAAAGAATGGGGTAAACCAAGGGAAAATGCTGACAGAGCGATTGTAGACACACCAACTCTCCTTAGGGGTCCAATTTCAGTTTTTTTGGGTCACACGATGATCTCTCTTCTCTGGCATTTACTTGTATTGAAGATCACTATTCTAGGAATAAGGAGTTATTTTCTCCAAAAATAACCCTAGCCAAACATTGACAATGCATCAAGGATATCTTTCTATGCTTCATAAGTACATATTTTCTACTTCTAAATCATGTCTTGGAAGTGGTTGTTTTGCTGAAAATTATTCACCAGTTGGTTTCATACCAAAGTCTTTTTCTCATTTTCAGCATCCAATACATGAAAAAGATAATGGTTTAAAACAACATAAATATTTGAAATTTTTCAAGAATTGTCTGGCACACTTTGAATATTAATTTTGAAGTCAAGTGCATGATGCTGTATAGGATCAAGTGTCATTTTGAATACCAAATGTTTCACAAGAAACTTCTCAACATGCTACCCTGTAGTAAGGATTAAATGACAATATTGCATCAACTATTTCCATAATAAAAGTGCACCTCGGCCATAAGAATAAACAACTACAAATGTTGTAGATCTAACAAGACCACACAATCAAATGTATTCCACAAGGCCAATACTGTATGAAAAATGAAAAGGAGTTTGCAACCAAAAATACCTTAGGCAACTAATTCAATTAGATACACCAAACCATTAGCAAAAAGGAAAACCAGCCTACTTGGCCCCAATATTTTCAACTGGGTCCTCTAATTTAACCAATAAAAAGGCCAAAACCATAGCATTGAGATACATTTCATTACACTGTCAATAACAATAAAATTTGACTCAGCCATAACCCTTTCCTTTTATTGTTGTGAAAAGCTTTATGCATTACTCTAATGTGGCTAGTCCATAGGCCAAGTAGACCATTGGGTAACAAATATGTTTCCTTTCACCTTTGAGTTTTCAAATTATGCCTACCAAATATAAGACATTTAAGAGGGGGAACTAATACAATGTTAAAAAGAAAACCAGAGCACACATCTACAAATTACCTCCTTAGCTACTGTCACACCATCATTAACTATTTTCGGAGAACCATGCTTGCTCTCCAAGACAAAAAATTTCCCTTCGCCCTAAGGGTGACTCCAAAAAGATCAGCAAGTTTGTTCACACTGCCTGCAAGACAAATTGACAATGCTTTCAGTAAGTGTGCAATTGAATGCCAGACCATATGCCAAAACAAACCTCCATGAAAAATTAAAATAACACATTAAAATTGAATATAAGTGGACAAGGAAAGATCCACCGCAGTGAAGTTTCACGTGCAGGTGACCTTCCTTTAAACATAATTTTTTCTCTGACCTGCAATTTTTTTGTCACTGAGCCATCCTTGTTGAAGTACAAATTCTTTTCCATAGCTCTTGTATTAACTACCTTCTCTCTGTCGCGTAATCTCAGAGTCCCTCTTCTGCTTGAGCGATTAAAGGAAATGGGTGAAAAAAATGAAAGAGAAGACAATTGTCTGCCATAATTATCAAACAGTGCACCCAACTTCTTCCCCTTTCCATTGTTACCCAATGAGGTAGATGTGGAAATTGTTGTCATACTGCCCAAAGCAGAGGCCAACTTCTCTTATGCTGAATATAGAATTACAAGATCTTCATATTAGTATGAACCTTAAAAAACATGGCTCCCATTGCTAAAAACCACTTTTAAGTTGTAACAGGCAAACTAAACAACTATCGCAACTTTTGGCAACTTCTGGAGCATTAAGAGAGAAACAACCAAAGATAAATACAACCAAAATCCTCATTTTAATGAGATCGGACTATATATTTGCATTAAGATAATAGAAATAAATCACGACTATATTAAGGCCAACACAAAACAATCTTTAACCAGTGTCTGTCGCGGCCTTCAAGTTGCCATGCTAGAGGTTGCATATTTTTAATTTAAATTCTGGACCTCTCGTGCCCATCTATGAATGCACCAATGGGATATCTACATCAAATTCTCCTTTATATCCCCCAAAAAAAATTCCCTACTACAAGAGCACCAGTATTGATGGATCACCCCACACCATCCCACCCACTAGAAACGGTGAAAAAGGAAACTCGAGAAAACTTCTGAAATATCTCAAGATGACTATATTGGTGGTTCTTATGAATCAACCAACCATTCATAACATGCTCATCAATCCAAACCATGAGTATTATGTGACAATATTCAAGTAGGCACTGAATCGGATTTCTGAAGCTATGTTAGAGAAACCCTAAACTCTCACTGAAAATAGGTGAAATGTGGCACCACTCAGGTATTGACATGTGTCAATTGGTACAAGTGGTAGACAATTGGCATGCTCAAACAACGAGGTGATGCAGGAATGACATGAGGGAGAAAATATCAGAAAAGCCCCAAATTTGGAGAACTAAAGCTCATCACCAACCTGAGATTGACAACTTTACATGATGTAACCTATGAAATCGTAAATGGAGAAATCATAGTAAAAATAAAGTAACCTATGTAACAATAAATTTGGATTCATCCTGGGAGTGGTAATGGGAGAAATCATAGTGAACAATAGGAAACATGCAGAGTTGCTTACAATCAAATAGATGAAAAAACACATACAAAAAACCTAGATAATAATCATGAACAAGCTTAATATTGAATTATGAACTATAAAGGAACTTACAAAATGTGACATTACGAACCTGGTCAAGCGCACAAGAAAAAATATCCTGGACATGACCTTGGTTGACAAGTTGTATTGCTCATGATGCAAGAGGATTTGTACTTGCACTGCCAAGTCAATCAAAATCCATCATTATCTATACAATAAATACAAGTAATTGATGTAGTATTTTTTACTCTAAGATGCATTCTTATGATAATGTTAGAACATATGTTGAAAATGTCAAAACATACCTGAATAAGCTCCTCTTCGTTTCAAGAACAATTTATTGGAGTCGCATGAACTTAAAACAAGCCTCCCACGATCTCAAAGAGTAGCAACTAAGTCAACAGTGACTTTTTTGTTGCTACGCTGGATCAAGGGAGGTTTGCTCCAAGATTAAATCGCTCCAATAAATTATTCTCTACTAAACAGGGCCAACCACGTGAAGGTGGAAGCTCTTATGGCCCCTCCCCCCCCCCTCACATCACTCTCAATTCTCCAATAACCAATCTATATTTCATTTTTTACTTTCATGAGCATAAAAAAAAATATTCAATAACTAATAAAAAAGAAATTCAACAAAAAGTATGCAAGGAAACATTGCAATTAATGCTTGACATAAAAATAGTATGATAAATGAGTTTTTTATATAACGCAAAAAACGTTCAAAGTATGGTAACGTTTGTCTTATAATAATACAATATTTTACATTATCGAATTTTTTTTTTCTTCTTCCTATTTTTAAAGCTCCTAATTACATCATCAATATCATCATGCTCTGCTCCTGTTTCGTGCCTTTCGACCCGCACTGCTGACCTAGTTGCGTAGTCACGATGTCTGGTCTCATCCAGTGACGGGGCATCGCCTACAAAAACAGATAATATTAAATTTTAATTTTCAATTTTTAAATATCATTGAACTAGTTCGGTAATATTAATAAAAAAAATTGCAATGAGATTATTTACCTGGTGCACCAGTTGTCGCCGCTGACCTAGTTGCGTAGTCACGATGTCTGGTCTCATCCAGTAACGGGGCATCGTCTACAAAAACAGATAATATTAAATTTTAATTGTCAATTTTTAAATATCATTGAACTAGTTCGGTAATATTAATAAAAAAAATTGCAATGAGATTATTTACCTGGTGCACCAGTTGTCGCCGCAGACCTAGTTGCGTAGTCACGATGTCTGGTCTCATCCAGTGACGGGGCATCGCCTACAAAAACAGATAATATTAAATTTTAATTGTCAGTTTTTAAATATCATTGAACTAGTTCAATAATATTAATAAAAAAAATTGCAATGAGATTATTTACCTGGTGCACCAGTTGTCGCCGCTGACCTAGTTGCGTTGTCACGATGTCTGGTCTCATCCAGTGACGGGGCATCACCTACAAAAATAGATAATATTAAATTTTAATTGTCAGTTTTTAAATATCATTGAACTAGTTCGGTAATATTAATAAAAAAAAATGCAATGAGATTATTTATCTGGTGCACCAGTTGTCGCCGCTGACCTAGTTGCGTAGTCACGATGTCTGGTCTCATCCAATGACGGGGCATCGCCTACAAAAATAGATAATATTAAATTTTAATTGTCAGTTTTTAAATATCATTGAACTAGTTCGGTAATATTAATAAAAAAATTTGCAATGAGATTATTTACCTGGTGCACCAGTTGTCGCTATTGGGACTGTTGCCCTGTCTTCCTCTCTGGTGGTAAGATCCTCAAGGGAAACATTCTCTGTCATTTAAACAAAAAACGTTATAAGGAAAACCATCAAGGTATAATTAGAAAAATTATAAGTGGAAATTAATTACCGTCACATCCCTCACTGATAGTAGCATTGTCAGCCTGGTCCCCACTACAATGATCAGGTTGCACGTGAGGATCATCTACATCTGGCTCTAAAAATGGGTTATTTGCCTCGTCGGTAGTGCTGCTCCCCTGATTTAAACAAAGTTTTTAGACATTAAATTTATGGACGAAAACAAACATATTGAAAGGTTAATGTTTTACCTTATCAGGCATTCTGGATCTTGGGACCTGCCCCAAGCTTCTGCGACGTTCAACTACAGCTTGATAGCCGAAATGGAAAGCGATATTTTTATCTTCCTCTGTAGTTTCTGTTCCAAATTCATCACCCTACATTACATATGATTGTGTATTTTTAATCATATTTGATAGGATTACAAAAACGTTGGAAGGCGATACAATTAATTATAAGATGTTTAGCTACTTAATTACAATTCTTGCGGCCAATTTCAAGTAGCCGCCCTGGCCTAGCTTGTGATGGCCCTTTTTTTCAATCCTAGCTTTTGTTGCCTTTGAGGTGTCAGGCAACCTAGCATCAAAAGATTAAAGTCAGATATGACGTGGCACACTTTTATTTTAGACATGAGAAAATTAAAGCTATTGAATTAAAGTTGTAATACCTTGCGGGTCCAGTTGGTATTTTTCCTTCTTTCTTTTCCCTTTTCTCTTTTCCATCATGGATGAGTGCTCTCCACTCACTCTCTGGAACTGTGAGAGGACGCTCATATCTAGGGTTAAATTGCAATTGCGTCCTATAGGTGTCCCTGGTATATTTCAAATATTTGTCGGCTACCCGAGCCACCGTTGTTTTGTCAAATATGCCGACCCCAAAAAGGGTTTCTAGATAATCTAGAAGTTCTTTTTTTCAGGTTGGAACTCTGGGAATTCCACCCTGTGCGTATGGTTGGGCCAAAAATTACCAACGCATGGCTCTCCAGATACCTGTAGAACTCATTGTTTCCTACACAGAAAAAAAGAAGAAGAAGATATTATCATTAATTTAAAAATAAAAATCATGATAAATATGTTTTAGATAAAGTACATGAAATAGTTAAAATATTAAAATTTACTTGGGAGTTGTACATGCTTTATAGGGACACCTTCATCGTTCACCAACAACGTGTCATTAATGGTCCCTGTGGAGTTGACACGTGTAGCTCCAGGAAACGCAATAATGTAGTTGGCCATATTAGCCTCATCATTGCCAACACGTTCAGCGGTTGGCTGGGTGTCTGCTTGGGCAGAGTGTGTTTCTTGGCTGGCACCTAAAGGAGTAGAAGGTGTACGAGAGGGTTGTTGGGCAATCTCATGCCCTTGTGTCCCACTGCCCCCAACACCGGATTCAGCAAGTGCCAGAAAATGCTACATACAAAAGAACTTTTTGTTAGTTTAGTCAATGTAAAAATTAAAAATCAAACTATCACAATTCATCTCATGCAGAACAAAAAAAATATCCTTTTGACTTTTTATTATTACCTAATATCTTTCTAGCTGGCTCATAAGATGTTTTATCCTCTCTTCTGTTTTAGGTGTTTTAGGCACGTCTATCAAAGTATTAAATTCTGACCTTGCATCTCGTGCGTTTTTTTACAACAAGAACATTGGAGATAGGGATGAAGAAAGCTCTTCCTCAAAGAGGGAATCATCAGGTGTACCATGGCTAGGTGTCTGCATATTTGAACAAAATTAATATTATTTCAATTATGTAAATAACTAAAATACCCGAAGATAGAGCAATGCTAGCACTTTACATGTTCTTCCGCTGGCCTCTTTCCGCGATCATCCCGTCTCGGGGTTGTTCCTGCACTGCTCTGATCAGTCTGCCACATTGCAATAAAATTATAAATGTAAAAACTTGAAAACAATATCTAATTTGAAAACACAAAATGAAAACTGAAATAATTTCTAATAAGACACCGGACGACAGAGTTAGAGTTTCAAATATGCCTTGCATTGAATTCAGTCCTGGAAACATGTCATTGCACATTAAGGCACCCAAACAAGAGACGAGTTGACAATGAAGACCATATTGAATATATTGTTGGAGAAACTTATAGTAAACTTGTTGTGAAGACCTTGAGGACATTTTTGGAGCAACATTGTTGAAGCTGATGGTATAGCATTGTTGGAGACGATCTTGAAGGGCCTTGAAGTGAAGCTTTTGGAGCAACTTTTGAAAAATCCTTAGAGCATTTAAGTAAGGCACTTTCTATCTTCCATCACCTTTTTCCTTTCAATATCCTTTAAACTATTTTGTTGATATTTAATGTTTGAAATCATGTTATAATTCCTCGATTATATGTGTTTGGGGACTAGAATAATTTCACACTAAACCATGCAAACTTAAAAGTAACTTAACAGATCCATAAAGTAATAATAATCATAATTCCTAATTTCCTATTGTACGATATGATGCAAATTATTCAAACATGAAGCAATGAAGACATGCAATGTCTGAATTTCAAGATTGATGAACCAATACAAGAAGTTAGAAACTACAATTTTGATTCAATACTCTGTGTCCTAACTCCAGGAAGGAATCTAGTTTGTAGTACAAAACATGCATCGTGTATTATCAATTCTTAATTGACAACAACTAAAGGTCATATACCTCATCAATTACTTCCCATTTTGTGTTTTTATGTTATATTCCTTATAAAAGTGTCAAATTTCTCTCAAAGTAAGCAACCACTGAATAAAATAAAAAATAGTTGAGATATGATTGAGAAATGGTTATTTATTTCTTGAAAGGATCTTCACAATTTATTTGGTTGTTTTTCATCTCAAGAAACAATAAATGACCTAAGAAACTATCGTGATGTAATATAAGAAAAAACGCGGTGCAATGGCCATTTTCAAAGCCAAATGATGTCCATTGAGGACATGGCCTTTATTTGGTTCCTGTTTCATAGGAGTTTCGGGTAGAAATGGAACTTTGTTGTACCATTTCTAGTAGTAAAAAGGGAAAACCTTCTTTTTCCATGGGAAATAATTTACCTTACCTTTTTCAAGATAATCTAAATCACAAAAAATATGAACTATACTGCACACATTCTTGGATAATGTGAAAGTGGAAAAGGAATACCCTACACAAGTGATGCACACATGTACATTTGAACACTAATATATTTTTTTAGTTGAAATGCAATGCTTGTTTTCATTTAAATGTAGGGTTTTTAAAGCAGGGAGAAATAATGGCTGCCAAATGAATAAGTGTTTCTTTGGGAAAAATTTAAATCTTGTATTGGGTGATGAAGATAATAGAGGGTATTGAATCTTGATTCTTGACATCTAGAGAGAACCCTACAGCGTAACACAATCTAATGGAATTGACCAAAAAAACCCAAATAGAGTCAACCCTACTATAGGAGGAAGGGCCTGCAGTAAGAACTTACCATTTTGCAAGAGCTGAGGGCGAATGCTGTTCTACAAGAACTGAGGGCGAATGCAGGGTGAATGTTGTTCTGCAAGAGCTGAGGGCGAATGCAGGGCGAATGCTGTTCTACAAGAGCTCAAGTCAAATGCTGAGGGCGAATGCTGTTCTGCAAGAGCTGAGGGCGAATGCTGAGGGCGAATGTTGTTCTGCAAGAGCTGAGGGCGAATGCTATTCTGCAAGAGAGGAGGGCGAATGCGCGCGTGATATCAGACATTAATGTAGCACACATGTACATTTGAACACTAATATATTTTTGTAGTTGAAATGCAATGCTTGTTTTCATTTAAATGTAGTGTTTTTAAAGCAGGGAGAAATAATGGCTGCCAAATTAATAAGCGTTTCTTTGGGAAAAATTTAAATCTTGTATTCGGTGATGAAGATAACAGAGGGTGTTGAATCTTGATTCTTGACATATAGAGAGAACCCTACAGCCTAACACAATCCAATGGAATTGACCAAAAAAACCCAAATAGAGTCAACCCTACTATAGGAGGAAGGGCCTGTAGTAAGAACTTACCATTTTGCAAGAGATGAGGGAAAATTCTGTTCTGCAAGAGCTGAGGGCGAATGCTAAGGGAAAATGTTGTTCTGCAAGAGCGGAGGGCGAATGCACGCATGATATCAGATGTTAATGTAGCTATTGCGACGGATACAAAACAATAAAATCATTTTTATGTAGCACGCATATAAGTTTTGTATTTGTATTTAGCGCGCATATAAGTGTCATTATACCGATGGCAGAAAAGGCATCGCTATTGCGACGAAGGCCTCCAAACGTTGCAATTACGACACTTAGACATTGTGTCGCACTTGCGACGTTTAGAGGCAGTTGTCGAATAGCGAAGAGTTGGGCCATAGTGTTGCAATTGCGACGTCTTCCTCCAAACGTCGCAATTGCGACACTTTTCTATAAACGTCGGTATAGCGATGGTTTCGGGCGGGATGGAAAAAATTTGGGGAAATTTCCGAAATTTTGTCAAAAGCATCAGAACCAAGTGTCGGAATTTCCGCCAAATGTAGTAGTGAGTGCTCTTCTCACTGCTATCGGAGATGTTGATCTAAAGAACTTTATTATGATTACATTCAATATCTCCAATTTTAAAAAGAGACTCCCACATCAAATGGATTTCCACATTAGATCATCGTTTTGAAAATTCACTATATTTCGAACGGTTTTTGAGGAGGGTGCTTCCATGTGTGTGATGTCTCTCGCATGCTGGAAGGGAATCGGATCTCCCACAGCTGTTCCATCAGCCACTCTTCGGACTATGTTTGATGGTCATTATCACAGGCCACATGGTATTGTACCGGCATTGCCCATCTATGTTGGGGGAAAAACTGTAAATATAGAGGTTGAGATAGTTGATGAAAGCTTGGACTACAACCTTCTGTTGGGGCAAAACTGGATTTATGAGATGGATGCTATTGCATCCTCCTTGTTTCGTATTATTTTTTTCCCTCACGAAGGGAGGATTGTCACAGTTGACCAACTGGATTGTTCTTCTATATACCTCAATGCATCTACTGACTCAACTATCCCTTTGGTGGATAATGTCAAACAACCTGTTGAGAATCTCGGGGTTGGAATGTATTCTTCTCTGATGGATACTTTTGATATTCCACCTCCTTTTTTTCATATAAATGAAATTTCATCCTTGAGGGCTCCTATTTGACGAGAGTTCTTTAGAACTCATTATTTTTCAGACCCTTGGACCTTACCTTGCCCTACCTCCACATTAGTGGAAGGTAAAGTGGTTGGAATGGAATTTCCAATGTCTGCAGCTGAGATTGCTTATATATCTATTGTTGACTCTGCAGAATCCATTCAAGTTTCTCTCTCACCAGAGGAATTGGATGGCGATGTGGCCCTAGCTTGGACACTTAGTTCTTCTTCTGCCCAGGATTTCCTAGATAATAATCTTCCATCTGAAGAGGCTATCCTGGAAGCTATGACTGGTATAGATAGACCGTGGGATGATTTTCATCATCGGTCTTACCTTCTACCAGACTTGAGTGAAGTTGAGTTAAGTTTTCCAAGTCCTCAGTCTTCTGGCCCTGTTCACCCAATCCTGAACCCTTTAGCACCAACATAGGTATTTTCTAAAGGGAACATGGCTGTGATTTCTCCGACTATCCCGGTGAACATCTCCAGAAATCCCAACGTTATCGAGAATGTTTTCATCGGAGCTGAATGTTCCCTTGAAGAGATTCAAATTTACATTGATCTCTTTAAAGAGTTTGGGGATGTGTTCGCTTGGTATTATGAGGAAATTCCTGGTATAGACCCATCTATTGTCGAGCATGAGATCAAGATCTACGAAAATGCTAATCCTGTGAGGCAAAAGCTTCATGCAGTTAACCCTAGGAAGGTTGCAGCTATCAAAGCTTAAGTAGAGAAGTTTCTCAAGGAAAGATTTATTTTCCTTGTTTCTTTGACTGAATGGGTTTCGAATCCAGTTCTGGTGGATAAGAAACAAGGGAAAATTCACGTTTGCATTGATTTTAGAGACCTTAATAAAGCATGTCCAAAAGATAATTACCCTACACCATTCATAGATCAGATTATTGATGAGTGTTCCAGTAATAATATTTTCTCCTTCATGGATGGTTTTTCTGGATATAATCAAATTACTATCCATCCTGAAGATCAGCATAAGGCTGCCTTTATTTGTCCCTGGGTACCTTTGCTTACAAGAAAATGTCGCTCGGCCTTAAAAATGCTGGAGCCACTTTTCAGTGAGCCATGTCATATGCCTTCTGTGACATCAAACATATTATCGAGGTGTACTTGGATGATTTAGTAGCTCGTTCTCGAAAGAGAATTGATCATCCTTCTCACCTCCGTCAAGTATTTGAAAGACGTCAATTTTAAAAAATCAGGTTGAATCTGAACAAGTGTGTTTTCACGGTCACATCTGGGCGGTTGTTGGGGTTTATTGTGTCTACGGAAGGGATTCGGGTAGATCCCTTCAAGGTTGAGGCAATACTTCTGTTGCCTCCCCTGTCGTCTATTCATCAAATTCAACGTCTACAAGGAAAAGCTAATTTTCTACGAAGGTTTATCGTAAATTATGCCAAAGTTACAAGAGGATTCATGATATTATTAAAGAAGGGAGTCCCATTTTTGTGGGATGACTTTGCTCAATGTTCATTTGATGCTTTGAAGCAAGCATTGACATCTGCTCCTATACTAAGTCCGCCTGATTATAGCAGGGATTTCCTCTTGTATCTCATAGTAGCATAATTTACTATCGATATGTTTCTGGTTCAGGAGGATGATGCTCTTGTAGAGCATATTATATACTACCTTAGTCGAGGCTTGGTAGGTCCTGAAATCTGGTATTATCTGATATAAAAGCTTGCTTTAGTAGTTGTCCATGCTGTACAATGGCTTAGACATTATATTCTCCTTCAAAAAGCTTATGTTTTGGTAGCAGTTAATCCATTTCAGTTTGTTCTCAGCAGGCGAGTGATTGGGGGCAAATACAATCGATGGATTGTGATTTTGTAGGAATTTTATCTTGAGTTTATGTCTGCCAAGTCCAAGAAATCATTAGTTTTCGCAGAATTAATTTCTGAGTTTCCTTGTGGAGAGGAGATAGTTTATGATGGATCCTTTCCGGATGAGCATATTTTTCTCATCTCTTCACAAGATCCTTGGTATGGGGATCTCATTGTATATCTTCAGACTGTGAAGTTCCCTTCAAATTTTTAGAAAGATGAGCATTGTAAGTTGCGTCACCTGGCTAAAAATTACTTGATCATTGGTGATACTTTATATCGTCAAGGGGTCGATTCGATCCTAAGACGATGCTCAACTCTCGAAGAAGCTGTGGTTGTGTTGAATGGTTGCCATAGTGGAGCTTGTGGTGGTCATTTATCTAGGCTTGCCATAGCCCAAAAAATCCTGCATGATGGATACTTTTGGCCTTCAATTTTCAAAGATTGTATAGAGTCAGTCAAACGGTGTCATCTGTGTCAAGTGTACACTCGAAATATGTGTGCTCATCCAGCTCCGCTCTTCCCGGTTGTCATTGTCGATCCTTTTACAAAGTGGGGTATTGATTATACTACTTGTAACCCGCCTTCGGCTAAAGGTCACAAGTACATTATTGTAGCAGTCGACTACTTCATGAAGTGGGTCGAGGCTATGCCTACTTTTGGGAATGACGATGAGACCGCAGCTCTTTTTCTCTTCAATCAAGTTATTACTCATTTTGGTATTCCTAAAGAGATTGTCACTGATCATGGAAGTCATTTTCAGAACAACATGATGGCCAAGTTAGCTCTAAAATTTGGTTTCCGGCAAGAGCATTCATCTCCTTATTATCCTCAAGCCAATGGGCACGTGGAAGTCGTGAATAAATCCTTGAAGACCATTCTTCAATGGAAAATTGATAAAGCTAGATCTAACTGGCATATCATGATGTATCCTGTGCTTTGGGCATACAGAATGTCAGTAAAAACTGCAATTGGTTTAACTCTGTTTCAACTAACTTACGGATTAGAATCAATATTTCCCATCGAGTGTGAGATTCCTTCTCTTAAGGTAGTTGTAGAACTTCTTCCTAACACTTATAGCCTTGAATAACGCCTCCTTCGTCTAGAACATCTTGATGAGCAGCGTCGAGATGCTGCTACGATGAACGAAGCACATAAGAAACGGGTACAAGTTCAGTACGATAAAGTGGTCAAACCTAGGGTTTTCTCTGAAAGCGACCTTGTTCTAGTTTATGCCCAGGACAAGGATGCCCTGGGGGTAGGTAAATTCAAGTCTATGTGGTATGGCCCCTTCATCGTTAAGAAGGTCCTAAAAAATGGAGCTTATACCTTGGTTGATTTTGAGGGAAATGAGTTTGCGGAGCCCAGAAATGGGCTCTATCTGAAAAGGTATTATGCCTAGGCCTCAGCCTCGCATCTTGCTTTCTGTATATATTTTTGTACATATCTGATTTTTCGGTCTATGCTGTGATGGTGATGTTTTTTGATCTGCTTTGGCAGGTTGTGTTGGATATCATGATTCATTATGGTTTTGTCGATGGTGCTAGTAGACACACCTGGAACTTAGCTTTCGTGGCTTGGGTACTTTATTATCCATCTGGTCAGCTGTTAGTTTCAAGATGGGTCTGCGTTGGTCCTGCTTCCAATAACATAGAAGAATACATTGCAGCCATTTATCTACTCTCAGAAGCAATATCTTCAGGTGTTGATTTTTTGGTAGTATTCTTGGACTCCCAGCTGGTGGTGTCGCAGTTGAACAATATATATCGGGTCCAGAATCCCATTTTGTTTTGATTTTTTTTTATGGTATGCTTATTAAAAATATCATTTCAATTTATAACATTTATTCATATTCCTCGAGCTAACAATCAAATGGCAGACTCATTAGCTAATCAAGAAATTGATTGCCATATTGATCAGTCAATACTTTAATCAAATCATCATACATTTTCACACATTTGTTTCATTGCCTCATAAACTGTTGTATATATGTATATATCATTAGAATGTACAAAAAACTATACAAAAATTTGGACCCATATGTCCTACAAAGTTAGGGCTTATGCCCGATCATGTTCAGTATCAAAAATATACTACAGTCATCCGATAAAATCTATGGTCCCTGCCCAACATTCATGTTCCTATAGAACACAATTGCAGTAGCCACACGGCGGAATAACCACACCCAGTCTCATGGTACCCCGACTACCCATCTTTGGATAGCCTCTAGTAGGTCTTCTGCTACAGACATAGGCACTTGGCTAGTTGAAGTCTCCAAGTTTATCTGAACGACATGTAGGGTCCTACCAGGGTCTTCAGCATCTACTTTGCCTCTGCGACGTTTGTGCCGTGGGTATCCTTCAGGACGAACTGGTCCCATATCTGTATCATGGTCATCATATAATTTTGCAATTCATTCAGAATCTAATCAAAAACATGTTTTTTTTTTCATTTTTCACATATGTTGAAAAAATCAAAAATAATATATATATATATATATATATATATATATATATATATAAATTGCAGTCTTACCAATAACAACCCAATGCCCATGCTGCGTCAGGTGGAAGGACTAGGTCTGGATCACCGCGAAAATCCATCCTAGCATAGGGATAATCATCCACTGTAATAATTTGTTCTTCCCACCATTGGAAGAACTCGTCGTCCCATGTAGTTCAGGGAACTTCGCTTCCCCCTAGTCTCTTCATCAGATCAACCCACCGGGCTATTCTTGGATCTCTAGGGCTACTGATGGATGAGATCACTTTGGGTCGAAGTCCTGGAATCTTCTCAAAGAAGAATATCATCAAAATGGTTTCATACCTGAAATGATTTTTTTTAGCTTTCCGGATGAAGGACATTTGTTTTTCATGTTTGTCAGTAGAGTTGTACACCAATCAAAGAGGTGAATTAAGCATTCCACAGCTATACTCATCTGTGTTCTCGACGCCTGGTGCAAGGATGCAGATCCTGCCACCTTGCCGATGGTGAAAAGGAGAATTTTCATATGCAGCTCTGATAAATATTTTATTGCCATTTGAGTCCCTACATTTTGAGATCCCTCTACACAATAGATGTGGACATAATGATACACTGTAAGCCCTTCCAAAGGCTTGCCATGCAAATATACTAGGTCTCCTCTTTGGGATAGTCTAGTAATAAAGTAAATGTATTCCACCTCTATGTGTATGCGTATTTGGTCAATCATGAAGAAATATTCCTCCGGTTCCCAATGATTCACCACCATTTCAAGTAACCAGACGTTACTTTTCATATTTGGAATTTTGAAGAATTTGAGCAATCCACAGTTTCAGAGTATATTGAGCAAATTTTGATCTCCCATGACTTCTTGGTCAATGGCACTGTGCTCACGTTCCCTCCAAGAAATGGTCATCCTGCAAAAAATCATTTAATTTCTCATTAGGTTCATTTTTTCCAAACATGGTTTGTGCATATGCGACTTCCCTTGTGGACAGTCGCGTATCATACGCGGGTTCGTCCACATGAACCCATGTATGTGCAGAATGCTAAATCAAAATAAATCTTTTCTATAGTGAAAAATCAAAATTTTTAACCTATTAATGGATGAAATTAATAACAATGATGAATTTAAGGCTTACCTAACTAATCCGACAAAGTTTGATGGCTGATTGCTCCTGTTTTTAGGAAATAAGTTTTTTCTCCAGAGCACTTTTCTCCAATTCAGCAAAGTAACAATGAACCAAATATGAGGTAAAATGTGTATTTATGCCCCGAAATTGAAATTTTTTTGCAAAATTTCATCATGCTTATTTTTCAAATCTGTATTAAGCTGCATAACCCTGTTGCTTGTAAGTTTTGGGATAGGTATATTTTTAGGTACATTTTGTTTACTTTGATATTTTTTTCGGTTTTCAAATCCATGACCGCTGACCTGCCATGGCAGGTATATGATCTTAAATGGAATATAGGTTAGGGAATCCACTTTCCATTGCATTTTTCATTCTAGCCTCCATTCTGATCACTTGCCATAGGCTCGATCCCATCATGTCATGAGTACTTAACCCTTTTCACTCGCCTATTATTTAATCATGAGTTGGTGGTAGAGCCTTCCTTTACATGGGCTTTCTAGTTAGTTCCTCACTATCACTTGTCGCCCATGTTGTACTTTATGTAGGCTTAGGAGTCCTCTTTAGTCCCACCATGAACAATATGTTGAAGCTTCATTCTTCTTCTTCTTCATTATCATTTTTTCTAGCTATTACCCTAGAGGCTCCCTGGTGTTGTTGAGTTGCATCACTGCATTGCATATTGACTACTTGTTTATCTTGGCCTTTAGCCGGCTTCATTTGGACTCGATGTTTAAGCCATATTTTGACCTTGAATCTCTATACAAATTTAACCATTGCAAAGCACTTAGCTATCACGACTTGACACCCTTATTACCCATGGATGGAACATTCCTTTGAGTATCGCTTACCAGTTTCCGCCACCTTGCATTGAGCATAGGATTGTTCCTATCCCAGGAACTAGTGCATCTATTTTCTGATACTCGTTCTATCCATTGTACCATAGCATTCTTTTATTATTTTTCAGGCTTACTATATGAAAAAGAAAAAAAAATAAAATATCTTAAAAATAGTGGGAACAAGATGTTACTTCATATTTTGATGGCAGTTACAATATCAGTTTGTCACCCTTGAACAAAGCACATACCACTATGTTTTTTCCTCATTTGGGATGGTTTTATTTTTGTCCTAGGAGATGCCATAACCTTGATTCACAAGTCAGTCCTCCCCTGGTTGGTTATCTCTTCCAATCATATGGAGAGTTTGTTTTTGCCTCCTGCATAACAGACTTATACAGTGTCCTTATTTGCTGCCATGGTCATCATGAGTCCTGCTTTTGTTCAAGGGAAGTTAACCCTGAGTTGGCCATTCTGCGGTGTCTCTTGACTTATTTTTCAGGCCTTCCTGGTTTTTTCAGTCTCTTGTACTATCACATTAGATGTTTGGTCCTATTCTCATGCTGGTTTGAGAAGGTCTCCATTGACTTCTTGCTGGTGGGTGTGTCTCTTATCGAATATGACATATTGCTCTGAGAGTAAACCTAGAGCCGCACCCTGGCCTTATTTACATCATTGATAGGTGACCTTGTGCTCAGCATTTGATCATCATTAAGGGTATTTGACTGAGTGGTTTTCCTTGTGTTCGACGTCAGCATACATTATCACACTTGGGATTCGTGCAGTACCTTGATTTCCATTTGACCGTCTCAGTGCATATCTCGCCTCTTTGTCATCTTTCATTATTGGTTGGTTCAGAGGGTTTCTTCCATGCGCTAGCTTCATATTGTGCATGTAGGAAACATACTTCGGGTTGGTTCCTTCACTTTACTTCATCCTATTCCTTCCAAATCTTGGCCTACGGGTTACAATCGTGTTGGACTGATGAGGGATGCCTCAATGCCTTCCTTCCAGTAGATATTTTCCCATCGACTCTGACTCATTTCTCTGGGAATAAGGTCTAGAGTCTTTTTGTTAGTACCTTAGGGTTTGCAGTCATTAGTGGCAGACTCTTCGCTATCGAAAATGAGGATTCATTATTGCCTCCTGATTGATAGATTCTTACAAGTGTTCGACTTAAAATCATTCATTCACACTTGTTAGATTGTATTGGGGCACCTTGACACTCATTATCATTATCAGTGGGTTGTCTCGCATTTTTTAACGGTTTACATTATTGACCAGTAATCAAATGATTTCTCACATGGTCGACTTCAACTCATTTATTCCCATTGTATAGAATTGTGCCATAGTGATCGGTGAAGACCTCGGGTTTGCATTAGCATGCTTTGGTTCACTTTTGACAGTTCATCCAGTTTCTGCCAGTGACACCATCCACCCTTGTATGTTGCAGTTTCAGAATAGTAGCATCTTATATGTTGGCTCCTGGGTTGCATGATTGTACCATGTATTCCACCTCGTATGATTTGGTACGTGGATATTCAGTTACTTGTGAGATTAGATATTTATTACAGCATCATTTATCAGTCTTCTATATGTGATACTTGGACTTGATTTCGACTTGTACTACTGGGCAGTGATCAGATGATTCACTATGTACTTTCCAGTTCAGCTATACTTGTATTCATTTTGGATCTATAGACATGCTTTCCTTTCATTGAGCATGGGTATGCCTGCCTCATACATGAGTTGACTCTCTGACTTCTTTCATTGGTTTTTTGGCAGGCTGAAATCTGGTGAAGTCCTCTCTTGTCTTTGCAAGGTTATTTCTATGCACATAATATATTTCGGCCATCATGTACCCCTTTTGACCTCATATATTAGGGAGCATCTATTATAGCATCATTTTTTACCCTCATGTGAATAATGATTGTCTCTTTGGCTTTGAGCACCCTTTCCTCTGAGACTTGAACAACTTCATAAAAACAGTGTCTAAAATCCCGTACGCAATTATGCCTAGACTTTTCTGCGTATATACGCAAGTCCGTTCATAATTTTCTGCATATTCCATTTAAATCATTAAAAAATATATAAAATTCATTATTTTCGAGGCAGGGTGATGGTTATTCTCGTAATTCAACCACCCCAGTCTGTGGCCCAACTGTTTCCAACCGCTGAAACTACTTTGAGGGAGTATAAAAGCCCCTCATGTGTATGGCCTAAGGGAGAGAGAAAATTATAGATATTATACTCTGTTGAAGCCCTATTTCAATTCTGATATTCCCGTGCCTCCTGCACTTCCCAGTTATATTTAGGAAACCCTCATTTCCTTGAGATGATCATCATCCTATATGACATCTTGTGTGCACACATCTTGGAAGAATCCTAGCGAGGTGAGGGCTGGACAGATCCAAAGGACGGTCTGCTCGAAGGCCGTGGAAGCATTCAGGTGATCTCTCCACTTTCTATTATTGTACATGCCATTTATAATAAGAAGAACCATCTTGTTCTCGAAATTCACGTGTTTATATCTCTTTATTTATGTGTAAAGATCATTAATTGAAAATTCAGTATTATTTATATGATATTATACATGACTTACACTGACATCTAGGAACAATATATGTTGTACAATTACTGTTTCGTGTTCATTCTTTCTTGATTTCCAGGTTATGAAGCACGAGGAGTTGCTAGGGGTTTGCACCCCGTAGGATCTACATCAAACGTAGGACTTTCGAGTAAGTTCCACAACTGATTAAATCTAGTTTTCAACATAAAAGATAGGTTAGGTGAGTCCTTCTTGAATGGTATGCCCCTGATCTTTGAAGGTTGCCGGCCCAAAAACCTTTAGGGAGTTATTTTGGGAAACAAAAATCTCGCACTTCTCCCCGTAATATGAAGCCACCATGGCAGATGGACCCGGATGACTTACCTAAACCAACAGGCCACCCCTTATCTGATCAAGAAAAGGCCCAGATCGCCCAACCAGTCAAGTGGTTGCCCCTATTTGTTCGACCTCGCAAACCCTCGACCCACACACCGAAGAACCTCGATGGCCTGGTCACCTACCTACAGATGCCACTGACCTCGGGTGAGGTCCCCGTCATTGGCAAACCCGTCAGCAAGCTTCATGAGGTATAGTTCGACGATCATGACTTAGATAACTATGAGGCATTTCCCTAGCTAGCCCCTGAGTTTTACTTGGAATGGATACTGGAAGATGATGGGTAGAAGTTGTCCCTATGCGCTGGGTATGCGGGTTGGCTGGTGCTGGGTTGTTGAACCTACTCAGGATGCCACATTTTGGCCACTACAACGTTACAGTTTGTGTGGTCCATCAACTACTTGCATTAGTTCACGACGATAGCTTATGGATTCGAGACCGCATCCCTATTGATGTTGTGCTAATTAATCGAATTACTGGCCTCCCCATGGAAGGACCTGACCCAATGCTGAAGGTGGGTAAGAATTATGAGCAGAAAATTGCCGACAGCATGCGTGAGAATTACCATGTACTAAGGAATACATGGGGATTCATGATCAATACCATTAATGACCCAGGTACCTAGATGGGTACATTGTTGCTTGCATGCAAGCTAATGCGCAAATACCAAGCTGCCGCTGTACCCGCATATGTTATTCAGTTGGCAGGACAATGCGAAAAAGGAGTATGCTTCAATTGGGCCCAACACTTATGTAATGAACTTTTGGCAAATATACTTGAGGCCCAGGATCAGGGGCGCCCATTCTGTTACTCCTAGCTGCTGTTGCTTATTGCGTTGGTCGCATGGGAAGCACCGGAGGAAGCAGTCCTCCTTGAGGTCACCTCTGATATGTATGAAGGATCATGCTACGCCAAATTATGGTATCCCAAGGATGTGCATCGTATTGAGGATAATCAGGTCTTTTGGATTCTGTTTCAATGCCGCTTGGTAGCCACCATCAACTCACGACCACACTTGTCTCATGTAGTGTATGAAAAATACAAAACCATCATGGAATTTCAAGTCACCCTGCACCACATCCAAATCAGAGTGCACAATGATAGCATGTGGGTCACACTCCCATATATGGCTGCAGATGAGGATATTGATCTCTTAATCACTACCTGGTCCCCGCAGTTGAAGATGGGGTTCAAAACTAGTACAGTAGGCACTTTAGGGGTGAAGGTTCCCCCGACTACCATGACAGCTCAACCACTGGCACGGGGAAGGAAAGAAACGTAGGGTCCCTGAAGGAGTAACAGCCAGATAACAATATGAAGAAGGATGTGGCAGTACCGTCACAGAAGGGGTCACAGCCACACATTAGTACAGCGGACCCAGAGCCACAAAATGTTGATTCCCCTAGAGGTACAAAATGGGTGGGTACAGTCGCTAAGGGGCCACTCAAGAAGTAGTGCTCAGATAGAATAGGACGCGATGAATCGGTTACACTCACGGAAGGTGACCTGGCACACATCGTTGATGCGGCCACCTTGGCCACGGAGGACAAGTGGCTGACTCTAGAAAAGTAGCAGCAAGATGTAGCTGCCTTGCTTCAGGCCAAGTTATAAGCCTTGAAGATGAAGATGGACACACTACACACCAGTTTGGTCCTGGTCCACTCAACCCCAACAGCTAGCTGCACAGTCCTTGTTGCGGAAGTAAGTCGCCTCTACCCCCTGCTTGGTGCAGTCCTTACATTAAGTCCACCCAAAATCAGAACACGAGTATAGACCTGCGTAGAGGTCTAGTTGGATTTGGAAAGATTGCCACATGAGTCACTGCAGGCTTTACATAGCTCACTGTTTCAAGAGATACACCACAGGGACCATCACACCCACCAACAGCTCCACATAGAGAAGAATAACATTATTGAATAGACAACTGAGGTAACTAGAGTACATGTTGTGCACACGCCTCTGGAGCATTTAATTGATCAACTCTGTGCCAATGTTATAGACGAAATACCTGCCATAGCTACCCCCAAGGCTAAGATCTAAGGGTTGGTCGCAACCTTAAGAGCCTTCCGAATAGAGGTCCAGGTCGTCAGAGCTTAGATTGCACAGAAAATCACAGAATTACAGGCACAACTACAACCATAAACACCTCTAGAGGTCAAATCCCAGTAGGTTGCGCTGGTTACAGCTGCCATGAACGTAATCACAGGCCAAATTTCTTAGGGTGCCCTATTATTGGACACAGTGCTGCAACTATGGACTAAGGCACAACGTTCTCCTCTCATGCGAGAACTTAATCACACACTGTGCCAAAAGGAAGAGGATTTCAATCAAATGGAGGCTACCTTGACTACATTATTCCCGGCCCAATGATTGACTCAACTACGCTCCAGCCAGGCCCTCCAAGATGAAATAGAGGACCTTAAACAATAGAAGCAGACGTTGAGTGATCACCTCAAACCATGGGCGGATGAGGCCCTTAATATATCCCATGATGTGGATGTTGCAGTGAAACAGTTGAACGAGACATTGGAGAGTGTCACAGCCTCTACAGAAGGCCCAAATTCGCAGAAGTTGGTGGAGATAGCTCAGACTACCGCTGCGCAAAGCAAAGGGGTGCTTCCCCCACTGATCAAGGCCATCACATAGCTTCAAGTGAAGATGGAGGAATTACACCCACCGTGACTCGGGACGAGTCACAAGATTGTGTTGGGGGACTGTTGGAATAGGCTCCCTTAATAGCTACGAATTTTGTATAAATCTTTCATATTTTGGTCTTAATTGGTCTAACGCAGGGGCTTTGGGGTGGGTCAAAGCCCCTAATACATTATAAATGGGTCAAGGGTAGACCAAGAGTCTGTGAACCACGGTTTTTGGACCATTGGATGTGTAGGCTAAATCGTTATAAATAGATGAACCTTTTTTGAGTAATAGATAGGAATGAATAGAGATTGATGCGAAGTACGAACTATTTGATCTATGATAGGGTTGTTTGGGTTAGGAATCCTACTGGCTCTGTGCGCAGAGATCCTCTGTCCTACTGTGTGTGGACCTTGCTGGTTGTGTGCGCAGGTGGTAATTTTGGGAATGTAAGAGCATTTTCGGGTAATAATATAGATGTGCGGAAGTATTGCAGATATCTGATGTTATCTAGATCTGATCTATTATGGTTGATGCAGACTTGAGTTATATGATGATATATCTATTTGTAAGCTGTGAACTGTCTATGTTTATGGTAAATGTATTTGTGATATGTTAATCTATTGTGAATATATTGCTATGCGATTATAGATGGTATTATGCACGTGGATGTGAGCCTGTAAATTAGATCTGATAAACTGTATTCTGGTTATTTATTGGAACTCTTGCGAACAACCTCCAACTGTATAGATCTGATAATTGCGGACCGACTTGACTTACCTGCTCTCTCCCAGGGTGCGGAAACCTGGTTCTAGCACCCTCCCATACTGCTTCGGGTGAGAATTTGGCCTGCGCATGCAGGTCACTGCCAAAAGGGCTAGTAGTATAGTGGTTTGTTGGAAAACCTTAACCTCCGAACCTGGGTCAGAACCCCTCGAGCCAACACTTGTGGTCTATGTACTTGTTGTATCAACTTGATGTTCGTGATGTTTCCATGGGAGAACTGACAATGTTTTCATGATCGTATGACTGGATATACATGTCAAGAGCCTACATGTTGTCAAGTTTACATTGGTATGTTTGATGTTGTCAATCATAAGGTCATGGTGGGTAGTTGATATGGTCATGCATTGATGACTGGACTCTAGCTAGAATGATGTTTATGTGTTGGTATACCTATCTGTTATAAGTATATATGATGTTATGATTATGTCTATACATGTATTCCACTGATTGGTTGACCTTGCAGATGAAATATCCTACCCGAATTATGCTAAGGTAGGTTGGTTTATTGTGATTTTGTTTAATATGACATGATATTCCTTGAGGGAAGAAATCAAGGATGACTAGAAAAATGGTAGACTACAAATATTATCCATATGAATTAGATAAGAAACATGGTGTTGGAAACTCTTTTGAATTAGCTGACACACTAAGAATTTTGAAGGAATAAATAAGGAGTTGTAAGGAGGACAATGAAAAATTCATGCGAGAGCATGAGAAAAAAATAGAGGTCAATCCAATTATCCTTCAAATTTTGTTAGAGTTTCAAGACCAGGGACCTGTTGAAGCCCCGAAAATCGGGTCTACAACAAGGGGGATACCCACCCGGTCCGGACCTTGGTTGGCAGCTCCTTTTCCGTTTGGTATAGTGGGTCTGACTGGGGATAATGGGACCAGTTTCCCAATATGTATGTGTGTGTTGAGAATTTATATTTCCTTTCTAAAAGTTCCTAAGTAAAATGTTTTTATTCTAATTCTAATCTATAACATGCAATTGTATTCTAATAAATAGAAATATCTGATTCTAAACTAACCCGGGATGTAATCTTTCCGTTATGCGATCTAAAATGATTTCAAATAACAATTGGTAATAAAGATCATTCAAATGTTATAAGAAAATAATTCAATAAAGATAAACCACTTCGTATAAAAAGTTAGACGAAATAGTTGTGAAAAACATAACGCATAATAAGCTACTCATATATTAAGCATAAATAAATAGCTATCACCATAAAAAAGTGCCAAATGATAACTCAAACATTCAAGCATCAATATATAAACAACTGAACATAAATATCACTTTAACACAGAGGCAGAAATAGTTAAGAGATAAAAGTACCATTTATAACTAGTTCTACTCATGAGCTTCAAGCAATAATGACTTATCTCTTCTTAATCCAACATCCACTAAGAGT
The DNA here is from genome assembly GCA_034641835.2 of Pinus albicaulis. Classification (NCBI taxonomy): domain Eukaryota; kingdom Viridiplantae; phylum Streptophyta; class Pinopsida; order Pinales; family Pinaceae; genus Pinus; species Pinus albicaulis. The sequence continues at coordinate 522,408,445 of CM076578.1, forward strand.
ACAAAAGTGCAACATCAGTAGTAGATATTAAATGCAGATATCAATAAGTCATGTTCCATTCATTCATCAAAACCTCCTCGGAGGGTGCAAAAGTGCATGTTCTGAGGACAAGTTTTTGACAAATTTCCGGACCCCTCTCTAAATGCATGAGAAGAGTTTAAATACTACTAACTAAATCTAAAAATAATTTATTACAAAAATGTAGGATACGGTTTAAATGACCGTCCTCTTTTTAGGAAAAAATAAAGCAAAATTAATACTAAATCTAAAATTAAAACTTAACAACTAACTACTTGTGAATCTGTTCTTTGAAATTGCAAGCGTTCAACATTTGTTTGAGAAGAGTAGGCTGGCCGACTTCAGACTTCAACTGTCTTGTGAAAACGGAATCGGCAAGAGCTGGCGCCATCTTCTCGGGAGAATTGATGATACACTTAAGAGTCATGCACTGGCTGTGTGGCTTTACCAGACACGCTCAATAAGAATCCCAATTTAACTTTGTTAATATTTTAATCGATTATGCATTTTCTTGAGCCTTCTGTTTCCAGTTTGTCTGTAGTTTCTGTTCCTTTGGAAGATACCCTGGAGTAGTTTCTGAGATCAGATTTTCCTTGTGTAAATTTTCATTTATGCAATCAATAATATTGCTTGCTGCTGTGGCTGCTTCTTCTGCCGCTTGCTCTGCTTTCCTGATTTGTGCATCCCAATTATTAAATAGTATTTATTTGTGATTGTCATTGATCATTGGTGCACCTGCTCTTTTCCCCTCCTCTGTTTCTTGTCAAGCCAAATATTCTGTAACTATTTTATCAATTAAATCATAATCATGTCGTAAGCCTACGACTTGATTATTGATTTTATCACTTTCTTCACAATAAGAGTTCCATTGTGATATTATTTGGCATAATATTTTCTGTTGCTGCTGTAGTTGATCATTTAAGGAAATAGACTCTGTGATAAATTCTGTAAGCTTGGGATCATCTTTGTGCATCTCTTGCATAACCTGTAGCTATTTTTCCTTTTCAGCCAAACTGTTGTGGTATCCTATCTGCATTTGTTGAAAATCCTACTGTAATTTTTTAAGCTGTTTCTGTGCTTCATTGTTGGCATTGGCTTGTTGCAGTTGTTGTTGCAAAACCTGTACTTGATCTTCTTTCTCATTCAGTAATTGTCGTACCTCAGATGCTTTATCAATGGCTGCAGAGGCATATGCTCCTGTGATCTGAGATAATTTAGTGAGATTTTCAGTTGGATCAGTGGTAAGATCTTGCCATAGGACGTCTAATTGTTCTGCATCATGAGAGAGCACATTTTCCAATTTTCTTTTCTTTCTTTGTCTTCTTACCACTGCCTTGTGTTGTGGACTATAAAATACATCAAGAGGAGGAATTTCCTCTATTTTGAGCATAAGTTCAGAGTATGGGGTAATGGGAATATGTTCCATTTCTGAGACATTGCTAGTTATTCCTGTGATTATATCTTTTGTTGTCTGTACATTACTCACAGGTGTCTGTGTGTTCTGTCCTTCAATATTGATTAAATCATTGAATATCTCCCATTCCTTATCTAACTCAGTTCTGACTGATGGTTGTTGTACAATGAGAGGGGGAAGATTTAGCTGAGGAGAGGTCAAAACCTGTTGTTGTGGAAGCTCCTTTGATTGGGCAATATCCCTTACTGAACCTTCACTTTTATCATGGTCATTGTCAGATCTCTTAGAATGTTTCGACGTTTCTCTCCCAGACTTAGATTTATATTTGTCTGTACTTGAACTTCCACTGAGACTAATACTAGGATTTGGTTCCCTTATGGGTTCCAAACGTAATTTATCCAAAGGGAGAGTAGTTAACCTCCTTTCCCTGTATATCTTGAATTCTTGAAATTCTGTTGGAGGAAACCGTATTTGGGCCGAATGTAGAATCTCTTTAAGTGGGCCTTTTTCTTGGAACATATCATCAAAAAGATCATCTTCTTTAGAAAACACTCTTATCTTGACTGCAGTAGTGAAATTTTTAACAATATCATAGGGGTCGAACGGTTTTCTTGGAAACTTGAACAAACGTAAACATGTAATGTTGTTTACTTCTTTGAATGCATGACCTACATCAAATAATGAAAAGGATCCATAGGCCACAAGAAATTGTGGCCAGATAGCCTTCTTTTTGTCCTTCAAATCTTTAGTCAAACCTCCTTCTCCACAGGTTTGATAAGCAATTTCTTGTGCCATGAGTTTATCAGGAACATACAAAGGTAAAACATGAGGGGAAGCAAAACTTCCAAATACCCTAACATATGTAAACAATTCTTCTCTAAACCATCTCGCAACAGGAAGTATGTCTACCTCTGCTTCAGGAGAAAACCTTGGAGTGTCTTTATCATATAATATTCTGTACAGGGGCAACATGATTCCATGTCAAATCTTGTAAAAATAGGGAATGAACTTGGAATCCCACAATTCTTTGTGATAAATATGAATGGGTAAGGGGTCTTGAGTAGTCCATTTCCAACCCATTAAAGGAAACTTGGAAACATAACAGATTGAATCCATCACATAAGCAGATAAGTAAAAAGGGGGATAAATTCTCTGAGAAACATTTCTTTTAGACCGATAATTCAAAATAGTTGTGGCTAAGTTGTCAGATAATATCTTAGCCCAATTTACAATAGTAGCATTAACAGCAGCATTCAATAATGGTAGCCATTCAGATGAAAAATTATTAATTTCTGGCTTTCCAAAAATCCTACGGAGCATAGTAGCAGCAAATAAATACGAAGAAGTGAGAGAACCAGTACTATACATACCATGTTTATCCTTTTTTAATGGTTCGTCTCTCCTCGACCAGTCCTTGGTGCATTCTGCCAGGTTTTCATTTTCTTTGAAAAACTTCTCCATGAACTGTTTGTTATAAGTTGCCTGTGGCTCCGGCAAATGATACATGAGTCTCAAATCTTGTGGAGTAAATGAGTCGATGAGTTCTTGACCTTGAGTCTTAAACTGTCTGTTTGTAATATCAGTGCGGTCGAGTACCCATTTAACCATGTCCGTGTATGGAAGAATTTTGGGTCTCGCTGCTATTCGGTGCAAGAATGAACAAGCTAGATCTGTAGTGGACGCATCAGAAGACCCATGTGAGCCTGCAGTAGCTGTAATCTCCATTACTCTGGGGTTCTCTTCCTCAAGTAGATTACACATGCCCTCCCAAGTAGTAATACCAACGTCTTTGTTACAGGGAGCGTCTGTATACAAGGGTGTCATTTCTTTATCTTCAGAAATCATAGCCTTGTCTTTCTTTCCCATTATACCCTGAATGCTGCTTTGTATAGTTCTTTGTTCTTCGCTCCTGCAGTTTACGAATTAAGTGAGAATAATGATAGGGAAAAGGTGACGAGAAAGTTTTAAATGCTGAAGATGTATAAAATATACCACCTTACGTGAAATAGCTCTTCAATCAGAATGAAACCATATTTCATTAATGAGTGACAACCAATTCATTGATTAACATTAAAGCGCATAACCAAGTCTCGATTTATGGAAAAAAAATTTCGTACAATGAGCCTTAAAGATCTGCAATAAGGAGATCTGCGATTTGCTTCACAATATCGCAAAATCGCAATATCGCAAATCGCAATCTCGTAAAATTGCAATATCACAATACCGCAATATCGCAATATCGCAAAATCTCTAGATCGCAGCAAATGAAAAATCTCCAAGATGTAGCTTTTTCTATAAATGCTGCTGAATTTGCAATATATGCCATCGCATATCGGCGGTTTTGAGATTTTCAGCGTAGCATATGACATTTGAAGCATGAGATGCGATGAATGTTATTTTAGTGTGTAGTTTTGTATCGTGATAATTAATTCCACTTGTAAGAAGGTATTCATTACCTTTTTCGATACGATATTTCTTAAAGAATGATTTTATTCTATCCTATCATAAAACTTAAGCTTTTTAAAGATTTTTCAAGGGTAAAGAATGATTTTATTCTATCCTATCATAAAACTTAAGATTTTTAAATATTTTTCAAGGGGTATTCTCTTAAGTCTATGATAGTAAGTTTTATTGAAAAAGGAAATACAAGCACTAATCGATTTTTAAAATTTTTGACTAAGGGTCCCCATTTATTTAGTATTAGTGATAATACTAAAATAAAAAAGGGGGGTTGTTGCTGGCCACAATAGGACCACTTCAGATCAACTATGGATAGGAGGATGGGACTAATGGGGCACATTGAATTAGGTCTCATGGAAGTCACAGATCGCGTAGAGAAGACACGATTAGAGATGCTAGGTTCTTGGACACTCCGAATAGGAGAGATGACAAACACAAGTACTATTCTATTTCTAGTTCCGACAGACACTATGATCATCATAATTATCATCCTTAAAAGAGGAGCGATAGGCGATATTTTTCGAATGAGTTCAAGAAATAAAAACCACCTACATTTGATGGAGAGATGAAGAAATAATATGATGGAGAAGCATGGTTTCTTGGTAGGAGGAAGTTATTCAAGTTGCAATATTACTCAAAAGACATGAAAGCCAATATAGTTGCATTTAGCCTCAAAGGTAAATTAGATATTTGGTGGGAAGCTGTGAAGAATGTCAAGGGTATTTATGAGGAGGAACCGACTTGGAGTGAGTTCGAGAGGCTATTCCAAAAGAAGTATCTATAAGAGAGGTACTATGAGCTAAGGAGTTTTATGAGTTTCAGATGGGTTCCATGACAGATGATGAGTATACTACCAAGTTCTTGGATTTGTTAAGATATGTTCCTTACCTCAAGGAGGATAAGGCCAAGATTGAGATATTCATCAGTGGACTGCAAGTAGCATACAAAGACTGAATTGAGTTTTATGAGCCTATATTGCTAGAAGAGGCCCTTCAAAAGCCGAAGCATTGTTATGAGTAGTAAAAATGTAAATTTGAGCCTAAGTGTGATTTTAAAGGAAATGATAAAGCTAAAGGAAGATGGACACCAAATCAGGGAAGACCTCAAGATGCAGGTGAGAAATAAAATGTGGTTCCTTACAAGAAGTTCAGTATAGTTGAGAAGGGAAATGGATCACAGTCTAGAGAGAAATAGACTAGAGGTGATAGTAGAGCACCATTTTAGTGTTTGATATGTGGCAAGGATCATCACAAGAGGGATTTCCTATAGTAACAGGGTGGTAGACCCTAGTTCTATAATGCATAGGAAGCAAAAATAGTTGGGGATGTTGGTCATAAAATTCCTCAGATTTATGCAACTGTAGGCAACATGCAGACGAATCACTAGGAATATATCGTTGAGATGGATGGTAAGATTTGTTATGAATTTATTTCTATTTTGATTGATTCTCAATCTAATTATAGTTATGTTAATCCTAACCTGGTGGATAAGTTTGGCTTGAGAAATAAGTGCATGCAAAATATTGGTTGGTGCAGTTGGCTATAGGTACGAAGAAGAGAGTTCACCATTGGGTAAGAGCTTGTGTATTTGAGTTAAATGGTATGCCTACAACAACACATTTGAATATACTACCATTTGGATCGTATAGAATGTGTTTGGGTATGGATTGGTTTTACCTGCACAAGACAAAAGTATATTTTTATGAAAAGGCCATTGAGTGCTTGGATGATAAATGAGAAAAGAGAATTCAACAAGAAAAGAAGAAGCCTTAATTAGTGAGGATGGTCACTGCTATGCAAGCTAAGTTTAGGTGCATGAAAGTTTCTATGATGTTTGCAGTGCATGTTTCCAGTGACAAGGGTGAGGGTGTTGCGGATGTATAAATATTACAAAAGTATCCTGTATTGCAGTAGTTTCAGGATGTGTTTCCAGTAGATATTCTAGAGCTACATCGTCATAGGGAACTATATTTTTACATAGAGTTGGTGCCAGGGGAAGCACTGACATCAAAGTCACCTTACATGATGAGTACACCAGAGTTTGTAGAGTTTAAGTTGCAGCTGAAGTAAATTCTTGAAGACGGTTACATTAGGCCAAGTGTATCACCTTGGGGTGCACCATTGTTTTTCATAAAGAACAAGGATGCTACTCTCAGGTTGTGCATTAATTACAGGAAACTGAAAAAAGTGTTTATCAAGAACCAATATCCATTGCCTCTGACTGATGACTTGTTTGATCAATTGAAGGGAGAAGCAATGTTATCTAAGATTAACTTGAGATCGAGATATCATCAGGTACATATCAAAGAAGAGGACATCTTCAAGAAAACCTTCCGGAACATGCATGGGCATTATGAGTTTGTTGTATTTCCATTCAGTTTGATTAATGCTCCATCTACATTTATGTGTTTTATGAATAGTGTGTTGTGTCCTTATCTGGACAAGTTTTTTATTGTATAAATTGATGCCATCTTGGTATATTCTAATAATGAGGAATAACATGTTGAGCATTTAGCAACAATGTTGATATTTCTAAGAGAGCAACAGTTTTATGCTAGGCTTAGCAAGTGCAGTTTATTCTAGACAGATGCACACTACTTGGGACATGTTGTTTCCAAGGAAGGCATAGTAGTAGATCCAAAAAATATAAGGACCATCATGGAGTGGGAAGCTCCTAAGAATGTGGAGGGGGTCAAATAATTTATGGGATTAACAAGTTACTACAATAGGTTCATCAGTAAATTCTCACACATTGCATACCCTATTACATCTTTGCAGAGGAAAGGTAAGAAATTTGAATGGACAAAAGAATGTGTAGCTCGTTTTGAGCAGCTAAAGCAGTTGCTGACCAATGCTCAAGTTCTTAGGATTTCAGATCCGGCTAAAGAATTTGTGGTGTGCACAGATGCTTGTAAAAGAGGACTTGGTGGAGTCCTTTTGAAGGAGGGACATGTGGTATGTTATGAGTCCAAGAAATTGAATGAGCATGAAATGAACTACACAACTCATGATATTGAGTTGGAAACTATTATTCACGCATTTAAAATGTGGAGGTATTATCTTCTAGGTAGGATATTTTTATTGTTGAGTGATCACAATGGGTTGAGATATTTGTTTGACCAACCAAATCTGAATGCTAGTAAAGCAAGATGGTTGGACACCCTTAATGAGTTTGAATTCGAGATCAAATATAACAAATGTAAAGAGAACATGGTTGAATATTCTTTTAGCAGGCAAATACATGTGAATCACATTACAGCTATGAGTTCCTATGGGACAGATCTACATGATATAATATTACAAGAAGGTTAGCAGGATGACAATTATATAGGGTTCATGCACATGTCACAATAGAGTATAGGTATAGGTACATGTACAGGTATAGGTGCAGGTGCAGGTACATGTGACCAGGATGCTAACTATTGTCTCACGGCATGTGGTTTGGTGAGATTTAGGGTCAAGATCTATGTGTCAGATGACAATGAGCTCAAGGATATTTTCTTGAGAAAATTTCATGCAAATCCATACTTGGTTCACCCACGATATTAGAATACATAGACGATGATGAAGAAGTTCTACTACTGGTCGAATATAAATAGGGATATAGAAGAGTTCGTGGCTAGATGTTTCGATTGTCAGCAGGTGAAGGCATAATGTAAGCATCTAGGTGGTCTAGTACAACCTATTCTGATTCCAGAATGGAAATGGAAGGTCATTTCCATGGATTTTATTACAGGTCTTTCGAGGATAGTGAGGCAACATGATTCCATAATGGTTTTGGTCAAAAGATTGAGTAAGGTGGCTCACTTCATTATAGTGAATACTACATATTCATCTAGTGATGTGGCACAAGTCTTCATTAGGGAGATTGTGAGATTAAATGGCATTCCGAAGAATATTGTGTCAGACAGGGACGCAAATTTCAATTCCAAGTTTTGGAAGGAGTTGTTTACATGATTAGGTACAAAGTTTTTCTTCAATATATCTTAATGATCCGCAAAGATATGGACAGAAAAAGAAGGTCAACAATACCCTGGACGATATGTTGAGGATGTATGTCATGAATAACCAAAGGATATGGGAGGATTACCTTGCATTCGTTGAGTTTGAATACAACAAAGGTTATCAAGAGTCATTGAGGATGAATATTTCTAAGGCATTATATGGGTGGAGTTGTAATACTCCCATCAGCTGGAGTGATCCAGTGAACATGGTGCTTATTGGACTGGACAGGTTGGAAAACATGGAATAAGAGATGCAGGTTATAAAGAAGAATCTAAAGGAAGCACAAGACATGAAGAAGAGTTATGCATACTAGCATAGGGAATTTAAGGAGTTTCAGGTTGGGGAGAATGTTTATTTGTGCATCAAGACCAAGAAGAGATCCTTGAGGGTTGGATAATGTGCCAAGTTGGAACGATAATATTGTGGGCCTTTTGAGATCCTTGAGAGGATTGGACCAGTGGCCTATCGACTTGCATTACCTCCAACAATGAAATTCCATGATGTTTTTCATGTTTTATTAATTAAAAGGCATACAAAGGATGTTGATCATATTATTGATTTGTCTATATTGCAGGTGGTGTAAGAAGGAGAATTCCAACTGGAACCTCAGTGAATATTGCAGCGGAAACAACTCATGCTCAGGAACAAATTCATGGAGCAAGTTAAAGTGAAGTGGAAGCATTTTTTACTCGAAGAAGCTACATGGGAATTTGATGATCAGATGCGGGCAATGTATCCTTCATTGTTTTCTAGTTGAGGAAAATTAGTTTTGGTGTTTGTACATATTTATGTATGGTTGCTATAATATCACTATGAGCTAAGTTATAAAGCTCCAATAAGTGGTATTGTTGTTATATTTTCATGTTGTCATGATGGTTTTTTATTTTGAGCAGATTATTCATTCTAAATATTGTAATGAGATAAGTTATAAAGCTCCATGGGAAGTATGTTTTATTTTGAGCGGTTTTGTTGAGGTTTAGGTGTGATTTAACATCAAGGATGGTGTTCCCCAAGGGGGAGGATTTTGTAACATACCAGGTAAGGGACACTTATTACAAGTTGAATGTTGGGAAAATATATCCTAATGGGCATCACTAGACGTGTTTATGGCTAAAGGGAAATTGGCAAAGGCAATACAATGGGAAAAAAGTATTTTTCACACAATTATTTATGAAAATAAATGAAATTAGGAGAAAAGGAAGGTGAAAGGTCACAGGTTGCATGTGAGGAGGAAAAGGAACGAAAATAATGGAAAATGAAGAAAATAGAGGCCTCATTGATAAAATACTTTTGAGGATTAGTTGGTAGCTTTTTGTAAGTTCAGATTTGGAGATCTCTCCCCATTAGAGAACTTTTGAGGTCTAAAATGGGCCTCCTAAGAAAAATGTACAGCCAAAATAAATTTTATAAGAACCAATAGGATTCAAGATGATGATGACAACCATGGGGGATGATTCACTAATTTTGGGTAAAAAAGTAAAAATATTATAATAAAACTACTTTTTCAACTTATCTCCCTAAGGTTTTACTCAAATACTGAGCAGGAGTACTCGTTGGATGAAAAATTTAATTCCTTATTGAAGGATTACCCATTTTGGATACTTTCGATGGACCCTGCTACACGAAAAAATGAGAAATACATGAACAAATGTGATCGCAATCACATTTTTCATGTATTTTTCATTTTTCGTGTAGCAGGGTCCATTGAAAGTATGCAACATGGGTACTCCTTGGATGGGGAATCAATTTTTTCATCCAACGAGTGTTCCCGCTTGAAATTTGAGCAAACCCATAGGGAGATAAGTTGAGAATACATGTTGAAAAAGTAGTTTTTTCTTTTTCCTTCTAAAATTTGATGATGTAATCTAATATTATTTTACCATTTCCACTATTATTTTATAACTTCCTTAGGAGACCCATTTTAGACCTCAAAATTACCCTAATATATTCTCTCTCTCACACTCTTGGACACTTAGAGTTTTCTTGGATAATTTCAGCATTGGACTAAGAAAGGGAAAAGCAAGCAAAGGAAGGACAAGGAAAGGAAAAGAAAGAAAATATCAAGCAAGGAAGAGCAGGATCAAGAAACTTCAAGAGGAATACTTGCAGGCAACAGATTGCATGTATGATTTCCTAGCTGGTTTTGATATGCATGGTATGTGCATGTTGGTATTTGGTTCTTTTGTTGTCGGTGACATGGTTTTGCCGGGTTTTTATAGTGGTTTTCATCCTTTCCTCGCCTTTTTTTGGATAGCCATGGTGTGATGGGATTGTTTTTGGTTTTGAGCTTTGGAATTTTTGGATCATTTCAGAATTCAGGGCATAAATGGTCTCAGGTTCATTCCCAAAGGCCTAGGAATCCCTTGACTGTTTTGGCGGGATACACGGTAAATCATAAGGGTGGTGTGATTGTAAGGACCTAGTGATCTAGTGTGGATTGTGGTAAATCCTAGATACACGGAGATGGAAAATTCCTCAAGGATGGTTATGAGATCGATAGGCATTCCAAGCTCAGTTTTGTTTTGTGATCTAGGTGCCGGTTTAGGTGAGATCATGGTATGGTGAGGGTGGATGTGGTTTAACCTCTAGATTCCCTTGTATTTTTTTGGATTGGTTTATCCATGAGATCCCACATTCATGCTTGGAATATGGCACAAAGGTGACTGGATGAAATAAATATTTAGTTCAACCTGTCTATGGTCGGGTGGTATGTGGAAGTACCAAACCTAGTTGGCTCTTGCCTATTTTTAATGAAAGCTAAGTTCTCTTGATTTTGTACTTGTATTTATGTGGCTTTAATGATTATTATCTTATGGTTATTTATGTGGTTATAAGTTGGTGATAAGCATAGTTATGTGACTGGTTCTAGTCATGGCTCATTTCATGTTTTTGTTAGGATATTCCGACACATAGGAAATAGTTAAGTATAACTTGGTCTAGAGTAGAGTTAGGTAAAGTGTGTTTCTTTAATATGTACATTTGTAACTTATAATCCGACCATCAGGATATGTTGTGATCTGATGATTCATTCTTTCCTCAGTATTAATAACACTTGATTTGTGGCTTAACACACAATTGGTTCATGATCTCTATTTAAAGAGCATGGAGGGTCATTTTTTTTGAAACCATTTATGAGAGAAGCTTATGTAAATTTTATTTCTTTATATTAATAAATTTCCTGAAGTGTCCTCGTTGGCGTAGGACGTGGATTGTTTCCCTCTTAAAGGGTTTTAACCACATCAAATACTAGTGTACTGATATGTGATCTATTTGTGAGCAATGAACTTTGGTGTTTTATCTAAGGAACTTACCCTGTAAATTCCTACATGGTATCAGAGCCCACTAGCTTGAAAATGAGTTGCTTACTTTGGACCCCAATAAATTCTCCTTTATTGAAGATTTTTTGTCCAAATAAAAGACCCCTAGACTTATTTTAGAGGTCAAAAAGGAAGATGGTAGCCTTATCTATTCCATTCTTGCTAAGCTAGACCCTGCATACTCTGTATTTGTTTCCACCTTCCATTCCACTAGAGAAGCCCTCATTTCTTAAGGGTAACCTACACATCCCCCTCTTTTAATGCCTTTTGTGATTATTTGATAAAAGAACAAGAAAAAATATTACACCTTGGTATTATTAATACTAGAAACTCTTCTAAGAAAGCCTCAGCAGCCCAACAGAAACCATATCCAAAGAATCCTAAGAAGCAACATCCTAAAAAGAATGGTCCTAAACCAAACAATGGTCTTAAGCAATTTCAGTAAGCAATTTCAGCCGAAAAATGGAAAATCAACTCAAAAAAAAGATAAGGAAAATGAAAACAAAGTGAAGAAGACATATAGACATTGTAACTTTTGTAATCGTGATGGCCACATAGAGTCAAAATGTTTTAAGAATACGGAATCCTTGGAAGCAGCATTGAAGAAGCACAACATAAATTTGGAGAACTCTTCAAATTCATATTCGGGAATGGCACTTTCTGCTTGTGGTTGTTAAGCATCAAGATATGGTTATGCATTGAAAGTATCTTCTTTTTCTCATTCTCATGTGTGGCTCATTGATTCTGGAGCCTTTTACTACATGGCCAAAAATAAAGCCATGTTTTCTTCTTTAAATGATTGTAACACCAAAAACATTTATGTTGGTGATGATAGATATCTTAGTGTACTAGGGTATGGATCCAGTCATCTAGATAATGGTCAGTTTAATGATGTATTATGTGTTCCTACCTTGTCCTACAACCTTCTATCTATTTATTAGATAACTCATTCAGGTGAAGGGAAAATAATAGAATTCTCACTCATGATGTTGTAATTAAGGACCTAAGAGATCCTAGACATATTTTAGCTGACATTGCTGATGATTCCACAAGGTTGTATAAACTTGATAGCTTTGGTTCATCATGTCTTCCCTCCCCTTTTTTTTCTCATAATGATGAAGTGAGAAATCTTTGGCATGAGTGATTTGGTCACTTAAACTATTGCTCTCTTCAAACTCTATGTAAAGAAAATATGGTGATAGGTCTTCCTATGGTATCTTTCCGAGATGGTGTTTTTTCTAGATGTGTACTCGGAAAACATCATCAGGATAGTTTTGACAAACATGCCTCTTGGAAGGTTTTAGGCTCTTTGTAGCTTGTGCACAGTGATTTATGTGGTCCACTTCTAGTTGTTTCTTTCTCTGGATACAGATACTTCTTAACTTTCGTTGATGATTTTTCTAGACGCACTTGGGTATACTTCTTAAAAATAAAGAGTAGTTTTTAACATGCCCTTAGCCTTTAAGGCCTTTGTTGAGAAACAATATGGACATTGCATTCTTAAGTTAATATCTGAAAATGGAGGAGAATATGTTAGCAAAAAATATATCCACTTTTGCACTGAGCATGGCATTCAATTGCAACATATTGTTTCGTATACTCCAAATAAAATGGTGTATCTGAAGGAAGAATTGCACTAAAAAGGAAATGGCTAATTGTATGCTTAAATATAAAGGACTTAGTATTAATTTTTGGGAAAAATAAATTAACTGTGCAAATTATAGAGTAAATCACACTCCTACTAAGGTTTTAATGAATATCGCTCTTGAAGAAACCTAGAACTTAATCAAACCATATGTAAGTCACTTTCGTGATTTTGGAAGTGAAGCTTGGGCCCATATTCCAGATGAGAAACATAAAGCCTTAGAACCTAAGATGAAAAATGCATTTTTGTTGGATATTTTGAAGATTTCAAAGGACATAGACTTCTTCAACCCAAATCCAAAAATGTAATTATTAGAAGAGATGTAAAATTTGATGAAAATATATCAGCCTGCGAGCCTAGTTCGGTGGGTGTGCCACTTTTGGCCTCCGATCCTGATTCGACATATGTTCCACCTCTCTCTATCTCTTCTACTTTTGACAACATTCCTTCTAGTTCAGATGATGAAAACGACAATGAAAATCCTCCTCCACCTCCTCAAGATCCTCCTTCAGCTCCAAAGCTTCTAAAATGGGTCTGCTCTACTCGCGATGCAACATGTTCTCTTATAGGTGACCCTGCAGATCAACTTCGTACACATTCTCAATTCAACAGAGCCTATTCCTTATTGGCTCAAGTTACAGAAAATCCTGATCCAGACACCTTTGAATAAACTTCAGATCATCTAGATTGGGATGAAGCTATGAATGAAGAATATCATTCCTTATTGGAAAATGATACTTGGGATCTTGTTCCTCTTCCAAAGGGAAGAAAAATTTTCAGATGTAAATGGGTTTACAGAACAAATTTTGGACCAGATGGAAAAGTGGATAAACATAAATCTCATCTTGTTGCTAAAGGATTTTTACAAGTTAAAGGAATTGAATATACTGAAACCTTCTCCCCTGTTGCCAAAATGAATTGTATCTGCCTTGTTCTTTCCCTTGTTTCCTCCTTTAAATGGGAAGTCCATAAGATGGATGTTAAATCTACCTTCTTACATGGGGATTTTCATGAAGACATCTACATGGAACAAACCCCTAGATTTATCCAAAATGACACTAGCCTTGTTTGTTGCCTTAGGAAGTCTCTTTATGGTTTGAAACAAGCCCCTCAGGCTTGGTATGCCAAAATGGATAGCTTTCTCTTAGATAATGGATTTTATAGATGTCATTCTGACAACATTGTCTACACCAAGAAAGTGGGTAAGTCCTTAATAATCCTTTCTCTTTATGTGATGATCTTATCCTTACTGGTAGTGATTCAAACCATATAAACCATGTGAAGTCTAGCCTAAAAAATAAGTTTGAAATGACAAACTTAGGACACTTGCATTATTTCCTTGGCCTTCAAGTCTTGCAATCCAAAGAAGGTATTACCCTTTCTCAGTCCAAGTATGTCTGTGATCTTCTACGCCAATTTCACATGGAATATTGTAAGCCATCCCCTTCTCCCTTTTAGTCTGGAGTCAAGCTTTCAGTCACTTATACTTCCCCTGAAGTTGATGCTACCTTATATCGTCAACTTATTGGTAAACTTCTATATGTAACCCATACCCGTCCTGACCTTTCATTTTCCATTGGTCTTGTTTCTTGGTTTATGCACCAACCTCATGAAAGTCACTTGAAAGTAGCTAAAAGAATAATTCAATATATTCAAGGTATAGTTCAGTTCAGGATTCATTACAACGTAGTAGCATCTCCATTGTTGATTGGTTTCACTGATTCTGATTGGGTTGGTGACCCTAATGACCAAAAGTCTCATGCAGTTTATGTATTCACTCTTGTTCTAGGACCTATTACATGGTCTTGTAAGAAACAAAGTGCCATCTCTCTTTCTTCGGCAGAATCATAGTATCATGGTGCAGTTGAAGCTAGCAAGGAAGCCCTATGGATTCGTCAGATCCTGTCTGAATTTGGTCTTCATCAACAACATCCAACTGCGCTTTGGTGTGATAATAAGAGTGTTATTCAGCTATGCAAAGATCCATTTCAGTATCAATGCATGAAACACATTGAGATACGCATAAAATTCATTAGAAATCTCATTCATGATCATGTTCTTGAAGTGTAGTATTGTTCAACCAATGATCAAGTTGCCGATATATTTATAAAGGCTCTCACATAAGCGAAGTTTGAAAAACTTAGATTTATGCTTGGATTTCAAGAAATTTATCATTAAGGGGGGATAGGCTCTAATGCCTCCTTCCATCTCCTATTGTGTCACCTCTGTAAATCCTTCAATCCTATCCTAAGTTGTTCTTAAGGGGTGGATGTTATGATATTATAACATATAGGAAATAGTCTCCTATTGTGTCACCTTTTTAAATCCTTCAATCCCATCCCAAGTTGTTCTTAAGGCAGGATGTTAGGATATTCCGACACATAGGATCTAGTTAAGTATAACTTGGTCTAACGTAGAGTTAGGTAAAGTGTGTTTCTTTGCTATGTACATTTGTAACTTATAATCTGATGGTCATGATATGTAGTGATCCAACAATTCATTCTCTCCTTGGTATTACCAACACTTGATCCGCGGCTTAACACCCGATTGGTCCATGATCTCTATTTAAAGAGCATGGAGGGTAACCGTTTATGAGAGAAGCTTATGTAAATTTTCTTTCTTTAAATTAATAAATTACTTGAACTGGCCGCATGGGCTCAGGTCGTGGACTGTTTCCCTCTTTGAGGGTTTTAACCACATCACATACTGGTGTATTGATCTGTTATTTGTTTGCGAGTGGTGACCTTTGGTGTTTGATCTAAGGAACTTACCCTATAAATTCCTATAATTTTTACTTATAAATGAAAGAATAATGGATGCAAGACCTAATTAATGATAAGACAATTAATAAGAGAGAATGATAATCCTTCTTGATAAATTTCATATGAATTTTTAGTCCCTTATGTTCAATCTTGTATTTATGACCTGTAGATTTCATTTTTTCCAAATTTTTAATGGAATGTTAGCCCCAATTAGGGATGGTCAAGCCTAGTCCTGGAGATAGTTTTTTGTTAAAAAGAACTTTCCTTCTGTAATTTATGATTTCTTAAAGTTACAGGGTTTTATGGGCAGAGGTATACCCCCAACCCTGGAATTTAGCCTTAAAATTCACAGTCGCAGGCACAAAACTAGGTGAAAAATTCCCAGTTCGCACTTATTCAGGCTTATGCATGCAACTATTAGGCCCAATCACATTGATGCATTGGAAATGGAGTGACTATGGGTAAAAAATAGTTAAAAGCCAGGGTGACCTCAAGGATGGAAACTTGGTAGGGTTGGGTTACTCCTGTAGGGTCCTACGGTGCCTGAGGGAAGTCAGTAAGGTTTGTTTATTGACTCCATTTCCTTAAGGTCATCAAAGAGGTTGATTCTGGTCATAACTTCCCCTCAACTCATGTTTACCCTAGTTGGTCGGTTACTTGGGTAGATGTGAGGGGAGGTGTGCATTACACTACTCGTATGTGGAAGCATATTCATGATCGAGAACATAAATCATTAACATGCAAAAGGAAACATCATGCATGCATAAATATCTATCTAGGGGAAAGAAACTGCTAAAAACCCCTTACTATCCGTGTTGCATTAATCAAAGAATTTGGATGAATAAAATATGATTGTTCAAGATTAATTACAACCTGCACCTATATCTTCTATCCTCTACCTGACTGACTAACTCTAGCCTATACTTAGAAAATTTTCAAGCCCTCCAAGCTCCTAATTCCTTGTGCTATTCCTTAAGGAATTATCCCCTATTATTTAGAAATTTCCTCCAAAATGCTTGTGCAATTCCTCAGACTGATCACCTGACTAATACAATGAACTATACACTCAATCTAGTATATAATTAATTGTACACTTCCTTGGAAACTCCACCAAAACTAATAAATTCAAATTACTTTAATGCATGAGCTAATCTAGGTTGATTGATTAGTTATGTGGATGATCACTGAGTGTGGTTGAAGATACACTTCCACAACTTGACCTTCCACTAGTTCCTCCAATAGTTTGAAACAGTTTAACTAACCATAACCCAATTTAACTAAAATAAATTGCTACAGCTGAAATTAGCTCAACCTAGGATCCTAAAATTTAGGAACCCACTGCACATAATTGAGCTTCATGCCCCTAACTCGAATTAAATGAGTTAGAATCCATTTTTTAATAATAAAATCAAGTAAAATAAACTTCAACTTATTAACTTGAATTGAGTGTTCTTAACTAAGTGAAGGGCACCATGTCACCTCAATTAACACCTCCAAGTTGTTTGTTGATTTGGAATTTGGAATTTCCTGAATTTTAATTAAGGAAAAATGAAAATTGAGACTTTCTTGCTACATTTTCAACAAGGTCCTCTTATCCTTCTAGAAGACAATACCTTCCTTCCCATTCTAGAGTAGTTGACCCCTTAGAGAAAGTGTCCTCAACTTGATTCAAATTTGAGTCTCTTTGCTCAACAACAATAGAAGTCATATTGTTGGATTTGCACTCGTTCCTCTTTCTGTTCAAACTACCAAAATATTCAACAATATTTTTCCCATGTTTGGTAGACTTCGACATCCTCTAATTGGGTGGATGGGTTCCAGGAAGGCTTGACTCAGTCTAGGTGGAAGGACACAGAGTAACTATCCATGGAGTTGGAAATCATAGGGGGTAGAGGAGGAGGGGGAACTAAATTCCAAGAGCTTAAATAATGAATTTTAATGTAGACCTCACCTGGATTAGGTGGAAATCAAGAACAATGATATAATTTTCTATCACCTTTAGAATAACCTCTTGGTCACAGAGATGCCTTCCAAGGAATTTGTGCAGGGCCCATTGTCTGTTGCCAATATTCCTAGTTTCTTCAGCTTCCATTTCAGTTACCACTCGTGGGATATGAAGTGGGAGGTATTCATCATATCTGTATGCTCCTAGGTCGTGCCATAAATTCTATGGTAGATGGCTTCTTCCTTTACCTTCACTCTAGGGCCGACCTCTTTCTTGCACCATGAAAATCCTCATGCAATCTTCCTATTTATGCGCAATTCACCTATTCTATCGGCACTGCAAATGTTCAATTGAGAATCCCTTGATCGAATAATTTCCTATTTCACATTCCCAGGCTGAATTAAATGCAATCACATTGTCATGCAGACATACCTCCATAAAATGTTAATGTGGTGGGTGGAGATGGTGGGTGGGAACACTACAAGGAAAGGACCCTCTAGTGGAGATTATAAAGGATGTTTTTAGTGTTATAAAATTGGCCAAAATTATCAAAAAAACATTTTCTACAACATTTGTTTATGGTTATGGAGGTTTTGGCAGAGCTTTTAACGGAAATTCAATGCAACTAAAAAAAAATGGGTGGTCGGAGGTTATTACGGATGTTTTTTCAGTGGTGCTCAACTCTGTCTTTAATGCACTGGTGCGTACATGTAGAAGGTGCCCCCGAGGCAGTCTAAGAAGAATGCACCGGGCCGTTAAGCTATAAAACTGTACCGGGCGTAGTATTGGCGATACAATGCACGGGGCTATTCTAATTGGTCTTGGGATTTTTTCGGTGCCCATAGGTCCTATAAATGCCTCGGCGCGTATAATTTTTCGAAACGCACCAGTGCGCAGTATCAAACAAATGCACCAAGATTTATAATTGTTATCGATATTCGTGCGGTGCCCATAGGTCGTACGAATGCACCGGGGCTAATAGACACAGAAATGCCTCGATGCATAGTACCACATAAACACATCAAGATTTATAATTGGTATTGGTATTCATGCAGTGCCCATAGGTCGTAAAATGGAACCGATGCGTATAAACACATAAACGCACTAGGGTGCCGTACTGCACAAACACACTGATATTTTTAATTGGTTTTGTTATTTGTGTGGTGCCCATAGGTCGTATAAACGCGTCGTTGCATTTAACGATACAAACACACCGGTGTACAGTAACTGAGACACACTGGTTTTCATTTTGTATTTAAAAACATCGACCTGCGACAGTGCAATTATTGTGATTGTTTTAAAATCATTATTCATCAAAAGTTGACACATCTTATAACAATATTCATATTAATTAAATTTTTATCAATGCATTTGAATGTGATGTTTGGATTAATTTGTTATATCATATCATAATTATTGTGGTTTTTTAAAATTCATTATTCATCAAAAGTCGACACACATATATATATATATATATATTATAACAATATTCATATGAATTAAATTTTTACTAGTGCATTTGATAACGACAATGGAGAATGAATAGCGACAATGGAGAACGCAATAGAATAAATTAAAACATATTTTATTATATATATATAATAAAATATGTTTTAATTTATTCTATTGCGTTCTCCATTGTCGCTATTTCATTCTCCATTGTCGTTATCAAATGCAAAATGGGATAGTTATTGGTATCCCTTTGTCTTTCAATTGGGACACTATGTCCATTACATTAAACAAAATGTTTGATTTCACAGACATATTTCAAAAATTACAATGTCTTGCTTTGATATCCAAACATAGTGATCATCATTCTTTGCTTGAACTACTATTGCTGCTACTAGAGCTACTTCCATGACTTGGGTTATTTTCAGGAATGTTTTGTTCATGGTGTTGATTGTTTTCTTCTTCTTCACCTTCCATCTACAAACATAAAAATAAACGGATATGAGTGTATATACATTGGTGATAATAATGAAAATTACAATATTAAATAATATACATCAATGTAAATTGAAAAAAAAATACTTAACATAGCAAAAATTGACTCATAAACTACACGCATTCTTTCAAAATCATGTACGTCCATGCCAACTTTGAAAATTTCATATGGTGGAGCAGTTCCATACTTTGTTTCCTGCAAGTTTTATACACCATAACAAATCATATATTGAATATAAAATATTTTTTTGTTCTTATATCAATTATAGATGGAGCTAAGTAAAACAAGATCGATAGATGCTTACAAATTCCACAATTAATTTCTGATATGCCAACATATACTCACAACCCATATTTAACCCAATTTCAATCAATTCCTATGATGGTTCTTCTTTGTATGTCAGCACCTATTTGAAGACATTCAATGATGATTTTTGTAAAACAACTTAAAAAATAAAAAAAAATGAAATCTAGTGAAGACATTGTTATAAGGAAGTAACAATTACTCACAAACTTAGATATCAACCCTTTTCTTCCTTGTCGTCCTATTTTATGTGCTAAATGGGTTCCATTTTCTTTTCTTTTCTGCAAGAAAATACTTTAAAATTAATATTTAATGTTGAATTGTTTATTTATTGTACCTAATGATAAAAAAATTCAATGATTACATATTACGTTGAAGCATGTTGTTGTTGAGATGGCTCCTCCTGCAATGCAATTTTTTCCATTTCTTTGACCATCTCCTTGTACACCTTTTTGGACATTCCTACAGGCATATTTCTGATATCAGCTCGTTCATCTTTTGAAATTTTCATAATCTTCCTGAAAATGTAACACGACATTAATAAACTATTTAATTTTTATATTGATATATGAAAAGTAAATATAACAAAAGTGATATTTATAAATAATTCTAGACAAACATTTAAAGGAATATTACTTTTTCATTCCTTCTTCTTCTTTTTTATGTTTTTGCTATTAAAAGTCTAACATGTCTCATTGATCAATTCTCTGGAAACTCTTCCTGTAGTTTACATAAAATTTGGTTCTTGGAATCATTGGATTGGTTTTTTTATTGTAAATGGAAAGAACGTCTATACATTCATTCCACTAGATCCCTCAAACTTTTGTAAAAAAAATTCCCCCTTTTTTTAACCTGTAGCACCACTCCAGATGAGCTAAGGAGAAATTCATTTTCATTTGCATGTTCTATTTTTTCCTTTCCTTAGAACAACATTCCTTTTATGAGTTGTTGGTCCCTGTAGAACATTAAAAAGATGTGAATTAGTAGACTATTTGACACATGTTATCTAATAATTTTAAGTATATTATTAACGATAATTGAAAAAATAAACTCATATTGGATCGATAGTATTTTTTCATTCACCTCATTCATCCTTTTGCAATTTTTCCGTCAAGATTTTACACTCTTCTTATTCTAGATCAGAAATAATCTTATCGAGCTTCATCATTTTGTGGCTCTACATGATACACAATAAAGAATACATATTAGTTAAACTTACATATAGTTCAAAATCATATTTTTTATAAAGAATTTACAAAGAACTTTCCTTTTTTGCTTTTCTTGATGTGTTATCAGTATTTTTGTTACTTGATCTCTTGTCAGTCATTTCTTTATCAATCTCAAACCTGTACCATATCATTCATTAATATATTTATAAATAAATTGTCAACTTTTTAGGTAAAAAATAAATCTCAAGAAATCGGTGCGCCTTTCAATTTGTACGCATCGACATCGGTGCATTGGTGTATTCTAAACACACCGCAAAACTAGAATAATAGACTGTACAATGTTGTATGTCAACAAGGAGCACCTATGCGTTACATGTCAACCATGGAACCGATTAACCATGATAAAATAATAAAAATCGTCCAATGTTAGTTTTTGTAGCATAAACCGGTGCCATATTTTACATATGGCGCACTAATAGATAATTGTTTCTTAATTTTTTTACATTACTTTTGCGGTGCGCTTGTACAATAAATCGCATAGGTGTACTAGGTAAAGTCGGACGCACCGATAAAAAAATAAAATATGTTTTTTTTAAATTCACGCAAGGGCCTACATGGATTGGGATTTGACTATGCAAATCGTCCCGTTGGTTGAATGTATTAGGTCTATATTTAGCAATACAAACCCTATAAATATAAATTGAAAAGCCCTAATTCTGAAATCATAGAAAAAGGGAGAAGAAAGGGCAGAAACAAAAAGAATGTAGGGTTTGTATTTTTTGAAATTGTAATTTTTTTTTTCGAAACAGAACGTTCGTGATGCACCATAATGAAATAGCGCCCTGGCTGCATATTCCACAAATATCGTACTGAGAAAACATATTATGTTTTTTTAATTTCTTATCATATTACTTTCGCAGTGTGCTGCGATAATAAAGTGCACCGGTGCGCTAAGGTACGCTAGGTGCACCGCTGAATTTTTTTTTTTTTTTAATTTACACAAGGGCCGACATGGATTGGGATCTGATTATGCAATTTGTCCCATGGCTTGGATGTCTTAGGCTTATATTTATCAATACAAACCCTATAAATATAAATTGAAAAGACCTAATTTTGAAATCATAGAAAGAGGGAGAAGAAAGGGCAGAAACAAAAAAAAATGTAGGGTTTCTTTCTAAAATTGTTTTTTTTGCGAAACAGCACGTTCACGATGCATGATAATGAAATAGAGAAACTGTGCCATATTTTACATACGGCACACTGATACAAATTTTTTTTTTTAAAATTTTTTATCACTGAACTTGCGCGGTGAGCTGGTATTACAGAGCACACCAGTGCGCTATGTTACTCTCGGCGCACCACGAAAGAAAAATCTATTTTTTTTTTAATTCATGCAAGTGCCAACATGGATTGGGATCCGACTATGCAAGTTGTCCCATGGGTTGGATGTCTTACGAATATACGAACCCTATAAATCTAAATTGAAAATCCCTAATTCTAAAATCACAGAAAGAGGAAGAATAGAGGGTAGAAACAAATTGAATCTAGGGTTTGTTTCTAAAAATGGATTTTTATTTTTTAATTTTGTTTATGAAACTGTATAAAAAGTAAAAAAAACAATAAAATTTGATTTTTTTCTTTTACTGCATAAAAAAACCTGTAGAAAAAGTAAAAAATAATAATAAAATTTGATTTTTTTTTCTTTTACTGCATAAAAAAAATTGTTGAAAGAAGTAAAAAAAATAAACTTTATTCATGAGATCGTTTGAAATTCTATGCTACAGGGTTTGAATCACCAGAGCTTTGGAATTATGATTGTCTGAATACTTCTATTCAAACATATTTCCTGCTCCACAGTGTTCTCGTGCTCTGTTTGTCCAGGTATGTCTCCTGCAAATATCTAGCTGATTTTTTTTGCAAAAATAGTGTAATAATTAAAAGTGTTTAGTATTTACAGAAATGTTGGAAGAAATTAGGTTTTTGAAATTATTTTGTTTCCCATTTTTCAATTTTCCGCTCTTTTTTCACTTAAATAAAAAAGGAGTTGCACTTTTTTTATTTGCGATTATTTGTCACCGGTGCGTCCTTTAATCACACCACACTAGTGCGTCTGGGGATAAAATGGCACTGGTGCCTATCACCAAAAATGCACCAGTGTGGTGATCTGTACATTGGGCACCAAAATTACATTTAGGTGTGTGCACCAAAATTTATTGTTGTTTTGCTCAAATGCAGGGAGAAAATATCATAATTATATCCAATGGAAAATTCTTCAAAATCTAGCTCGTTCCATAATATTTCTCAAAGTCCATTGCGGAGTTCTCCCTATCCATATTGAGACGTAATATTTACTTCAAATTTTATTTATATTTTCACTATCTAATTGAATTTATGTTTTTTATCCATGTAGTCAATCATGCACAGATTACTTAAATTTATAATGTATACAAATTTGTAGGTTCATGCAGATTCAACATCGATTTCAGATGCGCAAAATATTCAAAGTACTGCTCCAAAACATTAGAAGTTCTTATTAGGAGCTGCATACCGCAAGACGCATTTGGTAGATGAAAATGGATAGCCGCTTCACCCTGCCAATTGTAACAATGTTGCATCTTCTAGCCACAATCCTGGGACAATGATGGTAATAATTATAATTGTTTGGTATATATATTGATTAATATGTAATTATTTCAAAGTCAAACCAATTTATAATCATGAAATATTGTCAACGTGGTTACTAATTGATATTAGGATTCTAATGACGATGAACGACCTACCTACCATCTTCCGTTGCACCCTACGATAATGTCAAATCGAGAGAAGAATGAATTAAGAGAAAAATTTGGAGAGGAACGATACCAAGAATGGTTGAATCAACCATCGATTCAATTTCCGCTACATCCAGATTCACCAATTAGGAATGACTACAGCAATAGTAGTTCTTCACAAGTTTGCAATATTGGAGGCAATCAAATAGAGATTGATATGGATGATTACTTAAGGGATACGACCGCCATGGAGACAATGTTGTTAGATGCATTCCAAAACGATAATCAGCTAGGAGATGATGCTCATATCGATGACACCTTTTTCGAAAGCCTTAAATTTTCTTCCACCACCCCTCTCTTTGGACCTGGCGGTCAGTCAAAGTCTACCCAGTTGGGGACAACGATGTTACTGTACAACTTGAAATAAAATTTTGGCTTGTCGAATGCATGTTTTTCGTAACTTTTGAGGTAAGTTACCATAAAGCACTCCCTTATAAATTTGAAATATAATCAGTACACCATTGCAATGAAAATTACAAATGGTAAATTTAATGAACGTTAATAATTATATCGACATTAAAGTACATTTATTAATATATTTTTCCATGATCACCAACTACAGGTTATTCAAAGATAAGGTTCCTTTGAGTGATAATGTCTTTCCCAGTAGCTATGAAGAGGAAAAGAAATTGTTGAAATGTTGGGTGTTGAGTACATATCATATCATGCATGTCCAAATGATTATATTCTATATAGAGGAGAATATGTAGACAAAGATATGTGTCTGAAATGTGGGCATGACAGGTATGATAAATAAAAAAAATAAGGGTAAATCACGTAGTGGTCCTCCTTTTAAGATATTGAGGCACATGCCTATAATCCAAAGGATTCAAAGGGTCTTTCGTTGCAAAGAATTAGTAATGTGAAGGGATGGCATGCCTCACACAAAAGTGATTTGGGAGTTATGCGAATCCCAACTGATTCAATAGCCATGAAGCATATAGAGGATACATGGCTCGAAAAATTCAAGAATGAAGTATGAAGTCTACAACTCAGCATAGCCATGGATGGAGTCAACCCATATTCCCTCCAGAACACCAACTATTCTGTTTGGCCTATAGTAGTGATCAATAAAAATATCCTCCCATGGTTGCTCACAACAGCCAACATTCATAAATGGCCTCACAGTCCCAGAAGACAAGTGAAGAATATGGATGTCTACTTACAACCACTGGTAGATGAATTGAAGGAATTATGGGATGGAATAAATGTATACTAGGTAAATACACCATCGTGTTAGAGATATTTTAATGGTATGTATATAAATGTAACATACATGATTACCTGCAGTTTAGGAGTTTTCTCTGGTAAATTGCATGTTTAATTTATTGATTTGTTTACATATGTAACAATATTCTTTCACATATTAGTTATTTAATTCGACGACGTTGTAATATTTCATGTTATGATCTCGATGATGATATTCTCTAACGTTCCATGCATATTAATTAATGTATACAAATATAATCTCGCAGGTCTTATAACAAAAGGGTATTTTGGATGTAAATGTTATGGACCTTCTCTGAAAGCTAGATGGTCCAAGGACCTATGAAAGCCAGTGTATGATTCCTCCAGGGTATTCCTACTAGAAGAACACCTTTACAGAAGAGCAGCATCCGCTTTCAATGGTAAACAAGAGAGAACCCAAAGGCCTTCAATAATGACACCAATTGAATGCCTTAGAGCATATGAGAGAGAGAAGGAGAAGGAGTTAATAGAAATGTTCGATTCAAATGGGGAGCCTATATTCGATGATCCAAATTTATTCAACACCAATGTTGAGAAATTTCCCATTGGGATGAAAAGGAAATCTATCTTTTATGACCTCCCATATTGGGAGAATCTTAATTAGATTACCCACTTATTAGATCCCATGCATATATTTAAAAATGTTTCATCTTCTTTATGGAGGCACATATCATCAAAAAAAAGTGACACATTGGATGTTAGGAAAGATCTTATTACTTCAAAAACTAAAAAGAAACATTGGCCAAGACGATTAGAAAGTAAGGGATCCGAGGCAGGCGTTGGTCCCTCTAATTCATGGTTTTTCAATGAAAGTGATGTCCCATGGATTTTAAAAAATAATGATATTTCTTTGGCAAGGGAAGTTATAATGGGTGTGAGGGTGCCAACTTCATACGGGTCTTCACTATGGCACTGCTTCACCGTCGATGACCATTTGTCGAGGTTGAAATCGCATGACCATTTGAATCTTCTAAGAGTACGTATATTAATTTCATGAAAATCATATATGATTTTATTATTTCTTATATTAATAATAAATTTTATCCCAATATGCGGGGATCATAAAACATAACCAATTTTGTATATTATTGCACATGTTTATAACTTTGTAGTGTCATTATCCTTTGTTCGTGCATGGGTGTGTGAAACATGAATTCCCTCAAGACCTAGGACATGTCATATCTAAATTATCTGCATTTGTACATTGGATCACATCAAAGGAGATTCATGTGGCTAGCATTCCACGGTGGTGTTAAGAGATAGTTGAGATTGTTTGTATGTTTGAGAAGGAATTGCCGACGAGTTTCATGGACTTACAAGTTCATCTTCTAATCCACCTCCTAGATGAGGTTGAATTAGTTGGGGTGGTTTCTTGTCATTGGATGCTCTTCTTAGAGAGGTACATGAAGAAATTGAAAGGTTTTGTTCGACAAAGGAAAAAACCCGAGGGGTTTATGGTAGAGGGGTACATCTTGTATGAGTCTTTCTATTATGCTAGTGAGTACATCAAGTAGATCGACAACAGACCAGGTGTGGTGATTTGGGATGATGAAAGGGATGAAGACAAAAGAGAGGGAGAGTTGTTCCAAACAAGTGGAAAAAGGCGCTTGATAAAGAGTAAGCGACTTATAATTTTTCAAATTTACAAAAATTAATTAATATTCATGTTGAAATTTGATATAATGTATATTTTGATCTCTAAGTACTATATAATGTTGGTTTGATTTCATCAACAAATGCAGAAATTGAAGCAATCAACAAATTCATTCTTTACAATTCTGAAGCGACACAACCATCGGTCGCATTGTACGAACAAAAGAGGATGAAATGTGATAGTGACAGGAAAGAATTTAGATGGTTGAATGGTAGAAGTGTGCCTTATCCCTGTCATTTAAAAGAAAATATGCCAAAAATATGCCCCAACAGTTGGGTTGCTAACCAACTTAGAGAAAAATATGGTGCTATTGGTCGTTACCCACGTGCTGAAGAGGATGCGCTAAACGTAGGGATTGGGTGCAACAACTCGGTAATAATCTTTTTAATTTATAGGTAAATTTGAAACTTATATTAAGACATCTACATTTCATATTTTAACTGATGGATTATTATTTATAAGACACATGACACTATTATTTTTTTAACTTTTTATAATAGGTGCATTTGTTCCCATCTATGTGGGCATATGGACACCATTTTTGCACAAAAAATTTCGATGCTGGAAACATCACACAAGACTGTGGAGTGGAAGTCGAGTTTGATCAATCTAGTCGATCTATCCACCATGATCAAAACCTAGTACGAGGGATGTTAGGTTACGTCAGAAAGATACAAGAGATCATTGAAGTGGGTTTTTCTTCTTTCCAATGTGTTATTTTTAGGTGCAAGTGGTGGGACACCTTTGAACAGAATAATGCAAAGGAAGATCACGATAGTAGGTTGATGTGTATCAACTCTAGAAAGATGTGAGATGAAGCTAAGGAGCCCTATGTTTTCCCTAAACACTGCAACTAGGTGTTTTTTTACCTAGATGCGTTGGATAGGGATTGGTGGTTTGTATTGACACATGACCCTAGATCAAAACATATTTTTGAGAACAATAGTGTTATCATGCCATGTGAGCTAGAAGATAATGATGGTGATCATGAGAATCAAGAGTGATATGGTACATGTATTATTTCATCAATATAAATACTTTTTAAGATGGGTTTTTCAAAACATTATAATATGTATTTTGAATTAATTGGTAATTTGCATTGTGTTAATGTTAAAATAAATAATTCACTTGATAATTTGCAATTATGTTGATCTCAAATACAATGGCATACTGTATAAATTAATTCTTTTTTTTTTGTATCTAATATAATAATAAAATAATGATAATTCTAAAGTACAGGAATATATTTGAATTATTTTCTAAACTTTATTATGTTACAATAAATCATATTATTCTAGATTTATTATTTTACAATTATTTAAAATTTAAAAATTTAAAATTTTAATAAATTCATTTCACATTAATACATTTAAAATTTTACAAATATTTTACATACAATTATAATTAGAATTAGAATTATAATTACAATTACAATTTTACAAATTTACATATATACCATTACAATTACAATTTTAGAATTTTACATACAATTAGAATTACAAATATTACAATTTTACAATATCATGTTCATTTAGTATTAAATTAATTAATAAACATCATGTTCATGAAAACCATCGTACAAACATCATATTTGACTAAAAAACACATTCAAAATCGCTAACTGCATCATCGTGATCATGATCATCTAAAAAAAAACAATTAACGTTATATATTAACATCATCACAACACAAACATCAAATATACATCTCATGTCAAATAACTCATGCTATCACATACACATCCATCTGCAAGCTGCACATTAAATGAACATATCTAACATGACCTAAAAACATACACATCATGATGATCACCAACATGTAAATTAAGTACAATTGCAACATGAACATAAAATACATGGACCATATATATATATATATATATATATATATATAACTGAATAATGTTAAAAATATACAACCGTAATATAATGTCATGGATCAGTTGGTGGTAGTACAACATCAATATCAGTACTAGTGGAGGCCTGCTCGTGAGTCAATGGTGCCTGCTCATGATCATGAGTACTGATGGGTGCTACAGGCTACTGACTGGACGTGGCCGATGGTCTAGCCTCATCTCCATCATGATTGTTGATAGATGCTAGTAGAGGCTCATGCTCATCTGGCGCGGCGCGACGTGAACGATCATGAGATGATGGTATCTTGTGCCCTGCAGAATGTCCATCACGTGTTGCGGCTCAATCGTAACGTGCAACAGTCCTCATCAGTCGCATAAAATTTGTCGTAACTCCTACGACATGCCGCATCAGGTTGTACATGTCACGCGGCATGCCTCTCCACATTCGTAATAGCCTATCATCAGCCTCTATGTCTCTGTAATGAGTGGGCCTGATGCCCGCCTCAAAAATCAATGCACTGAGTTAGTCGACCAACTCCATCTTGTATCTAACATCATTAAGTCAATTGTGCACCGACACACCAGCAGGAGTAGGTCTCTCTGCATTGGCCTCCTGATGATCATCGGCATCTGGCATGCCCTCATCATCATCAGGATCCACAGCTGGATCATGTGGCGGTGTCGGCATCTCCTCGCCATCAAAAGAGCTAATGTCTGCAAAATATATACAAGTACACAACAATAATTAGACAATTTCATTACACAATTTAATAAAAATAAGTTAAAGAACATGTTTGAATAAATTTAAATAAAACAGTAATATTACCTCTATCATCTGGCGGCTCATTAGCTATGAAGAGGATGTTTTCACACCCTTGCCAATCCAACCCCGCATAAGGAAAAGGGACCATAATGAAGAGATGCTCATCAACACTGGCTAGCAACTCCAGTGCATCATCTGATATCCTCGTTGGAAACAGAGTCTCCTCTCTCTTGGGCATCATCTGCCCCCACATGTGCATACGTGCCTCAGTAATCGGCCTACGAGGCTGCTAAAGAAAACTAGGCCTCGTCTCTAGAAACCTCTCAAAAAATAAACAAAAAATCTCTGAAGAAAAAGGGAAGTTGACCCTCCCTTGTGCATGAGCACAACATCTATCTAATGTTGTATAGAACTGCCGCAAAAAAATGGTAGACCACCTGACAATTCGTGGCTGTTGTACTAAATAATAAACATAATATAAAAGAGAGCAAATAATGCGTTGCCCATCACTTGTGTTGTGTGAAATGGTCAAAATGATAAGTGAGAGACACTGGACCTCCTTACGACCAAATGCAGCAATACGTAACTACTCTCCAGCAACCTGAAAATATGCAGGAGATAGTAAATTTGCTCCAATGTATCTCTGGGAGTAAACTAACTGACTCCCTGCTACACAGCCAGCTGGAACCTTAGGGAACGAGGGAAAATCCACCCCTCTCCTCGATAGCCCTGTAATAAAATATATATCCTCCTCAGTGGGCGTGTACCAATGGTTGATACCAACCCAAAAATCTTGTTGTTGGGCATTCCACCTTTGGATAAGATGTCTCAAAAACAAACTACGAGACTTTAGGGAAGTAGCCTCATCATAGAACTTGAGGAGGCCTACCTGCCTTAGTAGCCCCTACATCGCCACTGTAATAGGGTTAGGGTACGCATCTCTCTCCCTCTCTCGTGCCTCCCACAGGTGAACCATGTTATATTTTTTCGCCTATTGTTGTTGTTGTTGCCCCTCTTCTCTCCTTTCATGTCTTTGAATGATTGACATATTAAACACAATTTTTTTATTAAATGAGACTTGTATTTAGAAATATAGGTATATAAATATTTTTTGAAAAATAAATAAAACAACAGTCGGTGCACAGTCACGCACCGGTCCTGGTGTGTCTTTCAACAGAGCGCACCGGGGACGGTGCACCTACTCATATTCAGCGCACCGAGGGTGATGCTCCAGAAAACGTTTTTAGCACACTTTTGACTACGTGCAGTGTCAAGAGGGTGGTGTGCTGACTACACTATTGGCCCCAGGGCATATAGCTAAGTCAGTGCACCACCCTCCTGACACCATGCATAGTCTTCGGTGCGGTGTTTTAAAAGGCCGCACTGTTGACGCAGACCAAATACAGTAAACCATGCGCTGACAAAAATAGCCATCTCGGGGCAGTTATTTTGGTCAACATATAGCATCACCACTATTCAACTAGGTCAACAGTGCGGCCAGGTCACCGACCGCACTGCTCTTTAAAAAAAAAAAATTAAAATAACATGGTGCGCCTTTGGTATCACCCCGGAACCGGTGTTGATCCCCGTAGCACCGGTTTACCAGGATGAACCGTTGACAATTTTGAATTGCGGTTTGTGGTGCGTTGACAACATTACGCACCCCGAGGTGGATGATTCCATCAACGCATCGAGTTGTCGCGATCCCACATTCTCACTGGTGCGGCCTAGTAAATGACCGTACCACACTTTAAAAAATAATTAAAATAAAACGGTGCGCCTATCGGTGCCAACCTAGAACCGGTGCGGATACCGTTAGCACCAGTTGCGGTGTGGCCTATAAATTTACAGGTAGCACCACAAACTGGTGTGAGCCAAATGGCTCGAGCGCACCGCGTAACAAATATTTTTTCTTTCTTTTTAATGGTTAATTTTAAGGTTTTTTGAAATTTTAATCTAGTAAAAGGCTTAATATGGAAAAACAAGAAAAAAACCTATACATTTACCTGTCGATGAGGCATATTGGCTGTAGAATTTGCAAAAGAAAATTTTTTCACTGTTTTACAAAATTCAAGCTGGAGATTGGTGGGTAATGCATAGCACTAGCAATGCGTGCAGTGAGTGAAATGGGAGCACTGATGTCAGGGTGGATCAAACAAGGATAACTTGCATCAGTTCTTGAGAGCTCTGTAGCACTGACAAAAGTGAAAAATGCAGTTTTTTGGTCGTAATTTTTTTTATTTAAACTTGTTCCAGTGCGCGGGGTTTTTATGGGCTTACCGGTGCGTTTGCACTATGCCGCCCTGGGTTGTTTCTGTTTTCGCGTGCTTTTATGAGGCACCAGTGTGACATAGTTGTAACGCACGGTGCTCTACAGTAATACGATGCACCGGGCACAGTGTCCGGTGAGCCAATGTTTTGTGCAGTTTTTTGGCCGTAATTTTTTTTTATTTAACCATGTTCCGGTGCGTGGGGTTTATGGGTTCCCCGGTGCATTTCCGTCATTCTGCCCCATGCGGTTTTTGTTTTCACACACTTTTTATGAGGTACTGGTGCTGATGATTTTTCATTTACCAGTGCGGTTCCTTAATATAATGCACTGGATGGGTGTGTACAAAGCACACGGTTTCCGGTATGCCAATGTTTTGTGCGATCTTTTGGCCGTAATTTTTTTTTTAACACTCTACCGGTGCACAAGGTTTATGGGTGCCCCGGTGCATTTTCTTTATTCGACACCAGGCGGTTACTATTTTTTCACGCGCTTTCTAAAGCACAGGTGCGGAAGAGTTGTAAGGCACCGGTGCTCTACAATAATATGACGCACCGGGTGGGTGTGTTAGGAGCGCACAATGTCCAGCATGCCTATGTTTTGTGCAGTTTTTTGGCCGTAATTTTTTATTTATTTAACCCTGTGTTGATGCACAGGGATTTCAGGGCGACCTGGTGTGTTTAAAGGCGACTTGGGTGGTTTCAGTTTTCACGCGCCTTTTATGAGGCACCTGTGTGGAAGTTATGTAAAGTACTGGTGCGATACAGAAATATAATGCATTGGGCAGGTATGTATGGAGCGCACGGTGTCTGGTGTGCCAATGTTTTAACCACACCGATGCTTTCTCGTGTTGAACACACTGGTTCGTTTTACGGTGATAAGAGCACCAGACGAAATACATCCGCAAAAACCTCCGCCCGCCAACCTCCTCTAGGAACCTCCACTAGAAACGGATGTCTGGCGTATTTTTATAAGGGGTTCCTCAAAAACATCCACTAGAGGGTCTTTTCCTTGTAGTGGAAACACCTCCATACTCTCGCCATTAATTCCATGGTGTCAGTTGTCATTGGGAAATTATATGCAGGCAATCTCAACCACAACACCCAAATCTGGGAAATATAAAATTATCGTATTTTCACATGGAAATTGAAATATTTTATTTCTAGCTAAGAATATAACTGATATATGTTTACCACATCATATCAAACATGTCTATTTTTTTTATTTGCCTAAATAGATCTATCTTAGCCATATATCTAGAAAATGATGAGACATATCAAATTATTAAAGTATAAATCTCTTTTAAGTGCAAAACTTGAAAAAATGTTTGGACTTCGAAAGATTTGATTCCTAGTACATCCATGGTTAATATTTGTAAATATATTTCAATATTATTTAATTCTGCATGTTGAAATATTTTATTTATGACATATTTTATTTATATTTTATATTTTTAAATGCTACATATTAATATTATATTAAAAATTTAATTAATTACACATCTTCATTTTATTACTTTTAATACAACGTAATTGGATTTTTCCACTTTTAATTACCTTTTTATGACATTAAAATATTTTATCATTATTTTTTGTTTGTTTGTTAGGTGATGCAAGTCATGATATGACTGACACACCTAACTTGTGGCTTGAATAGCCACAACCTAGGGGCATCTAAGCAATTAAAATCATCCGAGGATCACCCCTTAGCATGACTGGATTTTTTCCCAAAGAGTTCTGAATCAATGAACTTTTCACCACGGAGTACAGAGTGACTTAACATAAAACCTTATCACCGTCTATTCTACACCTCATGGGATAAAATATTTTATCATTATTAATATAAATACATACATATTATCATTATTAACATCATATATATATATATATGTTAAATTTTTTTATTTTGATATATATAACCTTGATGGTTAGTTCAATTGGTTGAATCTCCATTGTTAAAGCACCTTTGCTATTGAGAAGTCAGAAGTTCAATTGCTTATACCTTGAGAGATTTGACCCCTTTCAACCCTTGATATATCAAGAGTTAAAATTTATTTAGGATGCTTTATAATATCTATATATTGTGAGATTTATATATTATATATTATTATTGTATTTTGTTTATGTATTTCATAATTATAAAATTAAATAAAAATCCTACTAATACTAAGTCCCTGCTATCTTTCTTTTCAATTTATCATTTTTAATGATAAATTACAATATGTGAATATTTTATTTTTATTCATATATTTTATTTTAATAAAATATGTAATAAATTTAGATTATATCTCTCCCTCTCTCTCTCTCTCTCTTTATATATATATATATATATATATATATATTGTAACATGTACAAGCCACACATATCCACCTTAACCATAGCAACATAATTTTTTTTTACCTTTCCACATAACAACTTAGAGATTAGCAAAGAATATTAAATTTCACTTAATGGTTCAATACCTAAACGATTTTTTTACCATGTTATTCAAAAATGACATTATCAATGACATTCATTGTTCAAGGCTTTGGTCTCCACTCCATTTATAATTATTATACCATATATAAAATTCTTTAATGTTACGTTGAGGCATTCATGTCATGAATTAAATTCATCGAACTTTCCATAACTCCTAGTATGACCCAGTGAATTGACCACATGGTTTAATCTCCACAGTTGATTCCATCCACTACTACATTTGGCGGAAATTTTGACACTTGGTTCCGACGCTTTTGACCAAATGTCGGAAATTTCCCCAAATTTTTTCCATCCCACCCGAAACCGTCCCTATACCGAAGTTTATAGAAAAGTGTCACAATACCGACACTTAGAAAAAGTGTCGCAATTGCGACGTTTGGAGGAAGATGTCGAAATTGCAACACTATGGCCCAAAGTGTCGCTATTGCGACGGTTGCCTCCAAACGTCGCAAGTACGACACAACGTCTAAATGTCACAATTGCGACATTTGGAGGCAGCCGTCCCAGTAGCGACGCTTTTTCCGTCGTCGGTATAATGACACTTATATGTGCGCTACATAAAAATATGAAACTTATATGCACGCTACATAAAAATACGAAACTTATATGCGCGCTACATAAAAATACAAAACTTATATGCGCGCTACATAAAAATGATTTTATTGTTTCGTATCCATCGAAATAGCTACATTAACGTCTGATATCACACGCGCATTTGCCCTCCGCCCTTGCAGAACAGCATTCGCCCTCAGCATTCGCCCTCAGCTCTTGCAGAACGGCATTTGTCCTCAGCATTCCCCTTCAGCGTTCGCCCTCAGCTCTTGCAGAACAACATTCGCCCTCAGCTCTTGCAAAATGGTAAGTTCTTACTGTAGGCCCTTCCTCCTATAGTAGGGTTGACTCTATTTGGGTTTTTTTGGTCAATTACATTAGATTGTGTTAGGCTGTAGGGTTCTCTCTAGATGTCAAGAATCAAGATTCAATACCCTCTATTATCTTCATCACCCAATACAAGATTTAAATTTTTCCCAAAGAAACGCTTATTAATTTGGCAGCCATTATTTCTCCCTGCTTTAAAAACCCTACATTTAAATGAAACAAGCATTGCATTTCAACTACAAAAATCTATTAGTGTTCAAATGTACATGTGTGCTACATTAACGTCTCGACATCACGTTGCCCGCCCGCCCGCAACAGACCGTCTCCTCACTTTCCATTAGAACAACATTCGCCCCAGATTCGCCCTCACTGCAGAACAGCATTTGCCCCACATTCGCCCTCATCGCTTTGCACGAAGATTCGCCCCCGCATTCGCCCCCAAATCTGCAGTAACATTCGCCCCCTCTCGGGCATGGTAAGTTTTGCATCACAGCCCTTCCCATATTAGGCCCACTCATTTCGGTTTTTTGTCAATTTGTACTGATTAAAAGAATGAGGGTTAATTAAAAGAATGAGGGTTCTCTCTAGATGTCAAGAATCAAGATTCAACACCCTTTATTATCTTCATCACCCAATACAAGATTTAAATTTTTCCCAAAGAAACGTTTATTAATTTGGCAGCCATTATTTCTCCCTGCTTTAAAAACCCTACATTTAAATGAAAACAAGCATTGCATTTCAACTAAAAAAATCTATTAGTGTTCAAATGTACATGTGTGCATCACTTGTGTAGGGTATTCCTTTTCCACTTTCACATTATCCAAGAATGTGTGAAGTATAGTTCATATTTTTTGTGATTTAGATTGTCTTGAAAAAGGAAAGGTAAATTATTTCCCATGGAAAAAGAAGGTTTTCCCTTTTTATAGGTTGTTTGGACTTACGTGGGAAAATTTATGGTATGCCTTTCATATTATGTAGTTTAAATTTGAATTAACAGATTATTCTACATGAAAATATAATTACCTATGTGATGTCCTTCATCACTAATTAAAATTATAGGGTTTCAATTTCCTAGACTCTAACTCATCTGATGCTAAATTATAGGTTCTCCTTGGTGGATCACTCTTCCATTGATTTCCTTTCCCTCTGGATCTTGTAATACTTTAAAAGTTTTCAATGATACATATATTATTTCAGATATCCCAAAAGGCTTTATAGTAGAACATATTGTGAAGTTTTTTTGACACTTGAGGATTATTTTTAGAACTGCAACGCGGTCTATGCTATTGAGTTATATACCAAGCAACTTGTCCTTAATAACCACACTATGAGGTAGGTTCAACCAGTTTGAACTTGTTGGGACATATCATATGAATTTGTGTGATGAGTCCATATCATAGGTCTATTATGGTGACAAAAGTGAAGACACGTAATGATAGTTATTATGTTAACATTACTAGAAACATTTTCGAAATTATCCATGCTATCAAGATGTAAAAATTCCAGGCATTAGGTGTCAATAATCGTAGCTAATAGATAATAATAATAATATAAAAAAATCACAACTTTATTCTTGAAATATGATTGTTACACATTGGTAACCTAGTTCATGAGTTACTATCACCCAAAGACTGCAAAACAAACTTAAAATATAAATTAAACCAACATGAGAATCAAAATAAGGGTTTCTCGACAAAATCATGCCATAACCTGGCATTTTGAAACCCAAATTTGAATCCATCATAAGTAATACAATGCAAACTTAGATGGATTTTCAATGCATGTTTGCATGCTACACTTATTCTTTGTCTAGATATCATTTTTTAAATGGAACCATTAGTCAAGCCCACAGTCCTTTTTATGTGAAAAATTTCAGCTCTATTTGAGCTCTTTTTTGCTCCACCACTTCCATAAACATATGCAAACATATATCATGATCTTGGAATTCCATTACATATGTATGTGCCAATGTTCCATAATCATGCCCCATCATCAATTTAAGAAATTTCCATTGAATATCAAATTATGGAGGGGGGGAATTTTTTGCTGCAACATTTGGCTCAAAATCAGGGACCATCTCCGTATGAGGTGAATGAGAACTATAGATATTTGAAGAAGTAGATTAGTGCCTTTTCCTCTGGCCATGGAGTCATATACAGCCATCCATCACAAAAATTTGTCTTTGTTCATTCTCACCTTGAAAGTTGCAAAAATTCATGCCCTAATTGAAACGACACTAAATTTGAAAGATATAATAAAAATGCAAGCTAGAAGTGCCCTATTAATACAAAGGGAAAACCTTCCTACCTACCCTAACTGAGATAAATTTTGATTCAATAGGAAACATGATATTGCCAATGGAGTTGATCCAACAACTTGTTAAATGTATGGGACTAAATCATGCATTTGATTTCCAGGGAAACATGCGCATGAAGAGAAAAAGTGCAGAATTAATGGAAAATCCATACATGCCACTTATAAAAACTACACCGAAAGGTCAAAAAATACTTAAGGCCTTAACTTAATTTGAATCAAAAAATGACAAAACAGGATTAGTGAAAACATGAGAGTGGTGTGGGTGAACAACATAAATAAAAAGTGAAGATACCTTTCCCCAAGATGCCTTTGTCACCGTTGTATGAAAACATGTTTTCCTTTCCCTTTATACATGCAAGTGAATGCATTATAGGTATGGTGTTTTCCCAGAATAGGAGAAGCCTACTTAAATATATCATTCGTGGAGTGAATGTGTCCTTGACCCAGAACCTCATAGAAACTTATCACTAAATTTGATGTTGGGATGGGATTGTAAAGATAACAACCTCTTCATTCCTACAAACTAGATTCCTTCCTGGAGTTAGGACACACAGTATTGAATCAAAGTTGTAGTTTCTAACTTCTTGTATTGGTTCATCAATCTTGAAATTCAGACATTGCATGTCTTCATTGCTTCATGTTTGAATAATTTGCATCATATCGTACAATAGGAAATTAGGAATTATGATTATTATTACTTTACGGATCTGTTAAGTTACTTTTAAGTTTGCATGGTTTAGTGTGAAATTATTCTAGTGTGCCCCTAGGCCCAGGTGAAGGAATGCCAAGGACTGAGAACCCTAGTTTTTAAATGGTATTGTTTCTTATACCCAAAAACCCCTCAACATCACTTCTTATTGGTTCTTAACAATAGTGTTGTAAACAATTTGAGAATTGATATAGCAAAATCTCGCACTTCTCAAGATAAAGTCCTAAAGCTAAAGTGTGATACCATGTGTAATTTAATAGCCCCATTGTCACCTCACCAACCTCTTTTCACTTCGGGCTAGCTCTCCTCCAACTCAAGGGGGGTTCTCCCTAGTAGATGTTAGGGATCTAATGGCCCAACCAAACCAAGTCAAGAGCCCCTAACTCTCTATTTTTACTACTATAAATCAAAATATTGAACAATAGGGTCAGACATGCATCCTGAAGATAAAATTGCCAGGGTATTTTTGGGTAATTTCAAAGGGAAAGTCCCCAAACACATATAATCAAGGAATTATAACGTGATTTCAAACATTAAATATCAACAAAATCGCTTAAAGGATATTGAAAGGAAAAAGGTGATGGAAGATAGAAAGTGCCTTACTTAAATGCTCTAAGGATTTTTCAATAGTTGCTCCAAAAGCTTCACTTCAAGGCCCTTCAAGATCGCCTCCAACAATGCTATACCATCAGCTTCAACAATGTTGCTCCAAAAATATCCTCAAGGTCTTCACAACAAGTTTACTAGAAGTTTCTCCAACAATATATTCAATAAGGTTTTCATTGTCAACTCGTCTCTTGTTTGGGTGCCTTAATGTGCAATGACATGTTTCCAGGACTGAATTCAATGCAAGGCATATTTGAAACTCTAACTCTGTCGTCCGGTGTCTTATTAGAAATTATTTCAGTTTTCATTTTGTGTTTTCAAATTAGATATTGTTTTCAAGTTTTTACATTTATAATTTTATTGCAATGTGGCAGACTGATCAGAGCAGTGCAGGAACAACCCCGAGACGGGATGATCGCGGAAAGAGGCCAGCGGAAGAACATGTAAAGTGCCAGCATTGCTCTATATTCAAGTATTTTAGTTATTTACATAATTGAAATAATATTAATTTTGTTCAAATATGCAGACACCTAGCCATGGTACGCCTGATGATTCCCTCTTTGAGGAAGAGCTTTCTTCATCCCTATCTCCAGTGCTCTTGTTGTGAAAAAAGGCACGAGATGCAAGGTCAGAATTTAATACTTCGATAGACACACCTCAAACACCTGAAACAGAAGAGAGGATAAAACAACTTATGAGCCAGCTAGAAACATATCAGGTAATAATAAAAAGTCAAAAGGATATTTTTTTTGTTCTGCATGAGATGAATTGTGATAGTTTGATTTTTAATTTTTACATTGACTAAACTAACAAAAAGTTCTTTTGTATGTAGTGTTTTCTGGCACTTGCTAAACCCGGTGTTGGTGGTAGTGGGACACAAGGGCAAGAGATTTCCCAACAACCCTCTCATACACCTTCTACTCCTTTAGGTGCCAGCCAAGAAACACACCCTGCCCAAGCAGACACCCAGCCAACCGTTGAACGTGTTGGCAATGATGAGGCTGATATGGCCAACTACATTATTGCGTTTCCTGGAGCTACACGTGTCAGCTCCACAGGGACCATTAATGGCACGTTGTTGGTGAACGATGAAGGTGTCCCTATAAAACATGTACAACTC
Organism: Pinus albicaulis; assembly: GCA_034641835.2. Taxonomy (NCBI): domain Eukaryota; kingdom Viridiplantae; phylum Streptophyta; class Pinopsida; order Pinales; family Pinaceae; genus Pinus; species Pinus albicaulis. Next base: position 522,448,155 of record CM076578.1, read on the forward strand.
CCAGGTAAATTTTAATATTTTAACTATTTCATGTACTTTATCTAAAAAATATTTATCATGATTTTTATTTTTAAATTAATGATAATATCTTTCTTTTCTTTGTTTTTGTGTAGGAAACAATGAGTTCTACAGGTTTCTGGAGAGCCATGCGTTGGTAATTTTTGGCCCAACCATACACACAGGGTGGAATTCCCAGAATTCCAACCGGAAAAAAGAACTTCTAGATTATCTAGAAGCTCTTTTTGGGGTCGGCACATTTGACAGAACAGTGGTGGCTCGGGTAGACGGAAAATATTTGAAATATACCAGGGACACATATAGGATGCAATTGAAATTTAACCCTAGATATGAGTGTCCTCTCATAGTTCTAGAGAGTGAGTGGAGAGCACTCATCCATGACGGAAAAGAGAAAAGGGCAAAGAAAGAAGGAAAAATGCCAACTAGACCCGCAAGGTAAATTACAACTTTAATTCAATAGCTTTAATTTTCTCTATGTCTAAAATAAAAGTGTGCTACGTCATATCTTACTTCAATTTTGTTGATGCTAGGTTGCCTGACACCTCAAAGGAAACCAAAGCTAGGATTGAGAAAAAGGGCCATCACAAGCTAGGCCAGGGCGGCTACTTGAAATTAGCTGCAAGAATTGTAATTAAGTAGCTAAACATCTTATAATTAATTGTATCGCTGTCCAAATTTTTTGTAATCCTATCAAATATGATTAAAAATACACAATCATATGTAATGTAGGGTGATGACTTCGGAACAAAAACTACAGAGGAAGATAAAAATATCGCTTTCCATTTCGGCTATCAAGCTGTAGTTGAACGTCACAGAAGCTTGGGGTAGGTCCCAAGATCCAGAATGCCTGATAAGGTAAAAAATTAACCTTTCAATATGTTTGTTTTCATCCATAAATTTAATGTCTAACAACTTTGTTTAAATCAGGGGAGAAACACTACCGATGACGCAACCTGGCCGAGAGCCGTATGTAGACATCCTTTCATGCAACTCATCATTTATAGTGGGGACCATGTGCCAACAATGATACAATACTGCTGAGGGCCATGACGGTAATTAATTTCCAATTTATAATTTTTCTGAATTATAATTTCGATGGTTGTCCTTATAACGTTTTTGTTTAAATTTATTTATAATGTTTTCTCGAGGATCTTACCACCGCAGAGTAAGATAGGCAATAAAACTTCTATTGTACAACTGTGTACCTTTTGCAATAATCTCATTACAATTTTTTTTATTAATATTACCGAACTAGTTCAATGATATTTAAAAGCTCACAATTAAAATTTAATCTGTTTTTGTAGGCGATGCCTCGTCACTTGATGAGACCAGACATTGTGACTACGCAACTAGGTCAGCGGTGACAACTGGTGCACCAGGTAAATAATCTCATTGCAATTTTATTTTATTAATATTACCTAACTAGTTCAATGATATTTAAAAACTGACAATTAAAATTTAATATTATCTGTTTTTGTAGGCAATGCCCCGTCACTGGATGAGACCAGACATCGCGACTACGCAACTAGGTCAGCGGCGACAACTAGTGCACTAGGTAAATAATCTCATTGCAATTTTTTTATTAATATTACCGAAATAGTTCAATGATATTTAAAAACTGACAATTAAAATTTAATATTATATTTTTTTGTAGGCGATGCCCCGTCACTGGATGAGACCAGACATCATGACTACGCAACTAGGTCAGCAGTGCGGGTCGAAAGGCACGAAACAAGAGTAGAGCATGATGATATTGATGATGTAATTAGGAGCTTTAGAAATAGGAACAAGAAAAATAAAATTCGATAATGTAAAATATTGTATTATTATAAGACAAACATTACCATACTTGGAACGTTTTTTGCGTTATATAAAAAACTCATTTATCATACTATTTTTATGTCAAGCATTAATTGCAATGTTTCCTTTCGTACTTTTTGTTGAATTTTTTTTTTATTAGTTATTGAATATTTTTTTTTATGCTCATGAAAGTAAAAAATGAAATATAGATTGGGTATTGGGGAATTGAGAGTGATGTGAGGGGGGGGGGGAGGGGCCATAAGAGCTTCCACCTTCACGTGGTTGGCCCTGTTTAGTAGAGAATCATTTATTGGAGCGATTTAATCTTGGAGCAAACCTCCCTCTATCCAGCGTAGCAACAAAAAAGTCACTGTTGACTTAGTTGCTACTCTTTCGGATCGTGGGAGGCTTGTTCCAAGTTCATGCGACTCCAATAAATTGTTCTTGAAACGAAGAGGAGCTTATTCAGGTATGTTTTGACATTTTCAACATATGTTCTAACATTATCATAAGAATGCATCTTAGAGTAAAAAATACTACATCAATTACTTGTATTTATTGTATAGAGAATGATGGATTTTGATTGACTTGGCAATGCAGGTACAAATCCTCTTGCATCATGAGCAATACAACTTGTCAACCAGGGTCATGTCTAGGATATTTTTGCTTGTGCGCTTGACCAGGTTCGTAATGTCACATTTTGTAAGTTCCTTTACAGTTAATAATTCAATATTAAGCTTGTTCATGATTATTATCTAGGTTTTTTGTATGTGTTTTTTCATCTATTTGATTGTAAGAAACTCTGCATGTTTCCTGTTGTTCACTATGATTTCTCCCATTACCACTCCCAGGATGAATCTAAATTTATTGTTACATAGGTTACTTTATTGTTACTATGATTTCTCCATTTACAATTTCATAGGTTACATCATGTAAAGTTGTCAATCTCAGGTTGGTGATGAGCTTTAGTTCTCCAGATTTGGGGCTTTTCTGATATTTTCTCCCTCATGTCATTCCCGCATCACCTCTTTGTTTGAGCATGCCAATTTTCTACCACTTGTACCAATTGGCACATGTCAATCTCTGAGTGGTGCCACATTTCACCTATTTTCAGTGAGAGTTTAGGGTTTCTTTAACATAGCTTTAGAAATCTGATTCAGTGCCTGCTTGAATATTGTCACATAATACTCATGGTTTGGATTGATGAGCATGCTCTGAATGGTTGGTTGATTCATAAGAACCACCCATATATTCATCTTGAGATATTTCAGAAGTTTTCTCGGGTTTCCTTTTTCACCGTTTCTAGTGGGTGGGATGGTGTGGGGTGATCCATCAATATTGGTGCTCTTGTAGTAGGGACTTTGTTTTTGGGGATATAAAGGAGCATTTGATGTAGATATCCCATTGGATGCATTCATAGATGGGCACGAGAGGTCAAGAATTTAAATTAAAAATATGCAACCTCTAGCATGGCAACCTGAAGGCCCCGAGAGACACTGGTTAAAGATTGTTTTGTGCTGGCCTTAATATAGTCGTGATTTCTTTCTATTATCTTAATGCAAATATGTAATTCGGTCTCATTAAAATGAGGATTGTGGTTGTATTTCTCTTTGGTTGTTTCTCTCTTAATGCTCCAGAAGTTTCCAAAAGTTGCGATAGTTGTTTAGTTTGCCTGTTACAACTTAAAAGTGGTTTTTAGCAACGGGAGTCATGTTTTTTAAGGTTCATACTAATATGAAGATCTTGTAATTATATATTCAACATAAGAGAAGATGGCCTCTGCTTTGGGCGGTATGACAACAATTTCCACATCTGCCTCATTGGGTAACAATGGAAAGGGGAAGAAGTTGGGTGCAATGTTTGATAATTATGGCAAACAATTGTCTTCTCTTTCAGTTTTTTCACCCATTTCCTTTAATTTCTCAAGCAGAAGAGGGACTCTGAGATTACGCGACAGAGAGAAGGGAGTTAATACAAGAGCTATGGAAAAGGAGTTGTACTTCAACAAGGATGGCTCAGTGACAAAAAAATTGTAGGTCAGAGAAAAAATTATGTTTAAAGGAAGGTCACCTGCACGTGAAACTTCACTATGGTGGATCTTTCCTTGTCCAATTATATTCGATTTTAATGTGTTATTTTAATTTTTCATGGAGGGTTGTTTTGGCATATGGTCTGGCATTCAATTGCACACTTACTGAAAGCATTGTCAATTTGTCTTGCAGGCGGTGTGAACAAACTTGCTGATCTTGTTGGAGTCACCCTTGGGGCGAAGGGAAAAATGTTGTCTTGGAGAGCAAGCATGGTTCTCCGAAAATAGTTAATGATGGTGTGACGGTAGCTAAGGAGGTAATTTGTAGATGTGTGCTCTGGTTTTCTTTTTAACGTTGTATTAGTTCCCCCTCTTAAATGTCTTAGATTTGGTAGGCATAATTTGAAAAATCAAAGGTGAAAGGAAACATATTTGTTACCCAGTGGTCTACTTGGCCTATGGACTAACCACATTAGAGTAATGCATAAAGCTTTTCACAACAATAAAAGGAAAGGGTTATGGCTGAGTCAAATTTTATTGTTATTGACAATGTAATGAAATGTATCTCAATGCTATGGTTTTGGCCTTTTTATTGGTTGAATTAGAGGACCCAGTTGAAAATATTGGGGCTAAGTAGGTTGGTTTTCCTTTTTGCTGATGGTTTCGTGTATCTAATTGAATTAGTTGCCTAAGGTATTTTTGGTTGCAAACTCCTTTTCATTTTTCATACAGTATTGGCATTGTGGAATACATTTGATTGTGTGGTCTTGTTAGATCTACAACATTTGTAGTTGTTTAGTCTTATGGCCGAGGTGCACTTTTATTATGGAAATAGTTGATGCAATATTGTCATTTAATCCTTACTGCAGGGTAGCATGTTGAGAAGTTTCTTGTGAAACATTTGGTATTCAAAGTGACACTTGATCCTATACAACATCATGCACTTGACTTCAAAATTCATATTCAAAGTGTGCCAGACAATTCTTGCAAAATTTCAAATATTTATGTTGTTTTAAACCATTATCTTTTTCATGTATTGGATGCTGAAAATGTGAAAAGACTTTGGTATGAAACCAACTGGTGAATAATTTCCAGCAAAACAACCACTTCCAAGACATGATTTAGAAGTAGAACATATGTACTTATGAAGCATAGAAAGATATCCTTTATGCATTGTCAATGTTTGGCTAGGGTTATTTTTGGAGAAAATAACTCCTTATTCCTAGAATAGTGATCTTCAATACAAGTAAATGCCAGAGAAGAGAGATCATCGAGTGACGCAACAAAACTGAAATTGGACCCTTAAGGAGAGCTGGTGTGTCTAGAATTGCTCTGTCAGCTTTTTCCCTTGGTTTACCCCATTATTTTCCTCCAGCCTGAGTCTTAATTGACTTCTTATTTCTTCGGGTTTATTTATCAAATTCATAGAAATTCGTAGAATTTGATAAATAAATACTATCCACAATGGTTGGACTTTAATTTATATTCCCGACTTTATATTATCTCCAAGCCTTATAACCAATGTTTAAATTTCAACACTTTGTATTTATACTCCATGTTTCTTTTTAAATAAATAACTTGTAATGAACTTTCGGCTCTATATTTCACCACCCAGCCTTACAACAATCACGCTCGAGACTTATGCTAATTATCCGCCAATCGTTTAATTAAACAATTTCATTATACTCCGGCCCCACCTATATATATCAATAACCAATCAAACACTCGTATCGTACCTGGATATCCTCCGCACACCTTAGTTAACCTCCGGGCAAGTTCAACGTGCGACCACCGTCCGATGGCCCTTCTCCAAATCAATGACTCTTGGCAATTTCGCTCGGCTTCCAACGTCGGGCTTTAACGTGCGATGGCGTGGGTTAAACGGTTGTTTTCCGGGGTCACTTCGCCACGTGTCGCATTCCCTATGGAATCGCTCGCGAATAGGAAATACCGCCTACTCCGCAAAAGCGGTGCGATATGGGCAACCCGCTTTTGTGATTCCGCTCGTGGTTTTGGTAGAGGGCTTGACCACGGGTGCAATTCTGGTTCCGCTATCCTTTTGTTTGTTAACTCATGTCCAATCCTCGGGTCAGGTTCCGAAAGCACAACAATTTTGTCTCTTTATTAAGCGGGATTTTTATATTTGAACAATTTTCACGACCCCGGTTCTCTACACAGACCTCGCCTTCAGGTGGGGTGAGTTCACAGGGCTATCCAACAATTTACGGGAATTCAAAGACAGAAGAATGGAATTATCAGTACCCAATCGCCTCATAGTTAAACAATTCTTCACAATTAGTAGTTCGAGATAATTCAATGGCAACTAAGCTTGGAAATCATTTAACTGGAAACAATTGTTCACACACAGAGGTTTATTGCAGAGATCCCCTCTCTACTCTCCTCTTCCCCCTCTACTTTTATTCATCCGAGGAATTAAAATTTATATACATAACATATGGCTCTTCGGTTCCTCTGAGAGGACCGTTCTAGAAATCAAAAGGTCTAATTATAATAATTCAACTAACTGAAACTGTTCAACTCCTACAACTCTAACTAGTCTAAGTAATACAGTCAGCTGAGGTTTGACACCTAGCTGTTACAACTCAAATGTTTTCGAACCCTCCTAGCCACAACATGTGGAAAAAACCTCTCACATTGCTGGCTAGTGCCTAATGGCCCTGCATCATCGTCTGACATAAACCTATTAACAAAAGTGAACAGGGAATGATTATTAATTATGGCATACTAAGTTGTTTTTCTAAAGAGTAACATTGTATATAACCTTAAAAACATTTGTTAACTATTTTTGTTTGACCATTTGATTGTGTTTGATATGTAGAACTCATGGCAGCTAGTGTTTCTCCACTCATATTAAATAATTATTTCCAAAAGTTTCTTGTTAATATTACTTTAGGAAAACTATGAAGACTATGAATTTCTTTCACGGACACTTCTGCCACTTGGCTTGTTTTTTATGTACTTTGAGCTCTACAAAAAAAATCTACAAAATTTGTCTATATAAATGACCACAAAAATGTAATACTTACCTTTATATTTCAGTAACCCTGTAATAAAGTCTATTGATATATCTTCTAGTCTTTGAATATGTATGTGGAATGGTTGAAGTAACCCTAGAGATTTTACTATCTCTCTTTTATTTATTATGCAAACCTGAACTTCTCTTACAAAATTTTGAATATCTTTCTTCATTCCCTCCAAAAATATATTTTTTGATCCTTTGAGATGTTTTAAGGAACCCTGCATCCTACCATCAGAGATACATGGGACTCCCTTAATATTTTTTATTCAAATATGCTTGCGTGCATAAAAATATTCTACATTTGCACCAAAGTATATCTCTCTTTCACTCCCAATGCTCCATAGAGTTCATCCCATCCTTTATAAATTTTAGTTTTTGTTTAGTACTATTGTCATTTTTTCATTATGGCAAGCTTCTTCTAGCCACCTAGGAATAGAAAATGTAATTGGATATAAATTTGAGGCCTCTTCTATTTTAGAAAGAGCATCATGTACTAAATTTTCCTTACCCTTTTTGCAGATTATCTCAAAATTAAAACTTTGCATTTTTTCTCCTCATTTTTGTTAATCTTCCAATGAAATCCATAGCTTCAAAAATACTTTATGCTATCATGGTATATCTTGACTTTAAAGTACCTCCCAATGATATACTATCCCCATTTTTTATTGCATGTAATATTGCTTCCATTTATTTTTCATACGTAGATTTCACCAAATATTTTCTTTGAATTCCTTGTTTTTAAAAGCCAATGATATCCCTTATTGTGTTAATGTTACGTAAATTCCTTGTCCTAGTGCCTCACACTCTACTATGAATGTTTTACCAAAGGTAGGTGCAACCGATGTTGGTGTAGAAGACATGGCATCCATTAAAAGAGAGAATGCCAAAGTAGCCTCATCATTCCATATAAATGATATTTTCTTCAAGAGATATGTGAGTGGACTTGAAATGCATGCATAATTCTTAAAAAATGATCAATAATATCATGTAAGTCTAAAAAATCTTCTAGGAACCTTGATTTTCTTAGGAATAGGTCATTTTGTAATAGCTTGCATCTTTTGAGGCTCCAACTTCACTCCTTCCTTTAAAACAATATGAACCAAATACTCGAATTCCTATTTCCCAAAAGCACATTTGGATATTTTTACATAAAAATGATTTTTCTCAATAATTTGTATAACTTTTCCACATGATTAGTGTGGTATTCCCGTGATTTATTATAAATATGTGTATTATCAAAGAAAACCAACACAAATTTTATAAGATGGGATCAAACAAAATTGTTCTTAAGTTGAGCCCGCCTGACTTCAAACGGCGATAAACCATAATTCAAACCAAATTCGTGTTCCAAAATAGCCTGCTGACGTCGACCAATTTTGTGACGCGAAAACCAAATGAATTCCGCCCTAATCTTTTTCGGGTCCGAAGTTAGGCTGGCGTACGGAGGGAGAGTTGTGACGCGAATTTCTTATCAAATTTGCCCTAATATTTTTCGGGTCCGGATTTCCACTGTGCGAGCGGCCCAAACAAAGATCAGCTCCAATCAATTTCTGCCACGTGTCCTCAATAAAAACTTGCCTTGCTCCCCACTGTGGGTGCATTCAATGGCGTTTAAGGCGATGGGACATGGATGTGACGATTTCATATCAATCGCATTAAGATTTAACGTTGTTCAATTAAAGTCCAAGGTTTTCACATCAAATCGCATTAAATTTTAAGACTGTTCAAGATCGGACCTCCACTCCCATTAGCGATTTTGCATGCTCCAATATGATCCGGCCTTCGGCTCTCATTAATGATCAGAGATTAATTATGATGAGCGTCCTTCGATTGCATTGCATTGATAAAATGGCATTTCGCTATGGTTTTTCAGATGAGCCGGTTGCTGGGTTACACTGCCTGCTCATTGTGACGAGAAGGAGAACTGGCCAGCTGAACTGTTGCGTAGACCTTGCTACATATCTTCATTTCTCTCGGTCTGGTCCTTGTCTGTCTTCCTCTGTTTCTTGGAATTCTGCTTCTCCGTCTCCTCTTGTGCCCACTGCTAGTGAGACTGCACCCATGCCTCGTGTGCGTCAAAGGATGCGTTGCCATAGGGGGAGCATTAGAGGTCAACTCCTGCGCGCTCCCTCCAGCCCCTCAACCGAGTTGTCTTTCGGCAAGTCCAGTGATTATGCAGGTCGCTATCCAAATACTAGGAGTGGGCGGGGTCGGGTTGTAGGATCTGGCCACTGTATGGATTCCCCTGCTCCTCGTTTCCCCACCACTAGTTCACCTTCTCCCACGACACGCACTGCACAATTTTCCTTTAATTGCTCTCTCAACTGCCCACGAATTACAGCTTCAGTCACTGTGGTTTTCCGCGAGGAGGCCCAAACGGAGGAAGAATTCACCCGTCCAGCGAGTCTAAGCTCGGAAAAATTCGGCCAGCATTCGGGCCTTCAGGAGGGGAGCCGTGGCATGAATGTGGAGGTAGCACCTAGCGATCCTGGACCTTCCGAAGGATGGTGCCGAATCGTCGAGGAGCCAGAGGAGTAGTTTCGTTAATTTGTTTTTCTTGCTTCGCGGCCCACTTAATTAGGTTGCTTTTAGATTATTTTACTGTGTTGGACCTTTGTAATATTTTTGAATTCTGTAAATTAAACGTTCAAGACTGGTTTCCCTGTATGAGGGCAGTCTTCTTAATTTTTTGATTTTTTGATGACAAATTTGCCACGAGTCTGGGCAATGATTTTGACTTCGGTGTAATTTTATTCCCACTGTTAATAGATTAACTTTACTTAGAAAAAAAAATGTTGCCCTGTTTCTATTTTAAACCTGTTTTTTGAAATACAGAGCCATGTTTATATGGTCTACATATTATACTCTTTCTCTGTATATCTATAGGAACCTTTTTGCTATGAACAGGGTGGATGCTGTAGCGGGCTACTAATGGAAACAAGCGAGCCTGAACCTTACATCTCAGATGCAACAGATGGTTACTAATTTTGGAATCAAGTGAGCCTGATCTTACAAGCGAGCCTGGGTTTCTGCAAATGGTTATCACACTCCTCACATGATTAGCGTTTTTCTCTGTTCAAGGATTTTGGGTACTTTAATTTGTATTTGGAACAATGGATGTCGGTACTCTATCTGTTGCTTTACTATTCTACATACTGCTATTTCACTTTCTTATAGATGCCTCGGGCATATTTGGATGCTCTCTCAAATTGTCGATAATCTCCATGTGGACCGTTACTGGGTTTTATATCATGTCCCTGTATGTGACATGGGGTATTTTTCTATCATTGTCTGCGGTGGGACTTCCACTTTTCTGGATGGATATTTGGGTTCCAATCTTCAGATGTGAAAATGTAATGACTTCATGGACTTTTTTACTTCATATAATATATTCAAAACAACGCTTTTTCTCTTGTGAAAAAAAAAATGATTAATGTTTATCACTCTGCCTTCAAAACTAGCGATGCTGGTCTATGTTGCTGGTTTATTGATATGGTCTCATGGTATTTTTATATTTGGGACATATCACACTCCTCACATGATTAGCGTTTTTCTCTATTCAAGGATTTTGGGTACTTTAATTTGTATTTGGAACAATGGACGTCGGTACTCTATCCGTTGCTTTACTATTCTACATACTGCTATTTCACTTTCTTATAGATGCCTCGGGCATATTTGGATGCTTTCTCAGATTGTCGATAATCTCCATGTGGACCGTTACCGGGTTTTATATCAAGTCCCTGTATGTGACATGGGGTATTTTTCTCTCACTGTCTGGGGTGGGACTTCCACTTTTCTGGATGGATATTTGGGTTCCAATCTTCAGATGTGAAAATGTAATGACTTCATGGACTGTTTTACTTCATATAATATATTCAAAATAACGTTTTTTCTCTTGTGAAAAAAAATGATTAATGTTTATCACTCTGCCTTCAAAACTAGCGATGCTGGTCTATGTTGCTGGTTTATTGATATGGTCTGATGGTCTTTTATATTTTGGACATATAACACTCCTCACATGATTAGCGTTTTTCTCTGTTGCGGGATTTTGGGTACTTTAATTTGTATTTGGAACAATGGACGTCGGTACTCTATCTGTTGCTTTACTATTCTACATACTGCTATTTCACTTTCTTATAGATGCCTCGTGCATATTTGGATGCTTTCTCAGATTGTCGATAATCTCCATGTGGACCGTTACTGGGTTTTATATCAAGTCCCTGTATGTGACATGGGGTATTTTTCTATCACTGTCTGGGGTGGGACTTCCACTTTTCTTGATGGATATTTGGGTTCCAATCTTCAGATGTGAAAATGTAATGACTTCATGGACTGTTTTACTTCATATAATATATTCAAAACAACGTTTTTTCTCTTGTGAAAAAAATGATTAATGTTTATCACTCTGCCTTCAAAACTAGCGATGCTGGTCTATGTTGCTGGTTTATTGATATGGTCTGATGGTCTTTTTATATTTTGGACATATCACACTCCTCACATTATTAGCATTTTTCTCTGTTGCAGGATTTTGGGTACTTTAATTTGTATTTGGAACAATGGACGTCGGTACTCTATCTGTTGCTTTACTATTCTACATACCGCTATTTCACTTTCTTATAGATGCCTCGGGCATATTTGGATGCTTTCTCAGATTGTCGACAATCTCCATGTGGACCGTTACTGGGTTTTATATCATGTCCCTGTATGTGACATGGGTTATTTTTCTATCATTGTCTAGGGTGGGACTTCCACTTTTCTAGATGGATATTTGGGTTCCAATCTTCAGATGTGAAAATGTAATGACTTCATGGACTGTTTTACTTCATATAATATATTCAAAACAACGTTTTTCCTCTTTTAAAGTTTCTTTTTTCTTTTTTTTTTAAATTGAACCTTCCGTCGTTATATCGACGCCTTGTAAGCGTCGGAATTGCGACAGATTAGAAACATCGGAAGAGCGACAATATAAAAATGTCAGACGAGCGACGTTCAAAACGTCGGACCACATTTCGTCGGAATTGCAACCATTTACAAATGTCGGAAGAGCGAAGTCCAAAATGTCGGGCCACATTTCATCGAAATTGTGACAGTTTACAACCGTCGGAAGAGCGATGTCCAAAACGTCAGACCACATTGCGTCAGAATTGCCACAGTTTACAAACTTCGGAGGAGCGACGTTCAAAACATCGGACCACATTCGTCATAATTGTGACAGTTTACAAACGTCGGAAGAATGACGTTCAAAACGTCGGACCACATTTCGTTGGAAGTGCGACAATTTACAAAGGTTGGAAGTGCGACGGATTGGGAAACGTCAGAAGAGTGACACTTGTTTGGAAGCGACGGAAAAGGTGTCGATAGTGCGACACTTTTTAATTGCGTCGGAACTGCGACAGCATGGTAAACCACATTTTGCCTACCCTCGAACTATCGCTCTTGCGACGACTATGTGTCGGAATAGTGACGAATTGGCCGTCGGAATTTCTGCCAAATTTTCTAGTGATCCTTGGATAAATGGCTCAGTTTTTTCAAGGGGCAGTTAGGGTAATACCCCTCCCCCAAACCTTTGTTGGCTGTCTCATTCGTTCCTTCTTTCCATCAACAATGCCACTATGGAACGATTGGCTCCTCTTTCTCCTTCCAACCGAGAGCTCACCATAGAATGATGTTAACACCTCTACAAGTTTGGTCACATTACTTTTCTTTACCTAGTTACATACTTCCTCTATTGTGACTCCTACTGAAACATTCAAACAAAAGTCTTACCTGTTCTTTTGGTCCATTCGCAAAGCTCTTAACTATGACTACTCATTCCCAGTACCGTTGCCACTCTGGTTGTGCACAGGTAAGAAATGGTTGTGTTATTGCTCTAAATATGGGCCAATCCTTTGACTCCAAAAAGGAAATAATTTTCATTTAAAATTATGGGGTGATCTCTCAGCTACACCCTACAAATTTTATTACAGGTAACTTTCCTCTTCAATTTACTACTTCTTTAGGGTTCTTTTCTTTGGTTGAATTTAGCACTCTAACCTATCTTGTTGGTGGTTGCAGGTAAGGGTTTCTCTCTTCTTGCTGGCATATTCTCTCCAATTGGCATGGTTCGATACGTTGATTAGTGACTAGGTATTTCTTTTCTAGGCCTCTTATTTCTTACTCAGTCTAGCCTCAAGGCACGTTCTACTTGGTTATGTGGCCAAGGAACTTTATCGATATGAATCCTTTGTTTTACATATTTTTCTCGTTGTCTCTTTGCTAGGGTTTTTTCTGGGACAAAATAATACCATACCGGAAGATGATAAATGTATTTTTCATTTAAATAGTGTCTAGTCCTAATACTCCTATAAGTAATATACAATATTTAAATTCCACATGCAACAATGTCAAAACCGTCGAGCTCTGTTCATGGATGCATGTACTGTGGATAATTGTGGAACCAGGTTTATAGTTGTACTCGTATTGGTGTCCATAACTGCTCTATTGTTTTGTGTTTTAAAACTACAATTTTAATGATGCAGAACAAAAAGTTATTTGTTTTTATTTTCGTATAATTACCCCTAGCAGTTGGAAATTAATCAATTATGTTTCTTTAAAATGGTTTGAATGAACGTTTTTCTCTGATTATTCCTCTATATTTTTCCAATTTTCATACATTTTTATTTATATACATTTTTCTGTAAATGTTGTAGAAAAATCATTGTCATTAGTCTTTTGTTATGTCGTTCACTAAATTCACATGCAGTTGCAATGCTATTATTCTCTTAGCCATTGAGTTAAATACTTTCCACTAGCTCCGGGTCGAGAAGGTATTGAATCCTTTTAGGATTATTCTCGGCCCATAGGTTTTTTCTTTAAAAAAAAAAAAAAAACAGGTACCACACTATTCCAACCCTCGGGTTCTCCCTGGAGGCAAGACTAACCTAACCCAGTTTCGAGGTGATTCTTATTCACTCTAAACTTATTTTTATTTTGATATTGGGTTATAAAAATGTAAATTTAATATATATGTATGTTGTATTCCCTAAACATAAGGGTTTTAGTCCTGGTTTTTAGGAGTGTTCACTCCTGTACAAGCTTCATAAAATTATTTTGACTTACAATTCTCCATTATAAATTTACTCGGATCTTCGCAAACATTCCATCAGTACAGTTCTTTTATGTAAATAAAACAAATTAACGTGTATTGTTAAACTCAACCACATCTATTTACAATGCAATGTATTCCAAATTAGCAACAATAAGCATACTTATCTTAGTAGAATTTAAGCAGTTAAGGAACTCAGCCATATGAGTGATCTCCTCCCTTCCAATGAGACCGAATATTACGTATGATTCCCCCCCCCCGAGCTACCTCAACTTCCAAGATAGTTACTATGACCAATACCCCTCCAGGTCAATATCCAGGCATCAATACACCCCCCAAGGTCCAACCTAAGAGATTAAAAAATTCCTTCTGTAGTGGAGTGTTTCACTAGTTCTAACCCAACTCGAGAATTTACTCTATAGGTAGCATACTGCTACACTTTTCCATAATGGTCAGGTCTTTTCTGGGTCTCTCTCCGCCTTCTTCTCCTTTCAGAGTAAAAAACAAGGAAAACCCTTCCTTCCACTGAGATTCATTTATATCCAAAAAATGAGAAAACCAAGAACCACAACTGCCACAATTGTCTGGAAGTTAAGTAATTCGTTTAGAGCCTCTCTGAGAGTTCCAAGCCTTACCCAATCATCTAAAAAAAATAAACATAGTTATATACAAATTATTTTAAATGTTCTTGTAAGTTTTCACTAGGTTTTATCTCTAAGCCTTTATTATAAAGTCTCATCTATCCAAAGTAATTAATGGTAAATCACAGTAAATAAAAGAAAATAGAAATTATTTGTAATAATTGAAGGTTTTACATCTCCCCCCCCGATCTGAAACACCATCCTTGGTGATTATTATTGTTATTGAAACATGTTAGGATAAAATTGTCGCATCACACTTTCATCCTCCCAAGTGGCCTCTTCCGGGCGAAAGTTCCATCATTGCACTTTAACTTGGGTGATAGCTTGCCTCCACAACATTGTTTCTCTCTGGTCTATAATACACAAAGGTTCTACCATAATCTCTCCTTCCAATTCTACCTGCAATACAAGCATAATATGGTCTTTAGTTTTAATGAGCTACTGAATCAAAGTGTACATTATAGAAATTTACATACATTTACCTGTACATCTTGCCAACTTATGATGTGTCTAGGATCATATATGTATTTCTTTAACAGGTAAATATGAATCACATTATGACTTTGTATGTGACTTGGTAATTCAAGTTTGTACGCTACAGGTCCTATCCTTTCCATGATCTAGAAGGGTCCATAGTATTGAGGTGCTAACTTAGTGCAACCATCCCACCTTAAGGTGCTTATTTTGGGTTTAACTCTCACGTATACATGGTCCCCCACCTAAAATTCCTTGTAGATTCTTTTTTGTTTTCCGCGTAAGCTTTCTGTCTATCTTGTGTCGCTTTTAAATTATGTAGCACTTTATTACTTCTTACTCCATCTCTATCAACATATTTGGTCGCAATATTAAATTATCCTATGGGATACTCCAATTAGTATGGGTTTTACACCTTCCAACACCTCAAAAGGACTCATTTTTAATGATTCATGGTAACTATTGTTATGTTTGAATTCCACTAGATGGAGATACTCCTCTCACTTGGTTGGTTGTTGCATTACATACATGTGTAACATGTCCTCCAACACTTGATTCACTTGTTATATTTACCCGTCAGTTTGGGGGTGGTATGTTGTGTTGAATTGGACATGAGTATCCAAACCAGTAAAAATATCCTTCTAGAACACAAATGTAAACTTTGCATCCCTATTAAAAATTATCACCTTCGGTATTCAATGTAGTCAGAATACTTCTTTCATAAATATATATGCAATTTGGACAATGTTATAGGTAGATTTGACATGGATAAAGTGAGCTAATTTGCTCAGTTTTTCCACTACTACCATGATTGAATCATTCAATTTTTTGGACTTTGGAAATGCAATTAGGAAATCTAATGTAATTATATCCCATTTCCATTTAGGTATGGGTAAGGGGTGGAGTAGACCAACTGGATGCTGGTGCTATTCCTTCACTTGCTGACATTCCAAACACTTAGCTAGATATTTCGTAATGTCCCTTCGCATTCTAGGACATAAATAATTTTTTATGGTGTATGTATATTTTTTTTCGATATTCAGGGTGAGGAACATAGCGAATTCGATGAAATTCATCCAGTAGGAACTACTTAATTGCTAGCTAGTTAGGAACATATATTATTCCATGAAAGGTCAACAAATAATTATTATTTATACCAAATTCAATTTGTTTTCTGGAACCTTGTGCTTGTTTACTTTGCTGCCAAAATAATCTGTACTATATATCTTTATGCGTTGCTTCTCTAATTTGTTTAGAAAAATCAAATTCTACTTGGCTATATGCAATTTCATATACAAAGTGTAGATTTTTTCTCAACACACCAGCCACACAATTTTCCTTTCCTTTTAGATGCTTGATGTCAAAATCGAACTCACTTAAAATTAGTCCATCTTGCTTGACGAACATTTAAATTAGGTTGTTTAAGGAAACTGGTTAAACTGTTATGATCTGACATGAGCATAATTATTTTCCCCAATAAATAAAGTCTCCAAACCTTAAGAGCGTGCAAAACTGCAGTTAGCTATAAATGATAGGTGGAATATATTTTCTCATGATCCTTTAATTTGTAGGATTCATAGGCTATTACCTTTCCTTCCTGAATTAAAACTCCTCCACAACCTCCTGGCAGGCATCTATGCAGACGGTGAACTCTTTTTTCAGTTCTGCAATTTTCAGCAGAAGATTTGTTGTCAATCTATGCTTCAGTTGTTAAAAGTTATGCTGGAATTATGAGGTCTATCTAAATACGCTTCCCTTCTTCAGTGGGGAGGTTGTAGGGTAGGCGAATTTATAAAACCCTTCTATAAAGAGGTGGTAGTACCCAACTAAGCCCATAAAATATCTAATGTCTGCAATATTTATGGGGAAAACCATTTCATAATAGTTCTAATTTTCTTAGGGTCCACAACTAGGCCCTCTGAGGAAATAACATGCCCTTGATATTGAATCTAGTCCTTATACAAATCACATTTACAAAACTTGGCATAAATTTTATTTTCCCTTAAGGTCTGCAACACTATCCAAATATTCTCTTAAATTTTTTCCAAAATTTTCAAGTAAATCAAAATGTCATCTATGAAAATTAAAACAAATTTGTCTAAGTATGGGTGGAAGATACCATTCATTAGATTCATGAACATTGTTGGGGCATTAGTGAGGCCAAATGGGAGCATAACAAATTCATTATGGCCATGACAAGTTCTAAATGTTTTTTTACTGATGTCCTCCTCTTTTATTCTTATTTGATGGTAACGTGACCGCAAGTCTATCTTTGAAAATTTGGTATCACCCTTTACTTGGTCAAATAAGTTGTCAATTCTTGGCAGTGGATACTTATTTTTAACAGTCAATTTTTTCAAATGTCTATAATCAATACATAATCTTAAGGTGTCATCTTTCTTTTTCACAAACAACACTGGAGCTCCCTAGGGTGACACACTCGGAAGTATGTACCCTTCATTAGGGGAATTTTGCGGTCTAAAATGGGCTTCCTAAGGAAATTATAAAATAATATTAAATTACATCATCAACATTTAGAGGGAAAAAAGGAAAATCTGTTTTTTCAAATCATATTTTCAACTTATCTCCCTATGGTTTTGCTCAAATTTCGAGCGGAAACACTCGTTGGATGCAAAATTTGATTCCTCATCTGAGTACCCATGTTGCATACTTTCGATGACCCCTACTACACGAAAAAAGAGAAAAATATGAAAAACATTATTGCAATCACGTTTTTTCATGTATTTTTCATTTTTCATATAATAGGGTCCATTGAAAATATGAAACATGGGTACTCCTTGGTTGAGGAATTAAATTTTTCGTCCAACGAGTATTCCTGCTCGAAATTTGAGTAAAAACTTAGAGAGATAAGTTGAAAATACGAGTTGAAAAAGTAGTTTTAATATTTTAATATTTTTTATTTGTACTTTTTTACTCCAAAAATGGTGAATCATCCCCCATGGTTGAAATCATCATATTGAATCCTATAGGTTCTAATAAATTTTATTTTGGTTGTACATTTTTCTTAGGAGGCCCATTTTAAACCTCAAAATTCCCCTAATTAGTATCAAGTAATTCTTGCAGCTGTAAATTTAGCTCTTTCATTTCAGAAATACTCATACAATAAGGTGTTTTCGACACCAGAGTTTCCCCTGGAACCAATTCTATAGTAAATTCAATATCCCTCTTTAGTGGCAGCCCTGGAATCTCCTCTAGAAAGACATCAACAATCTGTTGTATACCTGGTATATTTTCCAAGGCAGTTATCTTATCTTTGGAATTAGTATAGCCAACTTCCACAACATAAATTTCAAAACCCTTCCATATAAATTTTCCTAATTGGTTGGTTGTCATTGGTCACTATATTATTCCCCTTTTAATACCTTGAATCTCTTATTTATTACCTCATCAGTAAGAAAGTTGATAGTAGTTTATCTACAGTTCACTAAGGATCAATGATTTTCCATCTAGTCCATACCAATCAACATATCATATTATCCTAATGGAAACATGTTTAGAGTCACCTAAATATGTTGTACACCTATTTATATAGGACAATTCTCCACCTTAGTAGTCACTATTCGTTTTGCTCTAGTATCCAATTATACCAACTAGGAATTCTTAAATTAAACACTTTGCAATTGAGACAATTCAACTATTTTTTAGATTAACATAAATTAAGCTTGCACTAAGGTCTATTAAAACATAGACAGGGCGATTATCCAATTTACCTTCAAATTACACCATCAACAGTTGATATTTGGCTTGGCTATCTTCCAATGCAATAATGCTACACATAATACTTCTCACCACTTCCCCAACTATAGAGGGTTCCTGAATGTTCGCAATTGGCTCCATCCTGACACGGTGAGGGTAATTTTTATAGTAATGGGGTTGCCCACAGCCCTAACACTGTAAAGGAGGCTTCTGTAATTGATTTGGGTCTAGCTTGCTTGATGCTCAATATGTCTAGTTTCGTTCAGTGCTTGAATTTCTGCTGACTTTTTCCTATAGGTCCATTAGATTGTCTCTTGTGTGCACTCTTGTTCCCAGCAGCTTAAATATTCTTAGTATTTTGAAAACTTCTATGCCCCTTTTTGCTCCTTTTTGCGTGGCCAACCAATGTTGTTTTCTCCTTTTTGCTTCATCTATTGATAGAACATTTGGGCCTTCCAAGTGGCCCCATCCATCATTTTTGGGTTTTAAAATTCCATTCTTTCTTTCATGAAAGATCGTAAGTTGCTGATAAAACATTGCACTTTAGCTTTTTCCTCCTAAATATAAGGGACATACCACAACAATGAATTAAATTTAGTTATAAACTCGTCCATGGTCTGCTGGCCCAGTTTCAAATCATGGAATTCCTTTTCTTTTTCATCGTAAAATCATTATGTCAAGTACTTGTATTTAAAACGTTTTTGGAAACCGTCCCATGTCACTTCTTGTTCATCAATTTCTCGAACTATTTTGATCTCTTCATCTCTTCCCACCATAAGGCGTCTTTACTCTGTAATTGATAAATTGACAATCAAGGCTTGAGATTATCATCATATTCATAGATCTGAAAATATTCATTCATGTTCATTAACCAAGCTTAAACAACTTCTTCAGCTTCTCCATCGAATGTTGTGCATTTAATTTTTTTAAACTCCCCTTGTAATTCTACCTTATGATTTTTAGTTTTATGAGATGATGCATTCTCAAATTCCTCTTCATTATTCATTTGGTATCCCTATACTTTAGGGTGTCCTTCCCCTTGTCGATACATCTTTGCTCTATTTCCATTTTCTAGACTGGGATTCCGATTTCTTTGGTTTTGTCTATCTGAGAGGCCTCCAATCTCAACCTCTCATTATCAACTCCCAAGTTTGTCATCTCTGCTTGTAACTGCTGAACTATTTCCAACAACAATGAATTTTTGTTGTGAGTGTTTTCACCTAGTTGGAACCACATCTATGGGTTGGATTCTGTATGAAGTCTTGGTCCAACTCCAATTTTTTATCTTCCATATGGGGTGGCTCTTGCTCCTGTCCTCATGATATTCTACTTCCTCTATGAATCATCAATGCTATGTTATTTTATAATTTCCCAAACCAGATTTAACTTGTAACCTAGGCTCTGATACTAATTGTAACATGTAAATGCCACACATATTCACCCTAACCATAGAAAAATAAGAAAAAAACTTTACCTTGCCACATAACAACTTATACATTAGAAAAGGGTATTAAATTTCACTTAATGGTTCAATACCTAAACGATTGTTTTACCATGTTATGCGGAAATGACATTATCAATGACATTCATTGTTCAAGGATTTAGCCTCCACTCAACTTATAATTATTATACCTTGTATAAAATTATTTAATGTTACATTGAGGCATTCATGTCATGACTTAATTTCATCGAACTTTCGAGAAATCCTAGTGTCACTTGGTGAATTGGCCACATGGTTTAATCTCCATGGTTGATTCCCTCCTTGGATCAAAGGCTAAAATTTCTCGAGGGGCGGCTAGGGTAATACCCTTCCCCGAAACCCTTAACATTCATTCCTCCTTTCCTCCGGCAGTGTCGCTCTGCAAAAATTGACTCCTCTGTCTCTTGCTAGACGAGATATCACCACAAAATGGCGTTAAAACCTATATAGGTATGGTCACGTTACATTTCTCGACCTAGTTACATTCTTCTTCTACTGTGACTCCTACTAAAACATTCAAGTGACGATATTTTCTTTTAGTCCATTCACATATATTAACTAATACTACTTATTCCAAGTACTAGTGCCACTCCGATTATGCGTAGGTAAGAAAGGGTTGTGTTATTTCTCTTAATCACTCTGGCAAAGAACTAATTTTCATTTAAAATTATAGGGTGATATCTCAGTTGTGCCCTACAAATTTTATCATTTATAGGTAACTTTCTACTTCAGGTTAATACTTCTTCAAGGTCCTTTTCTTTGGTTGAATTTAACCCTCTAACCTAACTTACTGGTGGTTGCAGGAAAGGGTTTTTATCTCCTTACTAGCGTATTCTCTCCAATTGGCCTGGTTCGATAACGTTGATTAGTGACCAGGTATTTATTTTTCCATACCTCTTATTTCTTACTTAGTCCGGCCTCAAGGAAAGTTCTACTTGGTTATGCGGCGTAGGACCTTTCTACATATGAATCCTTTGTTTTATAGACATTTCGGACTGTCTCTTTTAGGGGTTTGTTCTTAGTGGAAGAATACCTCCCAGAAGATGATACATGTATTTTTTAGTTAAATAGTGTCTAGTCTTGATACTCCTATAAGTAATTGACAATCTTTAATTTCCAGGATGGTTTCATCCCGTAGTGCTAGAACCATTGAGATTTGGTTATGGATGTATGTACTGTGGATAATTGTGGAATCTGTTTTACATTGGTCCTCGTATTGGTATCCACATATGTTTTGTTATTTTATTTTTTATAACTATAATTTTTACAATGCAGAATGGAAAGTTATTTGTTTGTAGTTTCACACAGTTACCCCGAGCATATGGTAATTAATAAATTATGTTTATTTAAAATGGTTTGACTCAACAGTTTTCTTTGATTATTCCGCTAGATTGTTCTAGTTTTCATACGTTTTTATTTATATATATATCTGTATGGCTTCATAACTCTTGTAGAAATGTCTTCTTTATCTTTAAATGTTCTGGAACAGTTGTTATCATTAGTATTTTGTTATGTCATTCACTAAATTCACATGTTGTTGCAATACTAAGTATTATCTTATCCAGTGAGTTAAATTCTTTCCACCAACTCCGGGTCGAGAGGGCATGGAATCCTTTTAGACCCCTTCTCAGCCCACATGGGTACTGAACTGTTGTAACCGTCGGGTTCTCCCTTGAGGCTGGACTAACTTGACCGAGTTGTCAAGTGATTCTTGTTCACTCCAAACTTGTTTTTGTTCTGCTCTCGGGTTATAAAATTTTTAGTTTAATATATATGTATTTTGTATTCCATACAGAAACGGGTTTCAATCCTGGTCATGAGGAGTATTCACTCTTGTATAGGCTTCGTAGCATTAGTTTGACTTACAATTCTCCATTATAAATTTACTCTGACCTTGGTCATAATTCCATAAATATAGTTCTTTTATCTCAATAAAATAAATTAACATACACATTTAAACTCAACCACATCTATTTACAGTCTAATGCATTCCAACTTAACAACAGTAAGCATATTTATCTATTAGAATTTAAGTAGTCAAGGAACTCAACCAAAGGAGTCCTCTCCTCCCTTCCAATGAGACCAAAAATTATGTATTATTCTCCCCCCTGAGCTAGCTCAACTTCCAGGACAATTACTATGACTGAGACTCCTCCATGTCAATCTCCAGGTATCAATACCCCTCCCAAGGTCCAACCTAAGAGACTGTACTTTCGTTTGTAGTGGAGTGTTCCACTGATTCCAACACAACTCGAGAATTTACTCCATGGGTAGCATACTACTACACTTTTCCATAATGGTTAGGCACTTTGTGGGTCTCTCTCTCTGCCTTATTCTCTTTTCAGAGTAAAAGAGTAAAAAACAAGGAACCCCCTCCTCTTCCACTGAGATTCATCTATCTCCAAGAAATGAGAAAACCAAAAACCATAACCACCACTATTGCTTGGAAGTTAGGTAATTTGTCCAAAGCCTCTCCCAGAGTTCCAATTCTTATCCAATCCTCTAAAAAAAATATACATAGTTATATACAAATTCTTTTAAATGTTCTTGTAAGTTTTCATCAAGTTTTTTCTCTAAGCCTTTATTATAAAGTCTCATCTATTCAAAGTAATTGACAAATCACAGTAAATAAAAGTAACTAGTAAATACTTGTAATAATTGGAGGTGTTACATATAGTAAACTAATATATGAAAATTTATAAACTTATTATGAGATAATAATGTAGTAAAAGCAAAATAATATAGTAAACATTTTATATTTTAAATGTCAAAACTTTTTGAAAACACTAATAACCTAAAAACACAATACTATAAAATAATTTGTATACTAATAATTAAAAAATATTTTTCTCACTCTTGAATTTTATATCGAAAATTCTAATTTCCAACGGAACTGAGTTAATTAGAAAAACATATAAAAATATAAAAAATGTTTAACCTTAAATTTTCTTCACATATTGGTAACATTCTTCATATATAAATAACGCTACAAAATTAATCATTATCACATTGAATGCAGAAACAATAATCATTGATTCAAAGTCTCATTATGAGCTTAGATGTGTGGTCCAAAAATTAAATAACCATTACTTAGAATTCATTGATGAATTCTAGCTATTTTATTTTTGAGTAAAGTGAAACGATAAACAAAAACTAAACCCAAAAATTATTCCACAAATATGCTTAAAACTGAACCCTAAATCCTCTTCCAAGTAGACCCAAAAACCTTGAGGTTTAGTTGAATTGGTTGAATCCCCATTGTTAAAACACCTTTTCTATGGAGAGGTCATATGTTCAATTCTATTGACACTTTCACGGTAAGATTATATTGAAATAAAATAGTTAATCAACAATTTATATGTTTTACATCTTCCTCACACTAAAATGTGAAAATATAATAAATCTCTAGAGGTGAAAAACCACTCAAAAAAGAATTTTACACCTCCCGAGATTAATATCTATATATTGTGACCTTTATATATATCTATATATTGTGACCTCTATATATTATACACTATTACTATATTTTTATTTATCTCTTTCATCATCATAAAATTAAAGAAAAATTCGACTAATACTAAGTCCATCTTTCTTTTCAATTGATCTGAATTAAGTATGTTAGTGTTGTTGTGCTAATTCCTCTTTCAGATTTCGTAAACAATGTCTTATATTTGCTTAAGGGTTCAAGTTCTCTTGCAAGTTATTGAGTCTCATGAGTGTTTTTCATGTTAGTTTTGTGAAAAATTTAACATAAAAGAAAGGTTGAACAACAACAAATAAAAGTACAGTACATCACCACACAACACACCAACATAGGAATTTGATGAAGTGTAATATCCCAAAATAGGGAAAACCTACAATGTTAGGAATATCTTATAGTATTCCTAAATTGGAGATCCAACAATACATAAACACAATAATGGACGTTCATTGATAAATAGACTCATATGATGTGTTAAAAACACATAGCCATCAAATGAGTGAAATAGCAGCAAAAGAAGAACTTCTACACATTCCCAAGTGGGGAAAATGCAGCAAAGAAACCTTGAGAACGTTATTTCTGGAGATCTGCATTTTTACTGGGTGAAATAACGCTTGGTTCCCTTAGCATATGGTATTAGGCCCTCACATACAAAAGGGGATTATAAATAAATCCCTTTTAATATGTTAAACAGACCTCCCGGCCTCATATCATCTTAAAAATAGTCAAATCCCATGACTTAAGTTATATAGAACAGACTGAAGCATGTACAAAGTTATTTTATGAGGGTTTCTGCATAATTACCATAGAAAATCATAGATATGGAACCTTATAGAACAATATGCCAAGAAAACAGAGATCTGGCCTCCTTAATGCATAATAAAGGTAACCCGGTAAGGGTTTCTTGAAAGCATGAGTACAAAAAGAGCAGATCTGAATATTCAGCTCTGAAAATGTAGTCTTACTGCAACATTACAGAAATATGGCTGAATAATACAAAAGAGGGATGAGGATCCCTTCCTCTAGCTTTCCGAGAGAAGGGTTGGCCCTTTCCCTAGGAAACTAGCTCAGAAACAAGGGTCTTAACCCTACTGCAACAACTCTGTGAAAAATGATGCAGTTCCTGTAAGGGACTGTGCTGTAAGAGATGAGGAATACTTTGGCCTGCTGCCAAGATGTGAAATGTGCTCAGAAATATTCCTAGCTGATCTCTCAAGGGAAGGAAGGCACCCTTTACTGAGAAACAGACACGGAAGTGGTGTTAACAAATCTCCACTGCAACATCCTACAACATAGCAATATTATGCTACAGAAATAATGTTGAGGCTGAAGAATGGTGCTTGGAATCAAGCCTAGATGTGGAGCAATATAGGACGAGCTCTCCCAAGAGGCCTCTCAAGGGAAGAGGTGGGATTCCCGCTCGGGAACATCCTGTGCTAAAAAACACTGCAAGCCTGCTAAACAACAAGAGGAAGCCAAGTCTAAACAGACCAAGATCAAATGATCAAATCCAAAAACATGAGTAACAAAAGCTCCCATCCTCTCCATATATATCAAGTGAACCTCTTCACATTGGGTCCCATCCATATGTGCCATCAAGCCCATGCAAGTTGTCCTCCACCAAAATTGCGTTGTCCATCAAAGAGGTTCAATGTATCTAGACAACTTTGTTAATTTGGTCAAAGTTGACTGAATCAACATGATCCCATCTCTGTTCACACCCAAGGGTTCTCAAATTAGTTGCTTATTCTTACTCCTTTCACATTAGGAGTTTTATTGATCCTTTTAAAGAGGTTAATGGGCCTCCCTACCCATTTATTCACCTACCTAGTGATAAAACAACTCTAATATTCCATTTAGCTTGAAGGATAAAAATTTGGAATATTACAGTCCTCCCCTCGAAAATGTTGCTTGTCCTCAAGAAACTGTATAAGGAGAGAAAAGATCCTCCCTTCCTCTTCTTGTGGCCTCCTCATCAAAATTCCCCACCACTGTTCAAAATGATCTGCTACAAATTTGTCCTCCAATGTTTCCTCCCAAGCATGCAAAACCATATGGCTTACATCATAGAAAGGTGGAAGATGTAAGTGGAAACCTCCTTGCTATCCAATGGCCTCCTTAAGGTAGGAGTGATGATGAACATGGGGAATATTATTCCCAATGAGTGACTCCCACACCCATATTATCATCCAAATGAAATGAGCCAATCTAGTTAGCTCAAAAAGATCCTCAACCCCCGGTTCATACAATGTGTTGGGGCTGCATGGAGAGATTGGATCCTCCCAACCAAGTGGTTGCTCTCTCCATTTATGATAAGTATGGGGCTGCTACTGATCTTGGGCTGAAATATCATGACCTCCAAGAGTGGCCCAAGCTACCCCACCAAAAAAATAAACCATGAAGTGCCTCCTTCAAAAACTCAAGTTCTCCAAATGGCTCCTCCCACATGAAGAAGAGAGATGTAATTTGGTAATCATGGGTTGCCCATTGCTGCTCCTGAAACATGCATCATGAAAATTAGGGAGAATCATACTCCCAATGGGCATCTTCAACTCATATCCCACTTTCCAAACAAATCTCCCCATGAACATAGAAATATCAGAAATACATGGAAGCAAAAACCAATAGAAACAAGTTGCCATATAACAACCGGAAAGTGGATCAAGGTCCCACACAAGGAACCAGTGCAGTGCATCCCTTGCCCGCATCAAATCAAACAAAAACAAGTGCTTTCCCAGCCACTTGTTTGCTGCCACAATCATTTTACAAGATAGAAACATGAAAGTACAAAGTGGTGTCAATGGTGCACACCAAAAATCATGTGGCTTCCCCCACAAACCACCAATGAGATAGCCAATCTCAATGCTACAAATGGCTTCAAGTACATCATCATACAATATTAAATAAGGGATAATCCTCCTTGGTACACAATTTTTCTCATATAAGGAAAATAAGTACAAAACATAAAGTGAAATTGTACATCCTCCATCATGTACTTGAGACTTTGAGTTGAAATGGCTCAACCAGATATTTTCCCTCACCTCCAAAGAGTAGGGAAGTGGATGTGACATCCTCTCTATCACCATCTGGGCTATGCATCTCTCCATATGCTAAAATATGTCATGTTGGATGCCCTCCAAAATGAACTCCTCTGCCAAGGAAAGGTATGTATCAAAATGCAGGGAAAATAAGTCCTCATGTGCTGCATGTAGCAGCTTCTCCTTAAGCATAGAAGCTCTAGTCAAGAAGACTCTGCCATAAGAATAGATGATCATATCATCCACCATATATCTATCATCTCCATCCAGGTCATCAAGAATCATGCAAGGACCAAGATCCTTGGAGTACTCTACCAAAATTTGAGACGTCCAATATGGATCAATCCTCCCAAGAGACAGTGCTGGTAATCTGGCATGTGAAGCTCTTCTCATGTTGCTGCCAGCTACTTTGACATCCCCCATGCCAAAGTCTCCCTCCAAACTATTCACCTCTCCAAAATCCAAGAGTGGTGAATCCAAAGAAAAGATGTCTCTCATCAACTCTAGATCTGGTAGCCTCCCAGGTGGAATGCCTCCATGTAGTGAGACATCAATGTCAGTAGTAGACTGTACATATGGTTGGGAAACCTTGCCCTTGCCTTCACAGCGCAGAACAGTCTGCCTCCCCTTTGCATTAGCTCTCTGAAATAGAGAAGGGTGTGTGCCTCTCATTAAGTGATGCTTCTCTTCCTTCCTACCTTGTCCTTCCATCTGCAATGCTTCACAATCATATTGCTCATTGATTGTGCTTTGACCTCCATGTATGAGATCCTAGGGAACTTCTTGCAAGGATACAAGAATCCCTCCTATTGGAGCATGTGCTCCTCCTTCCCCTGCATGAGGTACTGGATGTGCTCTAGATGTGACAACATTGTTGCCCTCATCTTCTTCAATGTGTATGGGCAACCCTCCAATAATTGGATCCTCTTGTGAAAAAGAGATCCCCATGCCCTCTTGTTTAGGAATATGAGATAGAGGTCTTGCCTCTAACAATGTATGATGCAAGATGTCAGCTTCTCCCATGGTTTTATGAAGTGGAGTGAGTTCTATAGTTTCCTCCATTACATGCAAGGGTTTTGTTTTCTTAAATTTTTCTCTCTCCAATACATGTGTCTTAGGAAGTTTCCCATCAAACCTTCCCACCAATGTTTTAATGAACATTGCATAAGAGGAAGTATTTGAATTTTTCAAAGAACAAGATTCAAAAATACACCATGCATAAGCCTTACCTCCAAAATTCAGCGCTGCTACTTTGATGGCTTCACTTTCAGAAATTTGATGCTGCTGCAAAAAGGTGTTTAGCTCTTCCACCCAAGCCCTGGCTGAACATGTAGGTGAACTATCAAAGGTAGACAAAAGGAATCTATCCATATTCTACTGCTTGCTTCTCTTCACCTGGATCTTGCAAAATTATTGGAAAGTGGTATGATCTCTAAACCTCTCAGTTTGAGATTCATACTCCTGCAACAAATCACTAAGAGTTTTCCTCTTAGGAATTCTCCCTCCTTTCATCCATCTCATGATAGATCTGGGCATTTGACTACACTGTGCATCATGGAGTGTAGCTGCATTCTCACACTCACCTTGTGAAAATATAGATATAGCTATAGATCCAAACTCTTCTGGAGATTCCATCTCCATCCTTATTTTCTTCAGATCTTCTTGAAAGCTCTATATAGATCTTGGAAGTAGCTTTGTAAGCCTATCTTCCTTCTTTCCTCCACATAATGGAGTCTTTTATTTTCTATACATATCCCCTTCTGTTGATGGCATAATGGCTAAAATCCATAGGTTGTGCCAAGAAACAAGCTTTGATACCACTATAATATCCCAAAATAGGAAAAATCTACAATGTTAGAAATATCTTATAGTATTCCTAAATTGGAGATCCAGAAATACATGAACACAATAATGTATGTTCAGTGATAAATAGACTCATATGATGTGTTAAAAACACATATCCATCAAATGAGTGAAACAACAGCAAAAGAAGAACTTCTACACATTCCCAAGTGGGGAAAATGCAGCAAATAGACCCTGAGAACGTTATTTCAGGAGGTTTGCATTTTTACTGGGTGAAATAATGCTTGGTTCCCTTAGCATATGGTATTAGACCCTCACATACAAAATGGGATCAGAAAGAAATCCCTTTTAATATGTTAAACAGACCTCCCGGCCTCATATCATCTTAAAAATAGCCAAATCCCATGACTTAAGTTATGCAGAAAAAACTGAAGCATGTACAACATTATTTTATGCGGGTTTCTGCATAATTACCATATAAAATCATATATATGGAACCTTATATAACAATATGCCAAGAAAACAGAAATCTGGCCTCCTTAATGCATTATAAAGGTAACCTGGTAAGGGTTTCTTGAAAGCATGAGTACAAAAAGAACAGATCTTAATATTCAGCTCTGAAAATGTAGTCTTATTGCAACATTACATAAATATGGCTGAATAATACAAAAGAGGGATGAGGATCCCTTCCTGTAGCTTTCCGAGAGAAGGGTTGGCCCTTTCCCTAAGAAACGAGCTCAGAAACAAGGGTCTTAACCCTGCTGCAGCAACTCTATGCAAAATGACGCAGTTCCTGCAAGGGACTGCACTGTAGGAGATGAGGAATACTTTGGCCTACTGCCAAGATGTGAAATGTGCTCAAAAATATTCCTAGATGATCTCTCAAGAGAGGGAAGACACCCTCTACTGAGAAACAAACCTGGAAGTGGTGTTAATAAAACTCCACTGCAACACCCTGCAACACAGCAATATTCTGCTACAAAAATAATTCTGAGGCTAAAGAATGGTGCCTGGCCTCAAGCCTGGATGTGGATCAATATAGGACAAGCTCTCCCAAGAGGCCTCTCAAGGGAAGAGGTGGGATTCCTGCTCGGGAACACCCTGTGCTAAACAACACTACAACCCTGCTAAACAGTAAGAGGAAGCCAAGTCTAAATAGACCAAGATCAAATGATTAAATCCAAAAACATGAGTAACAAAGGCTCCCATCCTCTCCATATATATGAAGTGAACCTCTTCACATTAGGTTCCATTCATATGTGCCATCAAGCCCATGCAAGTTGTCCTCCACCAAAACTACGTTGTCCATCAAGGAGGTTCAATGTATCTAGACAGCTTTGTTGATTTGGTTAAAGTTGACTGAATCAACATGATCCCATCTCTATTCACACCCAAGGGCGCTCAAATTAGCTGCTTATTCTTACTCCTTTCACATTAGGAGTGTTATTGATCCTTCTAAAGAGGTTAATGGGCCTCCCTACACATTTATTCACCTACCTAGTGATAAAACAACTCTAATATTCCATTTAGCTTGAAGGCTAAAAATTTGGAATATTACATGAAGGAATTCACCCCTCCTGGGTTATATCTCCTTAGTCCAACTTCCATGGATTGGGATTATATATTATGCTAAAATTTGAAAAATTATGTGTTAACAATGCTTTTATGCTCCTAAAAACTGCACCAATGAGTCCATAATGCCCAAAAATGATCATCTAGCCTCTTTCTACACTTGATTTGGTCAAAAACTCCAAAATTTATGACCATCTCCAGTTTTCCCACAATTTTTGGCCTAAATTTAGCTAAATAGTGCTAAATCCAGTTAGCTGGAGCTAAAACTGGTAGGTCCACCCAATTTGGCGGACTGCCAAACTAATCCGGATAAGTTACAATAATCCCGCATTAACATTAATTAAGCATGTTTAGTGCTTAATCTGCACTTAGTGGTAAACACTAGATTAAGGCTTAATTAAGCAAGTTTAGTATTAATAAATAGTGGATTAGTGTGTTAACTCCGCACTTAGCGTTAAGCCCTCCGGTGCTCCCGCTGTGGTCACATGCCTGGATTCTATGTGTTAGGGGTTGGCCCCCTCTCCCCCATCGGCAATCCTTTGGAAATATAACTATATGAGGAATGCGTTATATGGTAATAACTTCATCATGGTGTAGTGGTGTCATGTGGCGCTAGCGGGGAAGAGGTCCCATGTTCGACCCCCGCCGGCCCTTCTGGTCTTCAAACCATAATTTTGATATGCCATTGGGTGAGCACGTGGTAGCCCTAGGTTGTACCACATATCCTCTCCTCATTAGCCCAAACCTCAACCAATAACAAGATGCAAAATCACCAACAATTTCAACCAATTTGATGCTGCCACTTGGTAGTCCCACACTAACCGGAGGAAAATGAAAATTTTTTACCCAGCCTAGTAAGAATGCCACGTCATCAGTATGGACTGCTGACTAGGATACCTATTTTCCTTTTTTTTTTTTTAATTTTGCATGTTTAACAAAGCGAACATAACTCATTCCGGGAGCATACTAAGTCCATTTTGCGTGAAACGAAGCGCACGAGATTCAAAATGACGAGAAATACGCGGTCTTTCAGGTTTTGAAACATGATGAGAACTTTGATTTTTTAGCATAAAATTGGGCACTTGATCATTCCTCCCCACTGAAGCCCTTTGGATTCTAAAATATATTTTAGTGCTGAACATGTAGATGAGGGTACAATTCCCTCACCCTTCTAGTCTCAATCCACTGGAATTTGCCTAATTTTGACAATTGGAGCTTTTCATAAAAACTAATCTTTTTCCTTGATTCTTGAGACCCTGCTTTGCTGTTGTAGACACCTTCATGTTGCAATTTCCCTGAATTTGTAGAGAAATAAGCTTTACTTGAAGAAACAAACTTGTTTCCACCTCAGTCGTCAATCAAAGGAAACTTGAAAATTGTCTCACCTCGAACACTATTGACATGGGGATTTTTAGTTTGTCTTGCTTTGTACTTGCGTCAAATTTTGACCAAGTGTGATCGCATTTCCATGTAGCATCCCATTTCAAAGAGAATGATTGGTGAAAAACACAAGAATAAGTTTTGAACTCAATGCCCTCTTTGTCAAATTGTTTTGGCACTTTCTCTTTGACCTTTGCACTCTCTTTCACTGACATCTTGTTCACATCACTGTTCAACACTAATGTAGACTGCTGCAATTTTTTCACATCTTGTTTACCTCTTTTCAAAGGAAACGTGTTAGAGCCCTGAAACATCTTATTACAAACATTAGCAACTTTAATGAATTTAATCATCTCGTTCATTTGATGCATCTTTTTGAAAGGTCTCATTCAAAACATCACTATGCTTGAACATTAACAAAGTCAAATTTTGACTTGCATTCACTATTATCTTCATTTCTCCTGCATGTATAAGAGACAAACTCCTCTTATTTTTATGTGCTCTAACTATGTACTCAATTCCATTCTTGAACAAGTGGTACTTGTTCTCATGGAGATGAAATATTTCCCTCCTATCATAAAGATAAGGACTTCCCAAAACAATACCTAACATCTCAAGCAGCACTACATCAAGTTCAACTTCGTCAAGAAAGTTTTAATTGATTGCAAACATTAGGATGCACTTCCTTGTTACCTGCAAATTTTCATTCTTTCATATCTAGCTTAAAGAATAAGGTCTTGGATGTGTAACAGTTTCAATATTTAACCTCTTAACTAAGTCTTCAGAAATCAAATTAGCTTGAGAACCACTATCAAATAGTGTGTCTATTTTGGTTTGTTTTGAAAGAACTCTAATACGAAAGAGTTCGATTCTTGTATCTTCATCTTGAGTTACGTTGGAATAAATTGAAGAACTAGTGCTTGCTATGTTCTTACCTTTCAAACCCATTGTTGTAATCTTGGTTTCATCTCCTGAATCTGAACCTAAGTCATGTTCAATGATTACAACAATTTTCTCCTTCTCTTTGGTTTTAAGTTTGTTTGGCTTCAACTCTGGATGAAGTTGCCAACAATGGTCTTCATCATGGCCATTTTTCGAACAATGTTTTCATGTGATTTTCTCTTTATCTATTTGAATAGAACCATTTTTATTCCTCCTTCCATCAAAGTTACCCTTTCATTTACCTTCATACTCAAGGAAACTATCACTTTTCTCATCTGCACTATGTTTACCTCTTTCTTCTAGATGTGTGGCTTGAATGAAAACCTCATCTAAGTTTGTGGGATTAAAAATGAGAATAGTATGTCTAAGATAGTTGTGCAAACCCACAATATACTTTAACAAAGTTTCTTGAGAAGACAAATTGACAACCAAAATAAGAGCTCTTCTCTTAAATTCATGAGTTTAATCTTGCACACTTTGACCTTTCAATCGTCTAAAGTTTTGCTGACTCATAATATGTTTTTGCATGTAAGCTATAGGGTAGAATTTCATTTTAATGGCAACAATAAAATTTGACCAAGACATTGAGATATTTCCGTGGTTTTTAATCTCATATTGTGTCCTTTCTCCCCACCATACAAGTGTTGCGCCCTCCATTCTCAAGGAAGCTAGTTGAATCTTTATGTCATCCTCTTGAAGGTTCTGAATTCTACAATAAACCTCCAACTAACGAATCCAATTATCCAACTTATCTACATTCACTTCACCATTATAAATCGGTAGCTCAAATTTGACATCAATTTTAAGTAAGGGTGATTTAACAACTCCTTTTGAAGTATGTGTTTGAAGAGATGAAAGGGTTGTGGTAGTCACAAGATGGTGAAGAGGAAGGTGAAGATGGTTGTGAGGATGATGATGGAGTGGATGGTAGATTCTTACCATCTCCATGGCCTCATCCTCTTGGAGAACCCTTTCCTCTTGGAGGCTTAGAAATTTCTCCTTGCATCCTTAAATTCCTCTCCTTATAAAGGACCTTAACCATCTCAATTATATCAAAAAATGCTTTTCTGAATGCTCTCTCATCTTTTGTCATCGAAGTTTCTCCTTCATGAGACATGCTCACTGAAGACTCAACTTCAACTTGAGGATGTGTGGGTGTTGAAAACTTTGGAAAACTTTCCCTTCTTCCTCTTGACCCAATTGCAGGGCTTTCAACCAACTTCCCTTCTCCTCTTTTGAGTGTTAACCTTGTAAGTGTCACACAAAATTGCAAACAATTAGATCCCTTCTTGCACAAAAAAACCTAAATACCTAAAGCTTTGATACCAAAAATGATCTGAATGAAGTATGTTAATGTTGTTGTGCTAATTCATCTTTCAGATTTTGTAAACAATGTCTTAAATGTTCCTAAGGGTTAATGTTCTCTTCCAAGTTATTGAGTCTCATGAGTGTTTTTAATGTTAATTTTATTAACAATTTAACATAAAATAAAGGCTGAACAACAAAAAATAAAAGTACAGTACATCACCATACAACACATCAACACAAGAATTTGATGAAGGAGTTCACTCCTCCTAGGCTACATCTCCTTGGTCCAACATCCATGGCTTGGGCCTCTATATTATACTAAAATTTGCAAAATTGTGTGTTTAAAATGTTTTTTTGCTCTCGAAACCTACACCAATGAGTCTAGAATGCCAAAAAATGGCCACATAGCCTCTTTCTACACCTGATTTGGTTGAAAACTCCAAAATTTATGACCATCTCCAGTTTTCCCACAATTTCTAGCCTAAATTTAACTAACTAGAGCTAAATCCAGTTAGTTGGCACTAAAAATGACAGTTCCACCGGATTTGGTGGACCTCCAAACTAATTCAGATTAGTTACAATAATCCCGCA
The DNA here is from genome assembly GCA_034641835.2 of Pinus albicaulis. Taxonomy (NCBI): domain Eukaryota; kingdom Viridiplantae; phylum Streptophyta; class Pinopsida; order Pinales; family Pinaceae; genus Pinus; species Pinus albicaulis. Next base: position 522,482,553 of record CM076578.1, read on the forward strand.
TTAACATTAATTAAGTGCATTTAGCACTTAATCTGCATTTAGTGGTAAACACCGAATTAAGGCTTAATTAAGTGGGTTTAGTATTAATAAATAGTGTATTAATGTGTTAACTCTGCGCTTAGTGCTAAGCCCTCTGGTGCTCTCGTCGTGGTCACAAGTCTCAGTTTTATGTGTCAGTTTTATGTGTTGGGGGATGGCCCCTCTCCCCCACCGGTAATCCTTTGGAAACATAACTTTATGTGGAATGTGTTATATGGTAAGAAATTCATCGTGATTTAGTGGTGGCATGTGGTGCTGACAGGGTAGAGGTCCCGTGTTCGACCCCCGCCAGTCGTTTCCATATTCAAACCTTAATTTTGATCCACCATAGGGGGGAATGTGGCAACCCTAGGTTTCACCATGTTTCCTCTCCCCATTAGTCCGAATCTCAACCAATAATAGGATGTTGAATCACCAACAATTTCAACCAATCTCATGCTGCCACTTGGCAGTCCCACACTAGCTAGAGGAAAATGAAAAATTTCAACCCAACCTGGTCAGCATGCCATGTCAGTAGTATAGACCACTAATTGGGCTACCTGTCTACCTTTTTTTTTTCTAATTTGCCTGTTTAGAAAAGTGAAAAAAACTCATTTCTGGGAGCATACAAAGTCCATTTTGTGTGAAACGAAGTGCGTCAGATTCATAATGATGAGCACTGTACAATATTTTAGGTTTCAAACCATTATGAGAACTTTGATTTTTGAGCATGAAACTGAGCACCTGATCATCAATTTATCTTTTTTTAATCATAAATTTGTTAGCCTCACTCTCATGAGAACAAAAAAATTATAAATCCAAAAATATAATTAAATTAATTAATCTTGAAAATTAGGATTTTATGCCTAATTTTCTAGATTATGTGAGTTCCTCTTAATTAGGAGTTAGTTTAGGCCTACCTAAGATAGATATTTTAGTGTGTGTGGTTGAGATATTTTCTCAACCAAGCTGTCCAAGATAGATGCACTATCAATAGACAACTTCCTCAGCTATTTATTTGTATTATAACATTATTTTAAGAATGAAGAATATGTGAGGAATGCCATAATGCTCTTAGGCCTTTTCCTCCATGAGTGTGTTTGTGTATAAATCTGTATGTTTTTATGTGTGTTAATTTTGTTTTATTATTCTACATGTGATATCAGAGCTATGGACCAGGCGAAGATTATAGTGTGAGAGGTTGTTGTCAGCATGAAGGCAAAGATTATAGTGTTATTTTATCAAAAGCATAGTCGTTGTTGTTTTGTACGAGAGCCAATCATGAGAGTCACCTAGAGGAGAACAATCGTGGATTTGTCTAATCTAAGTTATATGACTTTCGTGTAGACGCTTTATTTTTTATGTTGGCACTGTTTTGAATAGTGTGGGGAAATAAATTAAATACAAGTCCGACTCATATCTTCCAAAAATCCTGATTGAAAGTTTGATTATTCACATCAGAATTAGGAAACTCTGTGGATTTTGGTGTTTCCCCAAAGAAGTTTAGTGATGGGGGAGTTTTTCCTATGAAGCAGTTTGCAATTTTCAATTTCTCATTGCTATTCAACTTGGTGTCTTCATTGAAAGAGCTTATGTTAAAACTGGGTTGTTCACACAAATCATCTAGATATGAGCCGACGGTTCCTGTACACAAAATTTCGCACCTGGAGAAGAGTTGCGTGCTCTAGAGAAGAGCCAATGGTGTTTGAGTTGAGAATTACCTAGAAGTATGCGATGTGGAGAAAATAGGTCGTTGCGGACATGTCCAACCTGTCTGACAGTTAGATTGATCTTGAGTTTGAGGTCATAGGATAATCTTATGGTATTTTCTCGTACTTGTTTCTAAGTTGTCTGTGTGTGATCTCAAGATATTTATCTATATAATCCTCATACTTATCATACAAAGAGGGAATTGTGAAAGAAACCAAAATACTTATATATGCTATCGTAAGCAAATCAAACCAATAACCAACTGTCGACATGATTAACAAAACAAAAGCCACCTTCAAGAAAAGATTTAAATCCTTGCCGAGAGAAATTTCTCATGACACTTTTAGTGCATAGTCAATATTTTCATGCATGATAGTGCTAGTTGCATAAATTGTTTCTTCTGAAAGCTCCAATTCACCACCGCTGCCTGTATTGAGCTTGCCATTCACTTCTCATCAAATCCATCTCTCGCTTCCTCTGGCCACTACAAACCGATGACATCACTGATTCTATTTTCTCAATAAGAACAGATTTACCTCTTGATTCTTTGTTGTTAACAGAAATGTCACTTTTCTCTGAAGCCTCCTCAACAGGAAAGAAAATAGAGGCTAAAAATTGGGTCGGTTCCAAATTAAAGTCACCATTCGCTACTATTTCACAACTCTCAATAGAATCATGGATTTTATCAGAATCTGCATCATCTTCTATACTTATTTGACTTGGGAAAGATGCCAATGGAGAGTCCTCGGGATTGTTGATAACCTCATACTCAAGGCTATCATCATAGTGATAGTCAAAATATGCTGACTGGCCATTTACAGTGAGTGGATGCTCTTTTCTTCCATTTTCAGATTCTTCAGTTTTGTATATATGTAGGCGAAGTCTTCTAATAGTAGTGCCTTGGCTAGGCAATGGTTTTTGATGGCTATGCGAAAATTGAGGTCGAGAGCGAAATTTAATTTGAACACCATTGTTTGGAATACTAGTAAGAAAATAGGTGAGAACTTGAACTCTAACCAAAATCTGAGTAACCCTTTTGATTTTTTTTAAGAGCACTCAAGCTTCGATTCATTTTCTTAGGGACAACAATTCATTTAAAAGGAGGTGAATCTAGAGCACTCCAACTGTGTTTCATGTCACTGAATATTAAATGGGTGCTCTTATTCTAAAGGGTGCATCCAAACACATAAGAAATTATATATTCATTTTTAAAAGAGATGATAAAGTAGAGTTTTATTTATTCAATTTTTTATTTATTTATTTTTATATGGAGGGATAAGTTTTTTTATTAAAAAAGGATGTGTAATAATGAGGCTATATTTTTTATTGGAGTATATTCACTTCTAAGCCATCAAGTATGTGGAAGACAACTGCATTGGATAGGAAAAGAAGTTTTTTATTTTAGGGAGTTATAAGGGTGAAGATTGTAATTCTTGTTGTGATAAGGTGAATTTTTGAAGTAAAGTTTTTACTTTTAGGAGTTTGAGTAAGTCTACATTCAATTCAGTTTCGAAGACGAGTTGCATCAAATGGTTGCCAACTTGGCATTTTCATTACTTGAAGGTGAAGATTGCTTATGTACACAATACTTAATAAACCATATTTTTTGTGGTGATTATGTCCTAAATCTGCCCGAAATTGAATAAGGGGATCTTAGGTACACCGTGTGTAGTGAATGCATGTGCATGAATTATGTCCATTTTTTTCACTCTCTATGTATTGTGTTTCACAACAACTTAAAAAAATACATGCACATAAGCAAGCTTAAGTACACAAGTCATCAAGCTTAAATAATCAAGCTCATGTAATCAATATTAAGTACAAAAGCACAAAAAATCACACGCATTTGTGCAACACATCATCAAGTTGATAAAGAGGTCTTCTACAACCATATTCCACATCCTGCAATCAAAATAATCAAGTTAAGGACGCCACAAAATCAAGCATTCCAAGACAAGACGACATCAACAACACTTTTTGTATCACTTGCAGGTAAACATTTTTGTAACTGAGTTGAATTGTATGGGAAAATTCACAGTTGAAACTAACACCAAAATTTGAATTGGTAAGGTGACCAACCTAAGACAATTAAGTCAAGTAAGTCTTCAACTGAGTTATATTATTTGAATTTTTCATTTGTCTTTTGGGTGCATTTTCGACAGTGTTCGAAACCCTTCTTTTGCCAATAAGAACTATCAAGTTAGTACAAAGTTCACAACATCAAGCGAGCCAGTGTGAAGTTCATTGAAGCAATTAAATGTAATATTCAAACAACACTCAAGAAAGTTGAAATATACATCAAGCGAGTGTGAGTTCCAGTGAGCATGAAACATGTAAAAAAAAATTCATCAAGAAAGAGATCAAGCAAATTCCAAAGAAAGCGAGCGTGTCATTCAAATCAAGTGAGAAGGTTCAATCCAACAAGTTCAAATAAAGTGAGTAAGTTAAAGACATCCAAATGGTGAGTTCCCATGGCGAAACACATCCAACTATTACAAGTTATTCACAATTTGATCCTATTAAGTGCTGAGGAGATGGTGCAAATCAGCAAAGAAACTCTTGCTGATATTTCACGGCATCTACAACAACCAAATGAAACTATTGAGTACCTTCAATTGGAGTCGCAACTACAAAGAAATGAGTTGCAATAGAAGAGTGATTCTTCCAAGTATTTGAATCATACAAATAAATATGATAAGCCATTCATCCAAACAAGTTCAAGTGTCGAATTTGTTCAAGTTAAACTTTCTTCCAAACCAATCATCAAGCCATGGGAAGAAATTCAAGGTAACAGAAATCAACGAGGATTAGTATATGTCAAAGATGATAAAAAATTACATATCCCAGATTATTCAAAGCCAATCAAGTTCGTCAGTGCAAGTTTTCTTGAACAAATCACATCAAAATATTTTGCGAAAGTTGCAAACAAACCGACATACATGCAAACCAAAGTTGTAGTAAAACCAAAATGCTCCCATTCTTAAAGAACAGGTCATATGGAAGATCATTGTTATGATATCCATCCTTTTCACCATTGTGGCAAGCATAATCATTCATCATAGAAATGATGCAACCAAAACCAACCAGCTATATTAAAGATCAATTATGAATGGATTGATCCTTGGGAATGGTCATCAGCAATTAAAAGATTCTATAAGTTTTACAACCATATTCAGTCATACCTATTGCAACCGACAGTCAAATGATGATGGTACTCTCGTGCAGATGAACGGGGGACTACACTAGTGAAACTCTCCTACACTTGAAGGGGGGGAGTTCTGAAATAATTTCCAGACGATTGTCTCTCCTTTTAGCTGACAAAGGGGTGAAATTTTCAATGAAATTGATAGTGGTTGTCAGACTAAAATTTTCGACAACATGAGAAAAAGAAACCTGTGGGCATCTTCAACAGTCAGTGGGCATCAACAATGAGTAGTTTCCGACAACATCAACAATGAGTTTTTTTTGACATCATCAACATCATCATCCAATGGGCTATCATCGTCAACAAATTCTCGAGTGGGCGTCTTCAACATTTTGTCAGTGGACAAGCAAATCCACCAGTGGGCGTCTTTAAAATTTTGTCAGTGGACAAAGGATGCTGATTGAAAAAAAGGACAGATGGATCCTTTTGTAGCTTGGAACGTGATGGAGTTTTCAAGCAAAATTCAGAAAAGAATCAGACATGTAGCTGACTAATGGTCTTTTCAGATTGCATTTTTTCGGCATCCATTTTTGGCGGTTTTTCAAGAAATTTTTTTGAGGATTAACATGAGAACATGGAAGATGGTTCCTCATTATTATTTTGGATTTATCATTGAGGGGGGGAATGTTAGCATCACTCTCATGAGAGAAAAACAATTATAAATCCAAAAATATAATTAAATTAATTAATCTTGAAAATTAGGGTTTTATGCCTAATTTTCTAGATTATGTTAGTTCCTTTTAATTAGAAGTTAGTTTAGGCCTACCTAACTTAGCTCCTAGATTAGCGTGTGTGGTTGAGATATTTTCTCAACCAAGTTGTTCAAGATAGATGCACTATCTTGAGACAACTTCCTCATCTATTTATTTTTATTATAAGATTATGTTAAGAATGAAGAAGATGTGAGGAATGACATAAGGCTCCCAAGCATTTTCTGCCATGAGTGTGTTTGTGTATAAATCTGTATGTTTTTTATGTGTGTTAATTTTGTTTGATTATTCTACAAAATTGCAATATGTGAATATTACATATCCAAATAATTTATTCTTATTCATATATTTTATTTTAATAAAATATGTTATAAATTTATATAATATATATTTTTGTCAAATTGATATATGAATTTTTATAAATTTATTATGATAAAGTAATGTAGTAAAAGTAAAAAAATATGGTAAAAAATTTATATTTTAAATGTTAAAACACTTTGTAAACACTAATAACATGAAAAAACAATATTATAATTCTTTTTTTATTTTTTATTAATAATTAAAAAATAATTTTAGAATTTTATATTTAAATTTATAATATTACAAAAGAACTGAGTGAATTAGAAACACATAAAAAATATGAAAATATTTAACCTTAAATTTTCTTCACATATTGGTGTTTCTAAGTCAACTTCTTGAATAATGAGTTGATGTCGTCAGGAAGTGATCCGTCTCAGGAGGGACTTGATGTATCCCCCATCAACAACACGAAACAGGTATCATGATTTGAGATAGAATGATGATGATACAAAATTGGATCAGGAACTACAAACATGGAATGAAGGGTTAAGAGTATTGTAGTAGATATTGACTGAAAGCCTTCTCTTGAACATATTAGGCGATATTGAATGGAGTTGGAAACATTGACAAAAAACCGAAAATGGATGTTTTGAAACAATATGATGAACTAAAAGACAAGCAGATTTCCCAACCCAACATCTGCAGAGATGAAGTGGAAGAGTGTCATGTTCAAGAGTGACTCGCTTCCATTAACAAGTGGAGTACCCTATTTTCCCAAATTTCTCAACCATACTCGTCAGTACCTCTTTATTTTTTAACAAGATTGAGGAGGATAACATATTCCTGATATGTAAGTTCATCCTTCGAATGAATCCCTCAGAGTATGTTTATAAAACACTAAGAAGGAGTGGTTAATTTTCGTCATGTTCGAAGATTCCATTGTTGTTTGATTATTGTAAGAGTCCAACAAAGGTAAAACTCAACATATTTTTCATGTTTAGAGAGAGTTTGAAAAAGAGGCGAAAAATAAATTTCGAAGGTTCCTTTTCGTAGATAGTCCCTTGAGTCTGAAAAGACAAAAAATATTACCAAAGAGAACCTTTTAGCCATGATCGACTAAGGTATTCCTTTTTTGTAAATAGTATATCTCGGTCTGGAAAAGGGTTAAACTTATACTGATTAGACGTCTTTTCATTTACTTTAACGAGTTCGAAAAGACAAGTGCTCGACAATATTTTCATATTTTGGGAGTTTGAAAAGAGTTGAAAGAGGACTCCAGGGGGTCATTTTTTTGCAAGTTTATAGAGCTTGAAAAAGTGATAAAATTATACTCTCTGGTCAAAATTATCTATTCAAAACATGACAAAACCTGTCAAACAATTGTCGACTTGCTTAGAACACCACCAAAGGAATAAAAATACTTGTTTCATGGTAAAAGTGAATCATAACTAGGTCAAAACACTAAATATGAATAAAATAATGGAATAAATGTCCATAAATAATCAAAATAACAATTCATTTTTACCATTTCACATTTACCTTCAATAGATAGAGCTCTGGGGACTTTTTGTCCTCGATCTTCTGTAGCTGATTGCCATTCATTTGGTGGATCATTTCAAGTTTCTTCACTTTCAAGTAGGAGCTAAAACCTTTCTGTTTCATTTAATGGTGGAATTTTTTGTTTTCATGCAAGCGTCTTTAGTTTTTGAGGGCCCTAGGTCTTAAATAATTCATCCTTGGGCCAAAACACAATCCTAAAGTCGAAAGGAGAGTTGATATTGGTTAAAATTCACTGCAGGGAGAGGTGAAGTGCACTGTATCTCCTTGTAGGGGTGTGTTGGGAATAATTTCCAAATTTGTTTTTCTATTTCTCTTAAAAATTTGTCAATTTTTTTGCATGGAATGGATCCTAATGGATCTCTTTTTTATGTTTCAGGTCTTCGTTAGCAAAAAATGGCCATGATATGGAGGGAAAGAGAATGTGAAGAACAGGACATGAATACAACAAATGATCCTGCTACCATCCATGCATTAAAAAATTGTGGGTTATTGAAATTCTTCTGGCTTCTTGGCATGAGGCAACAGATGGAATTGCTGGAATATCTTGTACACTCATGGGATGTTCAAGTACATGCATTCAGGCTAGGAGCACATCTTCTCGAGATAAAAGTGGAGGAAATATACTTTATGACTAGTTTATCTATGATAGGTTCTCCCATATCCATTCTAGGTGGGAGAAGAGGTGGATTAACAATCAAAGTTTATATTTCTGCTCATTGCAAAACTTGAGCCCAATCAACTAGGAATTGAAAAATCAACATAAAATATGTGACCTTATTTCCTCTAAGAACGATCCTATTCATCATTTCCAGATTGTATGGTAGTTCTAAACTTCATGTAGCTAACATGTCATACATGCAATATTCCCTAGGGTGTTTTGAGCCAACAATATTCAACTAAAGCAAGGGAGTGTTGGTCAACATGAAAGAACAACTGACTAAAGATAGAGAGGAAAAATTGAAGAATGTTTGATTTGGTGCAATCTTGATCTATTTTGCATTAGAGCGGGTTCCATTACTACAACCTCATCATATCACGCTCGATCGCATTGATCTGAGAGTTCCATAGATGAGGAGGTGGATAGATCTTATGTCCCGACATACATGTCCATTGACGATCAGTTTCTCACCATCCTTCTCTAGAGGGTTATGCAAGCAATTCGTTATGATAGATGATTATCCATACACAGGGAAGGAATTTCGTGGAAACCCTAAGCTTGTACTTCCTAGGGATGAGAAATGGGGTGTTATAGGTAAGACATTTCAACCATTTTTTATTTTAAGTTTTACATTTTTTTGTGTTTTTGGTGTTTTTGAGACTAAAATATTGATTTATCATGCAAATATTAGGCCCATTCGACCGATAGGTGCTTCATATCTCCATCATGTGGGAGATCCACAACAGGCAGTAGTACCAATACAAGTTGTTGCAGTAGGATGAGATGCAATATGATATCTCAATGCAGACGAGACCCTAGCAGAGGTGGAGCACCACATGGATGGGTTGTAACACGAGATAGATGAGATCGCGATAAACCAAATTCCCATGAGACTTCAGTAACACACTATTGTAGTGCCTTGCCGTATTGGTATGTTACTGTGCAAGATAGCTCATGCAGTGGCATGATATCATGAGCACTATGATTAGTCTACTGGGAGGCTTATTTTCACATTTACATGTCATTTGTTTTCTACATAGGTCGTGCGACCATATGTGTTTCAGGTGCAAATTTTGTAAAACCAAACTTTTGATATATAAAACTATCTTTAGTGTTTCTATTTTTCTATTATCGCTTTCAATGGATGTGATGTGTATCGAAATTTATTTACATATGTTACAAATGTCTATCTAAAACATAATTAACCAGTGCATCTGTCAATATATTTAGATTTTATAAATATGTTGATATTGAATGAAATCAAAGTGTCTTTCTAGAAGGAGAACCCTTAAGAACATGCGAAGGATGGTAGGACTTCTAACTGAATAGACGTTAGTCAATTGTACTACTACAAGCTATGAGTCAAGTCTGAAAACGAAATGACAGATACCATGGAAATAGCATAAGAAAATAGCTCAAACGCTACGTTATACTCAACGATGTTGTTGGTAGAGTAACCGATACAAATTCCTCGTAGACTCACTAACTCACCATTTGGAGAAAATATAGCCCAAGCTAAAGAGGATAGGTTCTGAGTATTACGACTAGCACCATCAACATAAACAACATATGGTTCAAGGAATGTCAACATTTGAAAACCAAACGTAAACGAGATCAATAAAACCATAGGAAACTCTGAAGAGAGACATTATAAACACACTCAACACAGTCAACACATCTATATACAATATGTACAAAATGTACTACAAAAAAACCATGCATAGTATTTCTTAAGGTACAACCCATTTCTATGTCGCGCCAGTGGAATTCCATCAAAATCGACTAATTCATAGGCCTCTTTAGAAAGAACATGCTTGAAAATATATGGACCTAGCCACATAGGTTGGAAATTTCTTGGTCCTAATTTATCAAACACTTGATCATTTAGAAGGACAAGGTCCCCTTTTGAAAATACATGAGGCTTGACACTTTTGTCATATTGCACCTTGACACGTTTCTTATGGGATTCATTATCCATAGTGGCATCTCTACGAGTCTCATATAAGTATGTCATATGTAAGAGACATTCCTCTTCTACAAAAGTGGAAGGAAGAAGTTCTACAACTAGTTTTAGTGACGAAATCTCACATTCAATTGGGAGGATTGCTTCCAAAATATAAACCAATTGAAAAGGTGTAAATCTAGTAGCAGTCCTAACAGAGGTTTGATATGCCCACAAAGGAGCATAAATAATCACATGTCAATACAAATGATGGACTCGTATCATACGTTGAAGCATCATTTTAAGAAATTTGTTAATAGCCTCAACCTGCCCATTAGCCTGAGGGTAGTATGGAGCGTAACTTTCATGGGGGAGTCCCAGCTTGGAATTTAGTTTGGACATCATGTGAATGAAAAGGTGTCTCCCATGGTCCGTAAATATAACTTGCGGAACACCAAACCATTTGATGACAGGATTGAAGAAAAAATATGCAGTTGTTTCTCTAGCATTTTTGTATGTAGGCATCGCCTCGGCCCATTTTGTAAAATAATCTACCGCTAGGATAATATAGCCATGCCCCCTGGCTGAGTGAGGGTTACATGTTATGAAATCTATACCCCATTTTTCAAAAGGACCTATGGTGATAACAGGATGAAAATGAGTGGGCGTAACATGGTTCTTACAATCATAAATCATGCATGCATGACACTTTTGGATAACGAGAGTACAATTGTGAAATATGGTAGGACAAAAGTAGCCAACACATAGGATCTTCTCTGCGGTGGCATAACCAGAAAAATGACCACCACATGCCCTCGAGTGAAATTCATTAGGGACTTTCTCGACCTCCTCATGTGTGAGGCACCTTTTGAAAACCATATCAATACCAAGACGATAAAGGGTGTTGCTGATAATGACGCAATTCTTGGGTTGGTATCTAATATGTCATTGTTCAGAGCGAGAGGTATCGAACTAGAAAGTATGGGTTTGGAGATATATAAGAATGTATCCATACCATGGGTCAGGTGATGAGATCATAAACAATGGATCATCTGGGATGGAATCTGCAAATGTTGATTTAGAATCGGCAGTGGGAAGGTCACATATTATCTCAGCAAAAAATAAGGATTTCTTTGACTTGGATTTGATGAATTCCAAATAAATATCATGTAGGATAATGATTCACTTGGAGTATTCCCCCCCAATAATTTTCATGAAAAAATATATTGGTGATCCCTCATATTTCACCAAGAGTGTTGCAACTCCCAAGGGTTCCTCAACTCTATTTATCAACCTGGGGTTCGTACAAACTTAGAGGGGACAGTGATATATGAAAAGTAGATTGTATTCTACTCATGCCACCCTCAACTATGACATTAGATAAAAAATTTCAGATACCATCCCTCTTACTTTTCTATAATGAAACCTTGTCGATGAAAGTATAATTGTAAAATTGATTCTAGCTAGGAAATTAGAACTGACACTTGTTCAATTTGTAGATGCTAACTAAATTTTCATGAAAGGGAAAGAAAGCTAATATACTTGTAGAATGAAGAATACAATACTTTTCATAATTCATCAAACTAATCACATAATTACATGTATCTTCTATCTACTCACACTTGCTGAAAATTCAAAAATTGAACTTGTAAATTGCTTCTAATCGAAATACTAATTCTACTATGTTTTTTGCAGTGAGGGAAAGGAATGGTTGAGGTGGTCTAGGAGTTTCTCTTGATCATAAAATCATATCTGAGTGTCATTATTCATCCTAATTTAGATAAGGTTGAAGTGGGGATCAAATCTAGTGAAGGAAAGTGGTGCTACATGCATGCTACAGGAGGTTGCTACAGGAGGTCCTGAAATGCCACAGGAGGACCTGTAATGTTACAAGAGGGGTTCCAAGAGTGTTTTTAGGGTGGAGCTGAAGCCTTGAAGGCATGAAGAGTTGGACCAAGGTTAGGGATGGGTAAGCCTCTTAGCCAAGCCTAGGACCTCTCATACTCCTGTCTTGCACCAAGATAATTGCAAACAGTGTCCTAAAGTTACTAGGCAGGGTGACTGTGAAAACCAAGTTTTGGAGATAGGATTGAGATATGGGGATAGAATATGGAGAAGTATAAGATGGGGGTGAAATAGGTGCCCTTCCTTGTAGAATAACACAACCCTGTGATTAGTCACACACATGCATTCATTGATCATTAACACAATAATAATAACTATGATGGAAAATATGCTTTGAATTTAAATAACATATATTTTATGCTTCTAACATTACTCAAGTCACTAAACTAGATTTCAAGCTACATAAATCAAATATGTAGAAGGGAAACTAGAATTCATCTATTTACAAGAAATCATAAGCACACAATTTTTGGCTGAGATTACAAATCCTTCCAACCATTCTCCCACAAGATAGGTGATGCGAAACTTCCAAGCACAATTTTTTTTTTAATAACTTAACCTCTACTGAAATGAAAGAAAGCTATGGAATGAATGAAGCTAAGAAAAAAAAAAATACACAAGGGGGACCTAAGACATTGCCTTGGGCCCAAACCCAAGGGTATCGGCCCTATGAAACTAACTTAGATGAAACTTAATAACCAAGTTCTCATTATCATAAAGTAAAAGTCTTATACATTAAATAAAGGTTCAAATTGCCAGTGTCAAGCTCTGAGCTCAATAACTACACCTAGCTTAAACAAATCTTTGAATCCTTCTGATCTCTTCATATTGTTTATTTATACAAAAGGGTAGCTAATAGCATCTCCATAGAAAATAGGTGTGATTGCGTCTTTGATCTCGAAAATATTTTATCTTGTCCTTCTTTAGCTTCACATGCACTAGTAGCGGCTTAGATTCCAATGAATTCAAATTGATGAGGGAGGGTGTTGTGATCCCAAGTTGAGTTAGGGAGTTAAGGAAGTGGGCAAACCTCCTAGATTCTCTCCTCACTATCTCCATCGAGCCCCTACATAGTAAATACCTAAAAGATTCTCCATTTTCCTGAAATTAAACCACATTAGGCCACATACTATGAAAAACACCTTTTAATCTTCTTACTAAGCATAATATAACCAAAAATGTGAATTAATGTCATAAAATGATATTTTAAGGCTGGAGGATGGAATCGTGATCTTCACAATATACCTATTTATGGGATTCATCATCACCCCTCTATTGAAGGTGTTGCTCATCCTTTGAGCAACTTAGTCATCCATGTGAAGCTCTCTCATGACCCTGGTGGCCTCTCTGACATCCCAAGGCACCGCAAATGTTCTTGCTTCTTGTGGTAAAATACTACATTTTTCTCTATCTCATTCCATTCCTGATACTCTTATGTTTTGTCCCTTCCTTCCAGTAAGGCTAGAAACAAAGGTGGCTTTATTTTTAGTCCTATCCTATGCATGACTCTCTTGTATAATGGTGTTTTCTCCGAGGCATTTTTTAGCCTTTAAGGAGAGTGGTATTATTTGACTTGTAAAATATGGGGTAAGGCATGCCATCTGCTCTGGAAGACTTGCAGACTTTCTGTTCCCAATAGTCTAAAGGTATTTTCAAAGTGTCTAATGGCTTGCTCCTAGTTTCAAAGTATCTGGGTATTAAAGTAAAATCATAGGATATGAGGTTATGATTGCTAATGATAGCCTTAGGGCTCACTAGCTCTGCTCTAATGTGCAAGGATTCCTTCTCCTCTTGTGTCATTGCATTTTTCTCCTCATCAACCCTTGTCTCTTCATGAGCCAACCAAGATGCTAAAGCCATGAGCTGCAATCTCCCAATCTGGAGTTGGGATCCCAAAAATTCAGATCTGTCAGAATGAAATTGTGCATCTATAATTCAACTAACTTTTCCCTGTCCTCCATACTAGTTTATTTACAAAACTCATTAAAATTCTTGTATTTTTGGAAGGTAAGAGTACCATATTGTGCTAGAATATTTATTTGGTACTACATCCACTATTATTTGATAAAGAGAGCATAATATTTTGAAGGTTTCCTACATTGCAAGGCTCCCATAGAGAGACTTGTGCAACGATGCCAAAAATTGGTGAGCCTTGCTATTGCATCAAGAGTGTTGCAACTCCTAAGGGATCCTCAACTCTATTTATTAACCTGGTTCATACAAACTTAGAGGTGACAATGTTATATGCACAATATATTGGATTCTACTCATGCCACCCTCAACTATGACATTAGATCAAGTTGTCAAGATACTATCCCTCCCACTTGTCTGCGATGAAACCTTGATTATGAAAGTATAACTGGAAAACTTATTCTAACTATGAAAGAATAACTGCCACTTGTTCAATTTGTAGACATTAAATAACTTTTCATGAAGGGGAAAGAAAGCTAATATACTTTCAGAAGGAATACTACTCTACTTTGCATCATTTATCAAACTAATCATAGAATTACATGTATCATATATCTACTCAAAATTGTTGAAAAATAAAAAATTGAACTTGTAAATTGCATGTAATTGAAAGACTAATTCTACTCTATTTTTGCAGTGAGGGAAAAAAATGGTTAGGGTGGTCTAGGAGTCTCTCTTGATCATGAAATAAAATCTAAGGGCCATTATTCATCCTAGTTAAGCTAAGGTTGAAGTGGGGAGCAAATCTGGTGAAGGAAAATAGTTCTACAGGCATGCTACAGGGGGTCCTATAATGCTACAAGAGGACCTGTAATGCTACATGAGGGGTTTCGAGGGTGTTTTTAAGGTGGAGATGAAGTATTGAAGGCATGAAGAGGTGGATCAAGGTTAGGGACAGTGAAAGAAGGTTGGGTAAGCCACCTAGCCAAGCCCAGGACCTCTCATAGGTCTGTCTTGTACTAGGATGGATGCCCATAGTGTCCTAAAGTTACAAGGTAGGGTGACTATGGAAATAGAGTTTTGGAGATAGGCTTGAGAGATAGGGAGAGAATATGGAGAAGTCCAATATGGGGGTGAAATAGGTGTTCTTCCCTGCAGAGTAACGCAACGTTACAATCAGTCACACACATTCATTCATTGATAATTAACACAATAATAATAACTATGATGGAAAATATGATTTGAATTTAAATAACATCTATTTTATGCTTCTAACATTGCTCAAGTCACTGAACTTTATTCCAAGCTACAGAAAGAAAATATACAGAAGGGAAACTAACATTCATCCATTTCCAAGAAATCATAAACAAAATACTTTTTACTAAGATTGTGAGTGCTTCCAACCATTCTCCCACAAGAGAGGTGATGCAAAATATTACAATCACATATTTTTTTTATAACTTAAACTCTACTGAAATGAAAGAAATCTATGAAATGCTTGAAGTTAATAACAAAAAAAAAATACACAAGAGGGAACTAAACCACTGGGTTGGGCCCAAACCCAAGGGTCTCAACCCTTATAAAATAACTCAGATGCAGCTTAGTAACCATCTTCTGATTATCATAAACTAAATTCTTCTACATCAGATAAAATTTCTAAATGTTAGTGTCAAGCTCCGAGCTCAATAGCTACACCTAGCTAAAAAAAACTTGGAATCTTCTTGAGCTCTTCATATTTTTTATTTATACAAAAGGGTAGCTGATAGAAGCTCCCTGGAAAATAGGTGTGATTTCCTATTCGATCTTGAAAATAGTGGATCATGTCCTTCTTTAGCTTCACTTGCACTAGTAGTGGCTCAAATGCAATGAATTTGAATTAATGAGGGAGGGTGTTATTATCCCAAGATGAGTTAGGGAGTTAAGGAAGTGGAAAAACCCCCCTAAATTCTCTTCTTGTTGTCTCCACCAAGCCCTTGCATAGTAAATACCTAAAAATTCTCCATTTTCTTGCAATTAAACCACATTAGGCCACATACTATGAAAAACACCTTTTACTCTTCTTATTAAGCATAATATAACCAAAAATGTAAAGTAATGTGAGAAAATGATAGTTCTAAGGATGGAGGATGGAATCATGATCTTCACAATATACATATTTATGGAACTCATCATATATGTCATAGGGTTGTAATATGAAACAATCGTAGTTTTCCAAAGAAATATATAATGGAAAAATATTTGGACGACTTGAAAATTTGCCAAAGCTAACTTTTTTATATGGGTGTACTTGATTTCGGTATAATTGAGATTTTGAATCAAATAATAGATGTGATGTTTTGTCCCTACATCATATTCTTGGACCAATACCATTTAAATGGTATAAATGGAAACAACGAGATACATGAAATAGTTGCGCTGGTAATCAGGGGGATATAATAGAGATGCCTGAATCAATACATTTTTCAAGGCATCAAACACCTTTTGAGAAACTTTGTCCCAATGGAAGGGAACCCATTTCTTAAGCAAGTGAGTGAATCCTTTGGTCAAATCAGCATAATTAGGGACAAACCTCTGCAAAAATTTAGCCTTCCCTTGGAGTCATGGAAGAAGGTGCAGGGAAAATGATGATTGCCTGAACTTTCAATGGATCGATACGAATTCCATGTTTTGAAATTACAAAACCGAGAAGTCGACCATAACTAATGCAAAACACACATTTGTTAGGATTAAGTCGAATATTATAATGTCTACATCGTAAAAAAATGGCCCTAAGATGCATCGAGTGATCAGCCCGATGTTTAGAGTGAGCAGGGAGATCATCCAAATAGGGTTGCACGATATTTTTAATGTCATGGAAGGCATTATCCATTTCCCTTTAAAACTTAGCCCCAAAATTATTTAAGCCAAAAGGGAGTTTAAGTAAATGTACTCTAGGGACAGATAAATGCATTTTAAAGTTGATCCACTAGGAGAGTGTTGATTTGATTATAGCTGGAGAAACCATCCATAAACGAATATATCTCGTAGCTGACATAGTGATCAACGATCTATTCGATGAACGAGGTCAGGTAATTGTTCTTAAATGGAAAAACACGATTTATGTCTTGATAATCGACACATACACAGATTGTTCCCCATTTCTTGATGACAAGAATGACGTTTGACACCCAATTAGTCAAATGAATGGGGTATATGAAACCATCTCATAGAATTTTTTTAAATTCAACTTTAATCCCAAAAACCTTCTTGGGATGAACCAAATGGAGGTGTTGCGAGACTGGTTTAACATTAGGATATGTTTTAATATCATGCACCACTATATTTGGGCCGATTCCTGGAATTTCCTCATAAGACCAAGCAAAGACTTCTCGAAACTCTTGGAATATGGATTTACAGGTATTAATCTCATCCAAATAACAAGACGCATTGATGTGTATATTCTCAAAAATACCCAATTTAATTGAGATATCAAGAGGTATCGTCTCTTTGATAATCGAGAAGCTCTTTTTAGAATCGAATTCATGAATAGAAACAAAACTCATAGGAAACTCAACGATATTGGGTATATATAGGTCACTAAGATTATCATCAACATAATCTCATAAAGAGGAATGATGGTGATGATCGTCCCACGATGCATCTTATGGCATCATGATCTCCATGATGCTCTCATCTATAAGAAACATGTGAGAGAAAATATTAGAAGACGTGCCATAATCCAATGAACGATCGATCCAATTAATAGAAGAGGAAATATTGGAACATGCCACACAAATTGAATAGATGGCTTCGTAATCAAACTTAATGGGGTTAAGCAACATTTGGTTGCCAAAAATATGGATGCTAGTTTCATCTGGTACAATCCAAGGATCAATTGGAATAATAGAAGATGATATCACATTGATATAAGAAACTAAAGGGGAGATGTTGGGAATCAAAGGAAGAGGAAGAGAAAATTTTCCCATGAGAGAGGAATCCTTAAGTAGTCCAACCCCGACATGCTGATAAGGGCGTAGATTTTCCCCTACAAGAGGGACAATTCTTGTAAATTGAGAATCATAAGAAAAGAAGGTGAGTTGATCAATGGCTATGATCCTTCCTTTATGGGTAAATATGATCATACATTAGTAAGTCAAAACAACAAAATCCATGGCATACACCCACGTGCGACCCAACATAATATTATAATCAAGAGGTATGTCAATAATTTCGACTTCTATGGATACAAATTTACCTCCTAATTCTACTTGTAAGGAGTTCAAAATACGACAAGTTTTATATGTTCATCCATCAAAATATTTTAATATGGTCACTGCTAGACTCAATTGAGTAGAACCAATCGCTTTCTAGCTAGACAAAGACATAATGCAGGTTGAGGCTCCCTTGTCTACAATAGAATGATGGATGTTCTTACTATAGACAGCAACTTGGATCACAAAATCATATTGAGCCTGAAATCGAGAGGAATAGTTCTCATGATTGAAAACGATTAGGTTGGAATCCGAAGGATAAACACATCCGATAGAAGAAATCAAAGCCTTCTTTTGGGCAGGGTAGTTTTGCAACACCTCGAGAGTTGACATAGATTATGGAGACTAATCGAAGTCTTCAACTATAATTTTAAGCATCTATCGCACGAGGGTTGAAAGTGTATTTAGGAATGACATACTTTAGAGGATTAATACTTAATTATGTAGGAATTGCAGGTAGAGTGGGATCCGATGGAGATGATGTCAAACTGGTAGGTTGATCAATATCATGTCTGTCTAGAGGATTCACATAACCATAGTATTTATTTTGGGTAGTCACCATAACATCATATTGAGGATTTGTGGATGAAAGCATTAAAACTGAGTTAGACGATGTAGGGTCCCGAGCAACCATGTAAGTCTCATGATTGGGAAACAAATTGGTCAACATAGCGGGTGAAGCTGAAGATTTCATGAATTGGTTCACTTCTGCCTAGTGAGGACAGTCATGAGTGAATTTATCCTTATTATAGATCAAACATGGATAACGAGGCTTACGTTTGTCATTATAGGAATGACTAGTTTGTTTACCCTATGGAGGAGAATCAAAATCATTTTCTTCTTCTTGAATTTACCTTTATTCTTACTTCCTAGTTGTTGTTCAAATTTGCCTTTATTGGAATGATTGAAATTTATCTCAAAAGTAGAAGCCGCAGGAGGATTGGATGGAGGGTTTTGGGCAGATGCGGTAAAAGAAACAATAGATGGTCTACTCACCATCTGGGAGTTGGAAGAACCAATCATGTGACCAGCAACATGTGATTCTTTACCATGAGGTTGAGGAATAGTGTTTGAAGGCCTCAGAGCATTCTATATCTTATCATAAAGCGTGACTGATTGGGCATAAATAATATCCAAATACTGCGCACAAGAACTCACTTTCTCTTTGGTCACAACTCCACCTTTAGCCACATATTATTTTATAGGTGACAAGAGAGACTTAGTAAACCATTCCTCTAACAATTGATCGGGAACATATGTTTTAACCAACCGATGAGAACATTGCCACTCATGAATATGATCTAAGATATGAGTGGAATCAAATTGTTTGGAATTGGTTAAAATTTCTGTTCCAATCTCATATCGGATGGGTAACTGGAAATATAGGTAATTCAATATATCATTTAACTATGGTACCAATAAGCATACGTTGGAAAATATGCAACTGAATGGATTCATAATTAAGGGAGTTTGAATAACACCAAAAATGATAAGTTATCACATGCGTGGAAGGGTCTTCTCTAGGATTCCCATTGAATTTTGGGATATCAAAAGGAAATTTCAAAATATTTCTTCTTCTTGCCTTTAAATTTCTTCTTACTTCTTGGTTTCTCTTGAGATTTTCCTTTATTGGATTGAATGAAATTTATCGTAGAAGTAGAAGCCACAGGAGGATTGGATAGAGGGTTTTGGGCAGATGCGATAAAAGCAACACCATATGGTCTACTCGCCAACTCGGAGTTGGAAGAACAAATCATGCCATCAAAAACATGAGATTCTTTACCAGGAGGTTGAGGAATCATGTTTGTAGGTCTCAGAGCATTCGATATCTTATCATAAAGTGTGACTGATTGGGTATAAAAAATATCCAAATACTGCGCACAAGAAATCACTTTCTCTTTGGTCACAACTCCACCTTTAGCCACATCTTCTTTTACAAGTGACAACAGAGAATTAGTAAACCATTTTGCTAACAATTGATCAGGAACATATGTTTTAACGAACCGACAAGAACTTCGCCACTCATGAATATGATCTGAGATATGAGTGGAATCAAATTATTTGAAATTGGTCAAAAGCTCTATTCCAGTCTCATATCGGAAGGGTAACTGGAACTGTGTGATAATTGTAGTGGCTAAGGAACTGAAATCATGAAAAGAAGCTTTAAGTAATTCAATATACCATTTAGTTGCAGTACCTGTAAGCATACGTTGGAAAATATGCAATTGAATGGATTCATCATTAAGGGAGTTCCAACAACACAAAAAATGATAAGTTATCACATGCATGTAAGGGTCTTCTCCCTGATTCTCATTGAATTTTGGGATATCAGAAGGAAATTTGGTAGGAATTATCATCCACCAAGGAGAATGAGAAATGGGGGCATTCGTGAGCCGAGTCAAATATGGAAGTTTAAGAGTGGCCATAAATGACAACTGTTTGTTAAAATCCAAAGGAGGATAACCTAGATAAGATGGGATAGTCTGAGAAATAGGTATTTGTGTTCCATAATAAGGAGGGTTATGATAAAGAGGAACCTAGGTACCAGGATGAGAAGGATTCTAGGTTCTAATAAAGAGGAACTTGGGTGGGGGTTGTACCATACCATATGCAGTTTTTCTTATTGAACTTTGAGGAAAAATTTGTCCGAGTTGTTGAAACTGTAAGGTACCCTGTAAAGGTTGAGTAAGAAGGACTTGGGAGGTACGAGATACGATGGGAATAGATTGAGTCACAATAGAAACCTGTAAAGGTTGGATTACATTGATTTGAGCTTGTTGGGGTTGTTGTGGTCCTAGTGATTTGATCTACTGGCATACCAAATGACCAGGCAACATCAGAACCACTTTGGGATCTCAGGATCTAACCCTCCTGGATCCAGAGAGGGATCTCTCTATAAAGGTAAAGAATAACGTATCTTTAAAGTTCAGTTTAAGGTATTAGGCTAGTTATAGAGCACAAGGGTTTTAGTTTTGTTTGTTTGGTTGGGAAGCATTGACAGAAGGGTTTAATACAAGGTAGAGGACTTGAGTAGTGAAGGATTTTTGGCAATGGGGAGATAATTCAAAGAGAATATGAATCCATTGGGCAATGGGGTCATAAAAGGGTTTACCTGCAATTCAAATATCCAAGGCTTTCAAAGGGCTAGTCATCTAAAACAGAGGATCTCTTAAGATGATTGTATGAGATGAAACAATAAGGAAATGAATGGGAATAACAAGGAAAACCTTCCAAGGTGACCACTTTGGAGTAAGTCAAGGGATAGGGCATACCTTATACCTCTATGATCAATACTCCTGATGGGGCTAACTCTAAAGACAACAATCCAGCAGTCCTCCTGACTACTTTCAAACAGTAGAAAACACTTAAGTTCAAATGTAGAGTGAAGCCTAAGATCAAAGAAAGACTTTTAACCTTCTCTGCTTTTGACATTCAACTCAAAGGGATCTTAGAAGTTAACTGTTGGAAAGGGAAAACTTAGGGGACAGGGCTAATCTCTAAATCTCCCTATTTTCCTATTCTTTCAGTTGAAATAGACAAGAACATCTAAGAAACAAACTCTAAATTCATACATCAGTAAGCATGGGAAAACCAACTCTTTAACTAGTTAAATTATGTTGAATTTGTTCTAAGATACACAAGTAGTAGAAAACATAAGCCAAAATTACTTACAACAGTATATCCTAAGCCAAAATTATTGTTTCTTATCAGATAAAATGAACATAATGTAACACAGAGGGAAAACAACAACAGAGAAGAGACACATCACCAATGGCTTAGATCAGGATCCGATGAACATGCTTCTCATATTAGTAGAGCAAAACCAGTCACATACATTCTTGTCCAATAGTTTGATACAATCCAGAAATAATCTCCCAGCCTATTTACAACAACTACTCAGGGAACTCTAACTCAATAAACAACTTACAATCAGTTAATTTCCAACAACCAACAACATTTTCAATGTATTTTTCATGGGTTCTTATAGGTGAATGAGGGATAGTAGTGGTAGATAGGACTTAAATGATTCATTAAGACAGAGGGGAAGAAGTATTCGAATGCCCACTCTGCTTAATGGTTTTACATTAACTGTGTGTACCCTTTAGGTGACTTAGGAGTCTTTGTCAGGTTGAAAATAACTCTAAGGGTATGTTTTTTGAAATACTTTCCTGGCTGTAGTACTTTGTTTAATCCTCTGTGACAGGTAAGATGGATAATCAGGCTTTCAGGTCTTCCATGCTATGCAACCAATGCACTGACAGTTTAGGAAATTCTGTCAGAATAATAACTGTTATGGGACTCGATGAAGAATGGAGAATGGGTAGTAGGAATTGGTCCTTTCTTCGGTAAAAGGAATGTTCTGCTGATATATCTTCTGCATTGCTTTAATCACTGTTTTTCATTTAATGTGTGCTTTAAACTTCATTAAGCTTCCTTGATATTCTTTACGGTCTTTGAACTGCGTCTTTGTCTGTAACTGTGGATTAGGCCTCAGATACAATGCGCTAATCCCCTTAATCCTTTAACTTTGATTCTCTACAGTGATAACCTTGGTGTCTGAGGGTCCGGTCGTGTGAAAAATGGTCATATTCCATTGTTTGAGACATGAAACATATCCCTGCTGGCCCCTTTTGATTTTAATTATGCCACAAGGTCACCACCCTGAGCATTTTTGTCACTTTCGTGACTGTGGGGTAAACTGGAAAGGGCCATCATCAAACCTACAATACAACACAAACATGTTAAGAAATCCTGCGAATTGGGTTAAACTACTTTTCAAAGGCTTAGCTGGATGGCGAGGAGCAGTGCGGATGGTGATTGCAGCATAAAAACGGGAAGAAAACCCTGGCAGAGCAGCTAACTAGGTCCAATGGAGGTCTGGGTGTGATGAGGGACGTGGACCGTTAGATCAGGATAATCTACGGTGGAGATCTCTCAATGAGCATTTTCGGAGAGAGGTGGAGAGCAAATGAATGAGATCGTGATATGATATGGACCGTTCGATCTTAGAGATCGACGACGGGGATTAAAATCGAAAGCGACGTTGCGGAGGGCAGTGGTATGGCACGAAACCGAGGATGGTTTTTGTGTAAAAAAATGGGGGGAGGTGGTTTGGGATGGATGGAGTGCGATTCCATACACTAGTCGACACGTGGATTTTCAATACCACCCATTTCGCAAAATTTTGAAACGTTAAACCTCGGGCACTAGGATTTTGCAATATGAAGTATATGTCGCTGGATCGTAGGGTGTTGATCGGACGGTGTGGGTCGCACGCGATAGGCACAGAGATGCAGGGGTGGAAGACATGGTGGGCCATGCAGTGACACGCGATGTTTGTCGCGTAGCAGGAGGAGGTCGAGGGACTAGGTGATGCGACAGCCGTAGATCTTCTCAGATCAACGGCCCGGATTACATCGCATGATCGGGGGGTTAATTATAAAGCAAAACATGGTTTTTTCGAAAATGGAAGGACTGAAGGCAGAAGAAAAGGCGCGGGGGTGAGGTCACGTGAAGAAAGGGGCTAAAAGCTATAAGCCCTCGGGGCTAATAACCTAAATGCTAAGAGGACTATTTTAAGGCCTTTTGAAGGGGTTTTTAAGCCAAACGAGGGTTCCGATAAGGCTAAAAATAGGGTTTTGACCTTATAAAAATGATTTCACAAGGCTTAACGGGAATATTGGAAGAAATGGGGCTTAGAGGATAGAAAGAGGTTTTTTGGAAAATGGAGGAAAATGAGTGAAAGTGGGAAACTCAGAGCCCCTTTAAAACAACCTTTTTGGAGAATCAACAGGATTTTTTGAGGCTAGTTTGTGGAAACAACAGTGAAGATGTTCTCAAAGAGTAACAAAACACCACAAGGGTTCAAGAACTCACAATTTAGCAAGGGAATTGTTTCTTGAAGGCTAAAACAGATTTAGCCACCTTTTTGCTTTGACAAATTATTAAGGGTGGCTAACAGGGGTATAAATTGATAAGTATTAATTTGAGATGCAGATGGTGTAGGTTGAGAATGTAAAAATATACTCATAACCAAACCAGGTTGGATGGAAAAAGTAGGTTTCCAAACATTAGCAATCAAACCAGGATGATGTGGATTTATTAAAGGTTGAGCACTAACTTGTGGTATAATGATGATAGGTTTCCCCACTTCCAAAGGAGGAGAGGATGATGGAGGAAACTTCCCAGTAGATGAGGGCTACCCAACATATGGAGAGTTGGGTTGTTGAAGGTTTCCACTAATATAAGGACCAAACTACTTCTCAACTCTAGGTGTAGGTGGAGGATAAGGGAAATACTATATAGTACTCATTAGATAAGTTCCAAATGGAATTACAGAAATATATTTCATGGGAGAGGTCCAAGGAATGGATGCCGCATTAGAGAAGGTACCAGACATCCACTGATAACTAGGTGGGACGGACGAGCCACCATATAGATGATCAAAATTGGATCAAGGACCTAAGGATTAGCTCAAAATTCAAAGTTACAGGATTGGGTTGAAACTAGGATGGTTACGTAGGTCTCATCTTCCTGATTCTATCACCATGAACGGTTCGAACAATAGACATCGTATGAAGAATTTATTGCACTTTGAATGCCGAGTGGGTTAGGCAGAGTGCGGAGGGGCCAACCCTCCTCCCATGGAACCTCATCACATGACTAATGTGGGAGTTTAATGTTAAGCGTGCTTAAGGAGCCTAATCCCAGGTTTAATATTTAATTAAACTTTAGTTAAGTGGAGTTTAATATGGTGGAGATTCTGGAGGCACTCCAAAATTTAGGGGGACTTCCACTTTTAGTGGAGTTAACTCGCAGTTGCCCCACATTTAGTGGAGGAAATTGGCACAAAGTTGTTTTGGTCATAACTCACTCAATATTCGACCATTTTGAGAGTGTGAATAGTCAATTTCAACTAGCTTGGACATTATAGAGCTAATGGAGTGGGTTGTAGAGCCTTAAGAGAACTCCTGAGTAGGTGTTTGCTTCAGAGAAGTTCAAGGGGCCACTAGGGCCACCAAGGGGTAACAATAGTTTGAGGCCTAGCTAGGGGAGCTAGAGGCCTTATTCAAAAATCCAATAGTTAATTTTGGATGTTACAGATGTTATTGAACTAATGGTATGGTTTTAAGAGCCTGTAGAGGAATTTTGAAGGCTGATATGCTTCAGTAAATTTCTAGGGGCCATCAGTGCCAGCCTTTGCCAGCAGTAGTTCGGGGCCTAGCCAGGGTAGCTAGAGACCTTATGAAATGAACCAATAGTCATTTATGACTATTTTCATACTTATGAATCCATTGATGGATTTTTCAAAAGTTTTTGAGGACTTATAGAGGTCTAGAACCCATCAGATAATTTTTCAGTGACCCTAGTGCCAAGGGGGTGCCGACAGGTGTTTGAGGCAAAATCGGAGCAGTCGGAGGCCATTTTCAATGAAAAATAGTCTATCCTAACTATTTTTTGCATTATGAATCCAATGAATGGATTTTCAGAGCCATTTGAAGACTTCTAGAGCTCGAAAATTTTTAGTGAAGTTTTGGGCAGCCTAGGGCATACCATGGAGAAGGCCTAGTTTGGGAATGCAGAGGTCGTTTTGAGCAAATGATCAGTCCATTTTTGGTGTCTGATGTGTGCTGGAGATAGTAGGTGATGTTTTAGGGAGAGAAAAAGAATTCTTAAGGAGTTAGTGCCAAGGAGAAGCTTGGGGTAGCTCAGAGCACCGATAGAAGGAATCAAGTCTAAGGGAGCATAGATCTATTGACAGAGTGATGAAAATAATGACAGGGATATATATTGTATTCTAAGCCCTTTAGTTCAGTTCATTATCCATTGGAGTTAAGTGTGGAACTTGTAAGAGAAAATTTTCCATAATCCCAAAGAGCCAAGTCAAGATGACAAAAGCTCAAGGAGCGTAACCCACGATTTTCGGGTGAACTCCTATATTAATTTTGTCATTATGTGTGGATGTTTTATTGATGTATTATCTTGTTGTTACACATTTTTAATTTCAGAAATAACAAATGGACTTAAGAAACTTAAAAAGTTAAAAATCATACACCTATTTCAAGTAATAATTCCGCAAAAAGTCAAGTACAAGCTAGATCTTTTATTTGTTTAACTGAGTGGGAGGTTCTTGAAAATCATAACAAGTTATCCAACCCATTTTTAGATCAGGTTGGTATCATATCACTTGGTTTCTTGATTTAAAGAGCAATAGATTTTTTGTTTGACTTGAAATATGTTTAAAAAGTGCAAAAGATTGATTGTTTTACTGTTTGCAAACTGACTGTTGTTTAAGTTTGCTAGAGGTGAAGGGAAAGCTACAGATAGCTAAGTCCAGGAGAGGACAAGAAGGAAGAAAGGGTTGAAGGCATCTTCCGTACCCAAAGGACCTCAACGCAACCCTTGAAGCAGAAAAGGGTTTGTTGTTTGGCTGCTTGAATAAGAGCTTGTCTCTATAGCCTTTTTGTTCAAAAGCTTTGTCATTTGTTTTGAAAGCTTTGTGAACTTTGTTGAAGTTATTTTAGTTCATTTTCATGATGAAAAATTCTTCCAGTGAGGTTTACAAATCCTCCTCCTTCATAAGATTCTTCGATGAAGACATGAAGCGTGACTTCTACATCTTGAAGGACATGGTGCATATTCTGTTTGAAGATAGAAGAGAAAGCATTGAACTTCATGAGCAATTGTTTGCTATGAAGCAAGAGAAAGAAGAAATTCTTCAAAGATTGCATGACATGGAGATGCAGCTCAACCAAGCCCAAGAGGCTTTGACCAAGAACATGCATGAAGAAGAGGTAATTCACTCTAATTTGTCTTCAATTTCCTCATCAGAAAGTTGTGTTGGTTCATTTGAAAAGCACACTAGAGGTATAAAGTCCAAGTTAATGTTTAAAATGGGCTATGAAGGCAAGGGTTTAGGAAAACATAGATAAGGCATGGTTGATCCTAGTTTGGTTGAGGAACGACCTAAGAAATTTGGTATTGGTTATGTTCAATCTAATGGTGAAGACTCCAAAGCCATGAAGGCATGTGAGGCGACTTCAAGGAGAAATTTTGTTCCAAGTTATAATACACAAAAATGTCAAGTTTGTTTTCAATTTAATTGCCATTGTTTGAAGCCTATGTTACAGCAAGAGGATTCTAGACATGCAGCTTATGGCGAGCATGCGAGTTCAGACAATTTTCAAGACAAGAACAATGATGTTAGTCTACAAGAGAAAGCTGGAACCTCTACTAGTTCATCTCCTCAAGAAGGAAAAAAGGATGGACATGAAAAGCAACATGTGAGGTATAATTTTTCCCACAGTCAAGTTGATTATGTTTCTGCAAGGCATGACAATTTTGCATGCTTAAATGGAAGAAAGAGTTGATGTGCATATTGTGGTCGGTTTAACCATGATGTTTCGAGATACTAGATGAGGAAGAAGGCATACAGGAAATAGATGAAGCAAAGGAAACTTGCAAAGAAGGTGCATAAGACTTGCACACATTTCCAGAAGAGGGGACATGTTGTTTCCCAATGTTGGACATTGCATCCAACTAATCGTCCCAAGCATTTGAGGCAAGAGGACAGAAATATTGGTGAAATTGGAACCAAGGGTTCCATCATTGATGTGAGAAAGGATGTTTCACATGAAGAAGATTTGCAGCAGCAAAATTCATCGTGGAAGTGGCTTGGTGAGAAGTGGTTTGACTTCTTGACACAGTAGTACATATATTCATTTGTACATATGCAAATTTCAGTTTTGTATGCATGTATATATGTTATAATCTCATGTTTGTTTAAGCCACCTTGGATCGATGATCAAGGCAATGATGTTCAGCTACTTTCTGTAAATTTCTCGCTAGAAATTTCTGAGTGAGTGCAAGGAAGACAGTTCTTGATAGGAGGACAAGCACATCCAGGAAGGGAGGTGTCGACTACCTTCGAGTTGTGGTTCAAAGGCACTAGCCATGCAAGGAAAGTGTATGGATGTTGAAAATAAGAGGGTGTTGTACTCTAATCTACTGTACATATGAGTATATCAGTCTTTTGGGGTCCAAAATATTCCCAATGGGGAGGTGCGATTGGAACTGGATTAAGGACCTAAGGATTAGCTCAAAATTCAAAGTTACAGGATTGGGTTGAAACTAGGATGGTTGCATAGGTATCATCTTCCTTATTCCAGCACCGCAAATGGTTCAAAAAATGGACACTGTATGAAGAAGTTATTGCACTTTTAATGTCGAGTGGGTCTAGCGGAGCGTGGAGGGGCCAACCCTCCTCTCATGGAACCTCCTCATGTGACTAGTGTGGGAGCTTAATGTTAAGCACGCTTAAGGAGCCTAATCTCAAGTTTAATAGTTAATTAAACTTCAATTAAGTGGAGTTTAATATGGTGTAGATTCTGGAGGCGCTCTCAAATTTAGGCGGGCTTCCACTTTTAGTGGAGTTAACTGGCAGTTGCCCTACATTTAGTGGAGGAAATTGGGGCAAAGTTGTTTTAGTCATAACTCACTCAATATTCGACCATTTTGAGAGTGTGAATAGTCAATTTCGACTATCTTGGAAATTCTAGAGCCAATGGAGTGTGTTGCAGAGCTATCAGAGAAATTTTGAGTAGGTTTTTTCTTCAAAGAAGTTGAGGGGCCACTAGGGCCACCAGGGGGCAGCAACAGTTTAAGGCTTAGCCAGGGGAGCTAGAGGCCTTATTCAAAAATCCAATAGTCAATTTTGGATGTTTCAGATTTTATGGAACTAATGGTGTGGTTTTTAGAGCCTATAGAGAAGTTTTGAAGGTTGATATGCTTCAGTAAAGTTCCAAGGGCCATCAGTGCTAGCTTTTGCCAACAACAGTTCGGGGCCTAGCCAGGGCAACTAGAGACCTTATTGTTGAGATTGCAACAAGATGATGAACTTAGTGAAAAGAGTCGCCTTCACTAAGTGGGCCCGCAGGCTATTTTTGGCACAAGTCTATTTTTAGACATGTCGATCATATTCTATGAGTTGCAGGATGCTATTTGTGGATGGTTGGTCAAGTTGGAAAACATAGATGGACTTCTATTTTTAGACATACTGGGCATAATCTATTTTTAAATTTCCAGTCTAAAAATAGATATGTCGAATATTATTAGCTCTTAATAATATTTGGACTATAAACATTATCTTATTCTCTTGGAGCACTTCAGTTAAGTGCACAGATGTGGCACAGGAGCTGACAGAAGGAATTACGCTATTCCCGAGGGTTAAGTGGAGCTATTGCATGGATACTTCAGTTAGAACTCATGTGACAGAGTTTGGTGGAGTTGATTGAGGAAGTTAGTGGAGTTGTATTCAGTTTAACTCAGTTAA
This sequence comes from Pinus albicaulis, assembly GCA_034641835.2. NCBI lineage: Eukaryota > Viridiplantae > Streptophyta > Pinopsida > Pinales > Pinaceae > Pinus > Pinus albicaulis. The sequence goes on from CM076578.1 coordinate 522,512,054, forward strand.
ACATAGTTGAGCTAGTTGTATCTAGTCTAACCGATTGATACACTAGTGAGAGTGGTGTGAATTAATTATTAATTAATTCACTAATTATTAACTCATTAATCAACTAAATAATACATCAATTAACTACAGTGCATGGACAGTTTTAGTGGAGACCAGTGAAGAGGTAGGTGAAAGAGCAATGTGACTATCAGTTGTGACTATAGTGTTGCATGATTTGCAACACACAGTGGTTGGAGATGCCAATGAGGATTGCGTGAGCAAGGCTGGACCAATTCGAGTTCATTCAAAGCCATTCTTCAGCAATGATTGCGCAGTAGAGGCAAGCTAGCAGGTGGCAGAGATTGGAGCATGAGATTTGCTAGATCGGACCTGATTAGTGTGTAGCAATTGGAGATTGTACTGAGAGCTTGTGAGGAGCTTTGTATGATGATTGTTACATGATCTCTATGACATATAATATAAATATAGTTGGGGGTTTTCAGCTTTAATCTTTCCCATAAGTTACTGTGTTCATATGTGTGATTTTTTATGGTTTTAATGTGTGCATGCAATTGATTTTATTTACGCAAGTAATGATCAATAGTAGAAGAGATTTTGTATTGTGCATGAAGTCAAATAGTGTGTGATCAGGAGAATATCAGATGTATAACATATCATTTATATAATTTCTACATGGTATCAGAGGGATATTGATCATTGGATCAATTGCAAAGCATTGAAGCGGTTGAGTTTTGTGCTGGTGGAATTCGAATTTGCAGTAGTGTTTTCTTGGTGTCGAATTTGAGATGTCTTTTAACGGATTTCAATTAGAGTATGCCCTTGAAGGCATCTCAAATTATATTGCATGGAAGGATAGGATGGAGGCAGTGCTGGAGGATAATGGGTTGAAGGAGTTCATAGATGCAGAAATTCCAAAACCTGCTTCTAGCGATGCTGCCACACTTGACGCATGGCAAAAGAAGACAACAAAATGTCGAAGGATTCTGTTGGAAAGTGTGAAGGATCACATAGTGTCTAGCCTTCATGGTAAAGTTTCTCCATTCTTGATGTGGAAAGCTTTGACATACTTATTCCAAAGAAAGAGCGACCAGAGGAAGTTGGCGCTCAAGGATAAGCTCAGGAATATAAAAATGGAGAAAGGCGACAGTATACCCAAGTACCTCACAAAGTGCTTCCAATGCAGGGATGAGCTGGGAAGTGTGGGGTTACTGTAGATGACGAGGACTTGGTGAGCTTGGCTCTCCTTGGGCTTCCGAAGAGTTTGCATTCCTATTAGGACTCTATCAATGGTCAGGAGAAACTGCCAGGATGGGAGCGACTTTGGTCGGATCTTCTACAGGAGGAGATAAGGCAGAGTACCAAGGACGGATATTCATCGAAGGATGTAGATGAAGAAAATTGCGCTTTGGCTGCCAAAGAAAGGAAGGGGAAGGGAAAGAATAATGCTTCTCAATCCGGTGTGAAAGGCAAGAAGCAGGACATGTCCAAGGTGAAGTTCTTTCACTGTCACCAACACGCACATTACGCCACTAATTGTCCACAGAAGAAGAAAAATAAGCAGGTTGTTGGATCTGCAGTTGGAGAGGCCTTAGCCTCGTAATTTGAGCTAGATTTTTCGCTGATCGCATGCTTGGTCTCAAGTATGATGGGTTCAGTGTGGTTTCTTGACAGTGGTGCGTCTTTCCACATGACCGGAGACAAATATTTTTTTACTGATCTGGATGAGAAGGATCTTGGAGTGCACATCGAGATGGGAGATGATGGTAGATACAGTGCGACCAGTATCAGGACCATTTCCTTTGAGAGGGAGTCTGGTAAGCCCTTCGTATTGAAGGAAGTCATGCATGTTCCAGGATTGAAGAAGAATTTGATCTCTGTGGTGATGTTGGAAGACAAGGGATATGATGTTGTCTTTAGCGAGGGAAAGGCTTTCCTGCGCAGTAAGGAAACTGGTGAAACCCAAAGGATAGGGGTTCGAGTTAAGAACCTTTATCAATTTTAGGTAGATGGCTGCGCAGCAATGGCAGGCAAGGCAGAAGGAGTGGTGAGTCGGGATGAGGGTGAGCTATGGCACAGGAGATTGGGCCATCTTCACCATGGTGCTTTGAAAATTTTGCGAAAGAGATTTTCATTGTGCTTCAAAGGTACACTTGCGCAATCAGACTGCCAGCAAGGATGTACTTTGGGAAAATTTCAGAAAGCCACCTTTCAAGAAGGATAGTCGTGCCACGACGATCCTTGAGATACCCGCGCGTACGTGTGGAACTTTCTCAGTAGCTTCGACAACAAAGCACAGGCACTATGTGATATTTGTTGATGATTTTTCTTAGAAGTGTTGGATCTTCTTCATGCAGAAGAAGAGCGAGACATTCTCAAAGTTCTGTGAGTTCAAGGCACTGGTTGAGAAAGAATCGGGGAAGTAGGTGAAGGCTCTTAGGAGCGAAAATGGTGGTGAATTCATCTTTGGTGAATTCAAGGACTTTTGCAACATAGAAGGAATTCGAAGAGAGCTCATAGCGCCTCATAACCCACAACAGAATGGGGTTGCGGAGCGAAAGACTAGAACGATCTTGGGTGCTGCATGGGTGATGTTGCATGATCAGGGCCTTCCCATACACTTGTGGGATGAGGCATGAAATACTGCGGTTTATGTGCAAAATCGTTGTCCTCATAAGATACTTGGCATGAGTACACCCGAGGAGGCATTTTCTGGTAAGAGGCCTGATATTTCTCATTTGAGGATTTTTTGCCTACCCGTTTTACATTCATGTGACGAAGGATGCTAGGAAGAGCTAGAGCCGACCGTAGAGGTTGGGATATTTGTGGGGTACACAGAAACACCCCACAACTATCGTGTGTATTTTCCAGACAGTCGGAAGACTGTTGTGCAACGAGATATCAAATTTCATGAGGAGAAAGCCATGAAGTGTTCGCTTGAGAGGGGTCTACACTTGCATGCAGATGCGGAGCTATTAGTTCCTAAGGATGAGCCTCATGATGTGGATCAGCCACAAGAGGAAGTTCATGGAGTGGAAGAAACCACTCATGCAGCACCAAACATCAGAGGGCGGAAGCGCACTACAGAAGTTGAGCGACTAAATCTTGATGTAGAGAAGATTGTAGGAGCACCTACATCACAGCAAAGATAGAGACTTTCACCTGACCGATATACTGGATACATGGCTCTTATGAGCAAGTGTATCGTGACATAACCATCCTCTTTTGAGGAAGCTGTGGAGGACCCTGCATGGGTAGATGCCATGGTGGAAGAGTATGATTCGATTGTCAGAAACAATGCATGGGAGATTGTCCCAAGGCCGAAAGGGAAATCAGTGGTAGGTTCGAGATGGATCTACAAAGTGAAGCAAGTAGCTGACGGGAGTGTGGAGAAGTACAAGGCAAGATTTGTTGCCCGAGGCTTCTCACAGATTGAGGGGATCGATTATGAGGAAACCTTTGCACCTGTCGCAAGGTATTCTTCCATACGGACGATTCTTGCTCTCTCAGTGCATATGGGGTGGCACATTCATCAGATGGATGTGAAGACTACACTCCTCAACTAGAGTCATTGAGGAGGAGGTGTACATAGAGCAGCCAAAAGGTTTCGAGATCTTCAGCAGCGAGTCGCATGTGTGCAGGCTCAAAAAAGCACTGTATGGGTTGAAACAAGCACCTCGTGCTTGGTACACACGGATAGTCAGTTATTTCACCGGTCTTGGATTCACCAAGAGTGAGGCAGATCCGAACCTATACCAGATTGTGGTGGAGGGTAAGTTTTTTATCATTGTACTTTATGTATATGATTTGATTTTGGCAGGTGATGAACAGTTGATACTCTCATGCAAGGCTGATCTTGCAAAGGAGTTTGAGATGAAGGACTTGGGCCTCCTTCATTATTTCCTAGGATTGGAAATTTGGCGTCACAGTTGATGGATTGTTTGTGTCTCAAGGCAAGTATGCCTAGGAGATACTGGAGAAGTTCAACATGCATGGCTGCAAGCCTATCGACACTCCTCTTCCTGGTGGATGGAGGAAAGAGGATGCTACATCAACAGAGGTAGTGGATGCCACTGTTTACCGACAATTGGTGGGGTTGCTTATGTATCTAGTCAATACACGACCTGACATATGCTATGTTATTAACCAGCTTTCACAAGCTATGGTTAAGCCTACCAACCATGGCACAGACATTCAGATGAAGTGAAGCTGTGTGGCTTCATGGATGTAGATTGGGCAGGGAGCCCAACGGATAGAAAGAGCACATCTAGAGGGATTTTTCAGTATCGTTTCGACAACAGTTTCTTGGTACAACAGGAAGCAGAGATCCGTGGCACTCAGTTCAACGGAGGCTGAGTACATGGCAGTGTGTTTGGTTGCATGCGAGACTATATGGATGAGGAAGATCCTGGTCGGGTTGTTCGGTTCACACTTAGATCCTACTGTGATATATTGTAATAATCAGAGTTGCATAAAAATCTCGGTTAATCCAGTATTTCATGATAGATCTAAACACATTGACATCCGGTATCATCATATCAGAGATTGTGTGCAACGGAAGATCATGTTACTTTCTTACATTCCTACAGAGGATCAAGATGCTGATATCTTGACGAAGGCGCTCACCAGGAGCAAATTCGAATACCATAGAGGTAGGATCGGGGTGGCATATAATCCCTATCTTGTTGAGAGGGAGTGTTGAGATTGCAACAAGATGATGAGCTTAGTGAAAAGAGTCACCTTCACTAAGTGGACCCGCAAGCTATTTTTGGTGCAAGTCTATTTTTAGACTATGTCTACTTTTAGACATGCCGATCATATTCTATGAGTTGCAGGATGGTATTTGTGGATGGTTGGTCAAGTTGGAAAAAATAGATGGACTTCTATTTTTAGACATACTGGGTGGAATTTATTTTTAGATTTCCAGTCTAAAAATAGATATGTCGAATATTATTAGCTCTTAATAATATTTGGACTATAAACATTATTTTATTCTCTTGGAGCACTTCAGTTAAGTGCACAGATGTGGCACAGGAGCTAACAGAAGGAATTACGCTATTCCTAAGGGTTAAGTGGAGCTATTGCATAGAGACTTCAGTTAGAACTCATGTGACAGAGTTTGGTGGAGTTATTGAGGTAGTTGGTGGAGTTGTGTTCAGTTTAACTTAGTTAAACATAATTGAGCTAGTTGTATCTAGTCTAACTGATAGATACACTAGTGAGAGTGGTGTGAATTAATTATTAATTAATTCACTAATTATTAACTCATTAATCAACTGAAGAATACATCAGTTAGCTATAGTGCATGGACAGTTTCAGTGGAGACCAGTGGAGAGGTAGGTGAAAGAGCAGGTTGACTATCAGTTGTGACTATAGTGTTGCATGAATTGCAACACACAGTGATTGGAGATGCCAATGAGGATTGCGTGAGCAAAGCTGGACCAATTCAAGTTCATTCAGAGCCATCCTTCAACAGTGATTGCATAGTAGAGGCGGGCTAGCAGGTGGCAGAGATCGGTGCATGGGATTTTCTAGATTGGACCTAATTAGTGTGTAGCAATTGGAGATTTTACTGAGAGCTTGTGAGGAGCTTTGTATGATGATTGTTACATGATCTCTATGACATATAATATAAAGATAGTTGGGGGTTTTTAGTTTTAAGCTTTCCCATAAATTACTATGTTCATATGTGTGAATTTTTATGGTTTTAATGTGTGCATGCAACTGATTTTATTTCCGCAAGTAATGATCAATAGTAGAAGAGATTTTGTATTGTGCATGAAGTCAAATAGTGTGTGATCAGGAGAATCTCGAATGTATAACATATCAGTTATATAATTTATACACTTATGCAGTGAACCAATAGTTATTTCTGACTATTTTGATACTTATGAATCCATTGATGGAATTTTAAGAAGATTTTGAGGAATTATATAGGTCAAGAACCCATCAGATAAGTTTTCAGTGACCCTAATGTCAAGGGGTGCCGACAGGTGTTGGAGGTGAAACCAGAGTAGCCGGAGGCCATTTTCAGTGAAAAAATAGACTATCCTGACTATTTTTTGCATTATGAATCCATTGAAGGGATTTTCAGAGCCATTTGAAGACTTCTATATCTCAAGAAGCTACAAGGAAGGTTTGGGAAACCCAAGGCAAACCATGGAGGAGAGCCTATTTTGGAGATGCATTGCTCATTTTGAGAAAATGATCCGTCCATTTTTGGTGTATGGACCTGTGTACTGGAGATATTAGGTGTGTTTCAAGGACAAAAAAAAATTCTGAAGGAGTTACTGCCAAGGAGAAGCTCAGGGTAGCTCAAAGCACCGACAAAAGGAATCAAGTCTAAGGGAGCATATATGTGTTTACAGAGTGATGAAAACCCTGACAGGGATATAGATGGTATTCTAAGCCCTTTGGTTCAGTTCAGTAACCATTGGAGCTAATTGTGGAACTTGTAAAAGAAACTTTGCCATAATCCCAAAGATCCATGTCAATATGACAAAAGCTTAAGGAGACATAGCCCACGACATTCAGGTGAACTCCTAGATTAATTTTGTTGTTATGTGTGGATGTTTTATTGCTGCATTATCTTGTTGTTACACATGTTTAATTTCAGCAGTAACAAATGGACTTAAGACACATAAACAGTTAAAAATCATACACCTATTTCAAGTAATAATTCCGCAAAAATTCAAGTACAAGCTAGATCTTTTATTTGTTTAACTGAGTGGGATGTTCTTGAAAAGAATAAAAAGTTATCCAACCCATTTTCAGATCAATAGATGTGACTTTGAAAATGTTGAAAACATAGATGAGGATGCAACATTTGAAGTATTAGCCATAGTAGCAGACACGGGCTACAAAATCAAAGCGTATTCAACAAAATCCCAAAGAAAATTCCCAAAAGAAATTGTTATGAAGGTAAATCCTCTCTACGGACAAAGACGATCCCTCTAGCCCAAGAGTGGGTCTAGAAACAATAGGACAAACTATATTGTAGGTTCCTAATTATTGAATGAAATAAACGCGGTAGATAGACCTACCTGGAGTCCAACGTTGTCGTCGTAGTTGTTGTAGTGGTGGCCTCTCGATTCCTGCCTCGGAAAATCATGATCCGTTTGTAGCGATGCTTGGATACCTACACAAGATCAAAAAACAAGAGTAGCATATGAAATTACGAACTCATTCATAATTACTAACCAGTCAAGGAGGGTTAAGCATATTGCATCAAATAGAACACATCAACACAAAATGGGAACCAGACAATAGTTATACATATGTATTAAATAGAAGAAAGTGTTACAACCAAGTCTTGACGTCACAACCTCCTTCAGTGGGGTTCGGTTGAAGCATGTCTCAATGAATTTCAGGGAATATGGACGGGATGAAGGCACAAGCCTAAGCTCTCTCAATGAGGGACTCTTTCGTTCTATCTCTCCAGCGTTTATGCTATATTATCTTCAGTTTAGCTAGCTTCAACAGTGGAGGATGGCTATATTTATAGAGGGAAAGGAGGAAGTTGGGATCCCTACTATAGTGGAAGGGAGGCCTTATCCCTTGGGAGTTTTCCCCAAAAGGTGGAAACAAGAGGCCAAAGGAGGAAGGCTGTGGTTATTTAGTCGAACCACTCCCCATGACTCATCCACGAAGTTGTTGTGATCGAAACTTTGCCTCTATTTTAAAAAAAAAAATCCATAAACAGATTGACATGGGTGGCTAACTGAGACAGAGCGCCAGCTGGCGCGGGGCTAATGTTAATCTGCCTCATCGGTGTGAGGGCATAACTGGCTACCAGTGCAAAGGAAAAAACAAGAGTTTTTGGTGGTCTGTTCAGGAAATAGTCAACAGAAGGAATGTTAGACTCGTGATAAGGGATGTAATGATGGTATTTGCAAGGCATGACACTTTATTTTGACCACTAAAATGAGCCTCTAATGTGTGGTTATGGGGATTACAGGGATAGTGACAAAATGCTGTGTAACAGATGCCCCCTAAAGCATGAGGTCCGAGAGAGAGGAAGGGGTGAAATGCTTTATGAGAACGCTTTAGAACCAAACACCACTGTCGAAAGACCTGTAATGACAAGTACAACTGATATCTCTAAGACATGAACATGTGGCATGGGCTCAGCCATCCATAATAGAGTACATGTAAACTGAGATCCATGGTATGGATGCAGTCATCCAATAAAAAATTCATGTAATAAAGTCATGATAAATCATAGTATCCCGTAGCCTGTATCTTATCAGACAAAATCTAGGGTCTTATGCTCCATCTCGATCTGAACAAGTACAAATTTCAATCATGCGAATATGTGATATTATGTCGAACATGCAAGAAAAATCACTTGATTACCAGCCAATGATGAAAGTTGTTAACAGGCGCGAGATAAACCACCAATAATGACAATGGTTCTCAAGGTACAACAGGTAAAATCCATGGAATGTGAACAGTGAGCTGACATCGAACACCTACAAAATCACGCGATCGAAGGCTAATGATGTGGACTTATCATTGAATGCGAAGAACCTGCCATTGAGGCATGCAGGCTCCAAGGCACTGATAGGGAGTCTCTAGATCAACTTCCTATATAATGAGCTGAAGTCGACAGGAAGTGAGCTGGTCGAAGGAGGGCCATAATGTTTCCCTCATCATCGACACGAAACAGAGGAACATAATGATAGTGAATCAGAACCAACAGAGAATCAGAGGGAGGTTGAAAACTGCAGAGGCAAACTTCTCTTGAACATATCAACAACACGACTCTGGATTTGGAAATATTTGACATCAAGGGATATGAGGTCATGGTGACGTGGCAAAGAGTAGACGAGAGGTCAAAACAAATTACCCAAACCCACGAAGGCAAAGAATGATGAAATGATATGTCCCCAACCCAAAACGAATGCAGACGAGTGTCATGTTCAAGAGCGACATACTACCAACATAACTAATGACTAGTTCAATTTTCCCCACCATTTCTGGCGAGTAACCCAATTATTTTTTAAATAGGCTTGAAGTAGATAGCATATGCTTGTGCTGTAAGTTTGTCCTTCAGACAAATCCATCCTAGTACATTTTACGAGCCCTGGGAAGGAGGAACTCGATGAACGTCATGGCGACGATGTCCGATGTCATCAGGGTTTAACGAGTCTGACAAAGGAAGAACTCGACATCTTTTCATATTTAGAGAGTTTGAAAAGAATTAGAAAAGAAAACTCCAATATCTCCCTTTTCGTAAATAGTCTCTCAGATCCGAGAAGGTAGACAACAATATCTGAAAGAACCTCTTAGTCACGATTGGCTAAGGAATTCCTTTTTCTTAAATAATCTATCCCAACCCAAAAAAGGGGTAAATGTATACTAGGTAGATATCATTTCGCAGCCTTTTAACGAGTTAAAAACGACAAGAGTCTTGGCAATCTTTTCATGTTTTGAAAATCAGAAAAGAGCTGAAAGTTGACTCCTTCTGGAGGAACGAGTGGTATTAAGGGTAGCAACAGGTTCCGGTGATGGTGGAACTTCTTAGAACAAGATAAAATTCAAGAGGCTAGCTAATAAGACCACTCATTGCAGTGGTTCCTCAGGAATGGGTAAAACAATGAAGTGAAGGTGTATGATCGGCCAAGTAGATGGTGATGATGGAATGAGAAACCCAAGGCTCATCTAGGAAAATAGGCTGATAAAATGGAAATCACGAGAGGTAAAATGGGAATGATTTCATTTTTACACAAGCTTGAAATCATGAAACTTTGCTTGAAATTGGTTTCAATTTTATACAAGCTTGAAATAAAGATAAACTATGCTTGAGACTGGTTTCATTTTTACACGAGCTCGAAACGCGGATAAATTATGCTTAAAAAACAAGGAAAAATGGGCATGCCCCCTACATGGTGACTCAATTCGAGGTACATGCCCCCCAAGCTCCAGTCATATGAAAGGCAGATGGAGTGAAGGTTCAAATTACGAGATCAAGAGAAAGACTCGACTGGGATTTTATGAGATCGTATCAAAGACTCGAATTGAACAGGAATGTGTTTCATTATTTTAATGAGGTTGACACATTAAAAGAACTATCCTCGTGACCTAATTCATTTTTTAATGAGGTTGGCATAGAAGACGAACTATCCTCATGACATCTTGTTTCATTTTTTAAGGAGCTTGACACAAGAATCCGAACTGTGCTTCGAAGAACTTGTTCATTTTTTAAGGAGCTTGACACAAGAAAACGAACCATGCTTCGACGACCTTTCATCATGAAAAATAAGAGGTCATGGCTTCCAAGAGGTTCTCATCTGATGGGAGAACAACATCTCGGAAATCAAGACCTAATGCCCCCAACACATGATGCACAACGACAATATCATTGAATGTAAGCACGGGACAGGTAGCCACATAATTAAGTTTTGTTGGGGAAGTTACAACCCACGTATAAAGACCAGGAAGGGAGGATGGCGGGCCAGCTACCACATCAGGACCAAAGAATGAAAGCTGATCAATGGTCACGATCTGACCTTTGTGTGGAAAAAAAAGCACATGAAAGAGGGAAGAGACAAGTGCACCCATGGCGTAAGCATAATCATGCCCCAAGAGTAAATTGAAATCCAAGGGGCCTGGAACAACCATCACGTCTATATAGACGATTTTCCCACCCAAATTAATAGGCAACTTCGGAAGGATCCCTAACGGTTGACTGGTTCCTCTGTTAAAAGCCAACAGATTCTACGTAACAGGCACAAGCGATGGAGAACCAAAAGCTTGCCAAGTAGTTGAAGACAAAACAGTAACAGACGTGCCTTCATCTATAATCTTGCTTGGTATGACCACATTGAAGGCCTGTACCGTGATCTCAAATGGCACATAAGAAGGAAGGGGGTATCCCGCAAATCGACTCCAATCGAAGGAAGCGACCAAACTACTTGGAGGGGGGGCCATTGAACTGCGATGGTCATCCTCTGGTGTTACTCGAGCAAGAGGAGCATCCTCCTGGATTATAGACATGGGATCAGGAGGAGCAGATTCTTGAACTACAGGGACAGGAGAATATTTCTCCAAGTCCAAGGAATTTGAAGAAACAAGAAGAACGTGAGGGGGATGAGATCCACTCTCGATGGAAAAGACTTGATGAATCGCAGGCAGGATCAGATCGGTCGATTCCACGACCAAAGGTTGGTCAAGAATGGATTCGTGATTTTGAATTTCTAGGGGAGCAGGATTGGCCAAAGATGAATCTTGATCAATCATTGGATCAACTAGCGGAGGACTCAAAGAAAGCTTCTAGTAACCAACCAAAAGGCAAGGTGAAGAAACAGTAGGGTTGTCCAACACTCTCATGGCTTCATCCATGTATGGAAAAATGTGAATGGGATGATGCCCTTAACACAACTTACAGGGATTGGTAATCTTACCCTGTTTCTTATGAGTCTTATCATTTCTAGTTGAATATGTGCCACCAATATGACTTCCAGAAGCCAAAGGCAATGGCGGATAGATGTTGGACCATGCTTCAAGTACCTTGGGAATGCCAGGGCGGTCTCGAAGAAGATGGTCACCTTTGCACAACATGCAAGGGAATTTGACTTTTCGTGGAAGGTTGGATGGTTTATCAATGGAAATTTTCTTAGGAGCAACAGTTTCAACATTAGCCTCTTGCTTATCTGACTTCTTCTTCTTTGTCTTCTTCTTCTTCTTCCTAGCCACCTGGTTACTAGAATCCAGACTTTCACTGAGCGAAGTAGAAAAGGAGGACAAAGGAATAGGTGAAGAAGGGGAGAGGTCCACCTTAAAATCAACATGATGTTATTCAGGCGAAGGAGATGGTTGTACAGAGGTCGGAATACTCGATACCACTGAAGTCGAGAACAACCATACAGGAAAATCGACAGTTAACCCAGGAAGGGACAATGTTGCCATGTAAGGAGCACCAACATTCCCAAAAGTAGGAAAAGGACTAGGATTTCCTCCGGAGGGGATTCCTTGGTTGGTAAACTCTGGAAACGTTGCCATCGAAAACAACCCTAAAACAAAACACTAAGGAAGATAACTTTAACCAGGAATATTTCGTGGGCAGTTAATTTTGTAAGACACTGAAACAAAATTCTGTTGTTTTATATTTTAAGGGTTGAGAAACAGTCAAAAGGTGACTCTATCACTTTGAGGTTGAACGAGCGTGAAAGGACAAGCACTCAATGATCTTTTCACTTTTAGAGAGTCATGAAAAGATCAAAATGACTACTCAGGAAATCTAAACAAATGGGTGTACCAAGTTTTTGTGAACTGCCATATAGACCTTGGTGATCAAATGAAAGAGAAATGACCAACGACTTAACATACGTGCTGGTAGTCTCCCCGAATGTTGTGTTCGATGTATCACAGCTACAGGCCGGCAGACTCGGCTTCCTATGGATAAAGGATTGCAACCTATGAGGGTCTCCCTTTATATACTCAACGGTATGAGGAGCACAAGTCCGTACTAGTGCTGTCTAAAGCCAAAAGGTGAACGACAGCTACTAGGTTTTAAGAAGCCAGAACACGTCTCTAGCCTAGACCACTAAAATTTTTGCATTAGGTTCCAATGTTTCCTTATATTAATTTAATTGATTTTACCGTTGATCTTGAATTAAGTTTCAATTTCAAGGCCTTACCGAACGTCGATCTCAAATTCCCTAAATAAAAACTATATGTAACTGAACACCATTTTCCATTCAATGAATGCTAATTGCGAGAAGGATAGAGATATTTCAAACAATAGAAATCAAATGAAATCAAACGAAGAAAACCGCTAATGCATTTAATTCAATCAAGTGAAAACTAAAAAATTCTTTCCTAGTTAATCAAGCACTAGTTCTGCGAAAAAACTTTCCTTTTTGATGCAAACAAAAGAATGCAATTTTTTTTTTTTTTTTCAATAAAATGAAGCACACAATGCACTAATAATATGGAAAATCAAAACAAACACTAGTTCGAGGATTGTGAATGCAAAGAGATAAACCGAATGATCGATGAAAGCAACACAAACACAAAGATGCACTCTTCCAACCAAAAAGAAAGTTGTGAAACGATCCTGACAAGCAATGTGATCTATGCTTGGAGCAGCAAGAAGGAAAATCAAACGAAACCCGAAATGATCATTCAACCAGAACAAATGCTCAAAGGATAAAAAAGGACTAAACGCAATTGATCAAGAGATGTGACTGACAAGAATAAAAATTACTGGAATTCCAATCAGAAGGCTCAGTGAGCTAGGACACTCAGAAACCCTAAGGCCATAAATTGCACTGTTAAGTAAACATACATACAACTGAGAAAAACAAGCCTATGACAGTCAGAACAATCTCAACAAAATAATTGCAAATCAGAAATCCACCCAGAGGCAAGTAGAACTGACAAAAAACTCAAAAGGATAGTCAACCCAAATCCTACAGGATTCGGCATGAATGTAAGGCTGTAATCCATGCCAAATAGGGGTTAGCGCTAGTGCAACACAAGCAACATGCGCCAATCCGCACGACTGTTCAACTGAAAAACGCGTCAAGCCGGTTATCTATGGGAGAATGAGAAATCCAATTAGCCGAGGTCAATTCTGGCACTCTGGAGCTGAAAAGTAGGACTCTAAACAAGCAAACAGACCAGAAAAGATAGACAAACCAATATACAACCGAAAACTGACACTAACTCCCCAGCGGAGTCGCCAAATTGTTATGAAGGCAAATCCTCTCTGTGGACAGAGACGATCCCTCTAGCCCGAGAGTGGGTCTAGAAACAATAGGAAAAACAGAGTGTAGGTTACTAATAATTGAATGAAATAGACATGGTAGATCGATGTACTTGGAGTCCAACGCTGTCGTCGTAGCTGTTGTAGTGGTAGCCTCTTGATTCCTGTTGTTGTAGCTCCTAGAGACAACCTTGAGTTGTATGAATACCAGTGCCTAGGACATCTTGAATGTAAGGAGCATATGACTCAAATGATTGCAGTTGAAAATGTTAGGCTCTCATGCTACTATCACTCAGATGAATGGTTTTAATAAGGGTGGAACCAAGACCCCAAAGTTAAACACAAGAACTAGGAAAACTGAAGAAACTGAGTACAAACTGCAATAAGTAAATGCATCAGACAGTTTTAAGATAGAATGATGTAAAGGGGGCCGACTTCTAAAATGAACACATGGATATTAAGTTATATATGAGTGATGAATATGATAGAAGATGGAGTAAGACATCAACTATAACTGGGCTTATTCAAGGATAAGAGTCCATATATACTGGGCCTATGCAAAGATAAGAATCTATATATTTGGACAAGTTCAAAGATAAGAATCCATTGTAGTTAATATCGGAAGAATGGTGGAAGAGATGGAAAATGAAACAAAGTATCCTTCCTGAGCCATATTTAAAGCACTATAGATGAGTAAATATGAGTATCGGCTATGATAAATTCACATTTAAACATGGGAGCACTCACATTCTAGAGCATTAGATACAAGAAATGTGGAGAGATACGAAATGAACATTTGTATTAAAAGAACATGGAGAGGAGTTACAAGCTGTGAATCATCCAGAGCGGAATCCCCAATTCCAAAAAAGCTTCTTATTATTGAGTCCCTATGGGATCTTCAAACATCTACTATCAAATTTCATACAAAATACATACAGAACACTTGAACTAGTCAGTCCTTTGGAAAATATGGCACCTTTTGTTAATGTTGTCTTCCTACTTTTATAACCTCTAATTCTTATGCCTGAGAAGATATTTTGGGAAAATATCTTCCCCACGTGCTTGTATGCAGTTGCAGGTCTAAATAAAAATCAGAAATGATGATGAGGTAAATTTCCTCTCATCATCTTACAACATAGGCCTAAAGCCATTTCTAATAGAAATGTAAACAATACGCTCGCTGGAAGTAAAAACTGCAGGAGTGAAATAAGAATTTCACCCGAAATGACAAAGTGAAAAGAACATAAGGTAAAAAGGCCACGTGGGCCTAGTCATGCATAATCATCATTGTTTGATGAGGCAGAGCTCCTGCTACTACTGGCGAAGGCAATACTGTTAGTCGTGGGAAGGAGTGGCCTTCTGCGATGGAGGGTGAAGTATTGCGAGTAGTGGAAGAACTGGCCTTCTGTGCTGGAGGTTCCTGTAGGATGGCCAATGGTCATGATCCATTGACTAAGACATGAAACTGAACCTCTTCATCTTTCTTCTCTACTTCTTGGGCATGGAAGATCGTCATCCTCAACTTCAAGTCGCTGTGATTAGCTTATGAGAGGGCCTGTGCACTTAAAATTCCATGAAAGACCTGCACATACAGTAAACCGATTAAATAAATCCTACGATGAGTGGTTAACAGCTTCAGAAGGCTCAGGTGAAGGCGGAAGAGTAGTGTGGAGGTAGTGGATGTTGGAAATGTTGTCATTGATGGCAAAGGAAGTGGCACGAAGGAGCATCTGAACAGCAACAAGGCAAAGAGAGAAGCAAGGAGCAGCATCAGACAAGAAGCAGAGAGTAACAGCGAGATAGAAGAAGCAGCAGAGAGGAAGCAAGGCAGATAAGGTATTGAGGCAGCAGACAACATAGATACAGTGAATAGAAGTAGAATGCATAATTGAAACAGAACTGTCGAGAGATAGAGTGGGAGAAAAAGGCCATCAAACAGAAAAAGAGATATGATAAATGGAGCAAAGATTATAATTGCGATGGACCATAGTACAGTAATCAGCTTGCGGAATCAAGAACTTGAATGTGCAGTTAGAAGTGGAACTATGACAGGATAGAACTCTAAACTCAGCAATGTAACTGTAATAAAAGGAAAAACATTAAAACACAACTTAATTATAATAATACATTGAAAAGGCGACAGAACACTGCGTGGAAGAATGGAACCATGATCGAGTGAACAGTAAAGGTGGTTTATGGTTTTCATCGCACCACCTATGCAGAGTAAGCGGTATTTGAGGAGTTGGGAGCGATTCCATAAATCACTTGACACGTGGCAAGGAGGACCCACGAAAAACCACCTGTCACTGTGCGCCATCGCGCGTTATAGTTCGACCCAAGTTGCCTAGCGATATCGTTGAGCGTCGTTGATCTGGGAAGGGGTCATCGGATGGTCATCATTTATTGAAGGTGCGCGAAGATTAACACAAGTACGGCAGGCCATCGCACGTTAATGTTCGGCATCGGAGGTCGAGCGATATGCATATATGTCGTTTATCTGGAAGCTGGCTAATCTAACGGTGATCAGACGCTGGACTTGCGCGAAATTTACTTATGGTACCGTGCGCGTATTATATTGGCTATTGACTATATTTGTGGGCCCGGGGTCAAAGGTTTATCATATTGTTTGAAAGCGTTAAAATGCGAAAGGTTAACCTTAATCCTAAATTTAAGCTCTAAAGTATTAAATTAATTACTTAATTACCAAGATCAATGGAACAATGAGAGTTATGGAGACCCCGCTGATTATCTATTTTGACCCCGTCCAGAAATACCATTAGTAATTGAATGGTTTTGACCCAAGGTTTTAATAAAGGCGAAAAATATATAAGGTGATGAGAATCATGAAGAACTGTGTGCATACGAAAGGGTTGATAATAAACAAATCTCTTTCAAAGATATCTGTATGAATAAACTCTGATATATCTGAATCTATGGTGCACCTGTGAATATGATTGATCAAGATCTCTAGATCAGATTAATTCCTGGTTTAATCGAATGACGAGATCATGAAGAACGTATGCACGAGTAAGGGTTGTGAATGAATACTTCACTCTGAAGTATATCTGTATGGAATGGGTAACAGATTGTTGAGAGATCTGAATTAAGGATGCACCTCTGAAGAAAATGAATAAATCTGGTGGCCTGCAAGGTATGTTGTGTGGAAGTGGATGAAACGTGGTCTGTAGTAGTACTGAGGGTCGAAGCCTTCAGTAAGGGGGTGTAGCTCCCTTCTAGTAGTAGCTGGTAAACGAGAGAAGGTTGTAGCCTTTCTGCAGGTAGGTGCCTGCGTGCTGGTATAAGTCTGCGCCAACATAAATTGTAAGAAGTTTTCTTTATAAGAAATATTGAAGACTGAGATAACATCAGCGGTGGTTTTCTCCTGAATTGGGTTTCCACCTTAAATCCTGGTGTTCATATGAGTTGCTTATGTTTGATGGTTTCTTATGTTATTTCTGTTCATGCTTACTGCTTATCTGATGAATAAATGATGTAATGATCTAAGTAAAGACATAATAAGATCTCTGGACATACAAGTTGGATGCAGTAATGTAATATATGGTTTTTAAGAAAAAGGAAAACAAAAAATTGTCAGTCAGCTCTAAATACTGATTCACCCCCCCCCCCCTCTCAGTATTTTTCCCAACAGTGGATGCAGCGGAAAAGGGCCTCATGGAAAAAAACCATGAAAACCAAGGTTCAAAATTGAATTTGGTGCAAAGAGGTGCAATGGTAGTTTTCAAGAATACCGGAGGTGGTATTCGCGCAGGGTTTGGACGATAAGTGGTAATAAGAGAAGTGGACGCGATACAGTTAGGTGGGCGACGCGTGTCCTCACAAAACCGCCCATTTCACGTGGAAATAACACGATCAAGTTATTTTATGAAATGAAAGCGAAGAGGAACGCGGACCGTCTGATCATAGAAATTTAGATCAACGGTGGAGGGAGAATGCGATGGACGAACCTGCGCGGTTGGGTGGGACCGTCACTGACGTCAGCAATTTTGTCATGTAGCAGGATGATCAGTTGCGGGGTTGTAAAAGCGGGAGTGATGCGGGCCGTTGGATCATGATGGACATAAATGGCAGGAATCAACTGCGGGGGCACTTGGGGGTATGGACAGATTTTCGGGCCAGGTGCCTCCGCAGTTAATATGGACCGTTGGATGAAGATCTCCCGCAGTCAAAGGAGTCAACTGCTGGGACACTAGGGAGTACAGGCTATTTTGGTTAGGTGCCCCCGCAATGAACCTGCATCATAGATTTAGGTCGATCAAATGGTGGAGATTAACTGTGAAGGGAGAAAGGATGTGCGGGAGGAAGAAAGGTGGGACCCGACAGATGACGTCATCAGTTTTGTTGGGTAGCGAAAAGCTATTGGGTGGAGTTGAAAAGAGGGGATCAATGGGAGTCGTTGGATCAGGAGGATCAATGGTCCAGATCATATCACGGGGGATGAAAAAAGGATGAATGAGGTAGAGGACTACGATATAGCGAGACAACGCTGATTTTTGGAACTGGGGGAGCCACATCAACGGTTCAGATTATATCGGCGGAGAATGAACATC
The DNA here is from genome assembly GCA_034641835.2 of Pinus albicaulis. Taxonomy (NCBI): domain Eukaryota; kingdom Viridiplantae; phylum Streptophyta; class Pinopsida; order Pinales; family Pinaceae; genus Pinus; species Pinus albicaulis. The sequence goes on from CM076578.1 coordinate 522,530,330, forward strand.
GGCAGTGAAACATAGAGTGGTAACGGGGAAGAGCGATGCGCGATGTGTGATGGAGAGATGAAGCGATGACCATTGGATCTGCGGAAGTAGATCAATGGTCAGGATTGCGTTGGGGTTTCGCACATCGGTGGAAAAGGCGTTCAATGCACAAGGAATGTTAGGGTGGCGATGAGCGAGGACCGTTGGATTTGGGAGAGATGAATGGCTAGGATTCCATCGGTGGGGGAGGACCATTGGCAGAGAAGGGAAGGCGAAAGGGAAAGGGCGAACCTCGAGGCGATGCGTCGATGTGATGGAGCGATGCGATGGCCGTCGGATCTTGGGGAATGGACGGTCCAGATCTTATCGGAGGATCAGCCATCGACGAAACGGAAAACTTGGAAGTGGGAACTTGGAAAGAGTGACATGCGATGGCCGATGGGCTTAGCGCTCGGTCATGGAGCCCAGTATCATGGCGGAAAGGGGGGGCTGGGGCTTAAGCAAAAGGGGCTTAAGGCCTGATATGTTAAAATCAGCACTTTTAAGGCAGAGAGGTGGATTTTTAGCCTTTACAAGGGTTCCGATAGGTGAAAAAGGGGCTTTGATAGTCCATGCAGTCCTTTGTAGTATTTTCTTTTTAGTATAAGGCTCCTTGTCATTAGACATCCCATCTCAATGAGGGATGACATAACAACATTGGCTCCACTTGGGGATGACCTGATTGTCCTTGAACGCGTCGAGAAATTCGCAGTCCATTTGCTAGCCTTCTTCCTGTGAACACAGTCCCTTGTTTCCTTCTCTTCCTTCTTCATGACAAATCAAAATAGAAAACATCATAATAAAAGCAACTGAATAATGTACAATATCATACAACAGACCTTTCGGCTTGAATCAATACTGGAAAAAGGGTTTTAAGAATTTCCCATTCATAGGGGCTTCTAGCAAATCACCCTACAAATTTTCTAGTCTGAAAGTATTGTCTCCTCCAGCCTCTACAATTTTGAAAGGTCCAAACCATAGAGGATCAAACTTTCAGGATCTTCATTGGCCACCATAGAAAAATTTATCCCCAAAGCCTGACAATTTGATTCAGAAAGGATCTTGGTTAATCCCTGTCCCTTTATTAGCTTAGTCGGGTGTATCTCCAATTCATACTCCTGTATTTTGGCTATCCATTTTCCTCTCTTTCCTTCACTATCTCCCTGAATCAATATGTCTTTTACAACCGTTGTGTGTACAAATGAAGTTATAGTTGACTGCAGTACATACATCCGAAATGCCTTCAGAGATTTGACCAAGGCATAAGCCTATTTTTCCAAGATGTTATACTTCAGCTCCGTGTCACGGAGCACTTGACTAAAGAAGGTTATAGGTTGCTCATGCCCCTCCTCGTTTTTCTGCAGTAATACAGCTGCGACGATATGGGAAGATGCAAATGAAAATATCATGAAGGGTTTCACATAATCTAGTCCTGCCAATACCGGGGCTTTTATGAAAGCATTTTTAATTCTGTTAAAAGCTTCTCGCAACTCAATAGTCAATTTTACTTTGTTAACCTTCTTCGGCATCTTAGTTATGTACCGAACTATCTCTGCATAGTTCGGTATGAATCTTCTCAAGAAGTTCATACATCCATGAAAAACTTGGACCTCTTTCTTATTTCTGGGAAAGGATATACCCTTTATGACTTCTATCCTTTTCGGGTCAATTTTTACCCCTGCCTTTGTTACAATATGCCCCAACAGTTTACCCTCTTCTAAAGCAAACAGAGATTTCTGGGGGTTTAAGGACAATCCATACCTGCGGCACTTGTTCAGCATCATTATTTGAGAAGACTATGATGTCGTCTAGATACATCACCACAAATTTGTCTTGTTCCCCCACAAAATCAATTTCCATGGCCCTTTGAAATGTAGCCCCCGCATTGATCAATCCAAATGGCATTCAAGCATACATAAATGTTCCCCAAGGAGTGGTGAATCTGGTTTTCCTTTGGTCCTCTGGAAGCAGTGCTACTTGGTTGTACCCAGAAAAGCCATCCATCATGGACATACATGAAGATCCTACCACCTTCTGCAATATATGGTCCATCTTGGGTAGCAGATAATTATCTTCTAGAGATGCCCTATTCAAGTTCCGAAAGTCAACACAAAATCTTATTTCTCTGTTCTTCTTTCGGATTGGGACCAGGTTGGCCACCCATTCAGAATATCTTAATGGCACAATAATCTTAGCCTTCAACAGTGTCTTAATTTCCTTTTCAATGGAAGGAAGGAGTAAAGGATTAATCTGTCTTAATTTCTGTTTGTGTGGCTTAGCATCTCCTTTTAATGGAATCTTGTGTTGGATAATGCTAATGTCAAAGGTCTTCAAATCTTGATAGGACCAGGCAAAGACTTCTTTATATGTCTGAAATAGCTCTCGATATTGGTCTTTGTATTCTTCGAGTACCTTATTAGACAATTTCACAATCTGGGGATCGGCCTCTGTGCCGAGGTTCAGGTCATCTACCTGATTTTCTTCAACAACCTTACTTGGCCAAATTGGGACATCATTCTTATCAAATAGTCTCCCCAGGAGGACCAATCCTCTGGGTATTACATTTCCTTTGAGCTGTAGCAGCTTGTGCCCAGCTACAGTATCCTGCCATTTATTCTGAGGAAGGTCCTCAGTCTCTTCATCGCCAACATCTATGTCCATATTAAAGAATTCCCCAACAGTCTCCATGAATCTCTTGACTTTCTCTTCGTCTTCAAACACCTACCATTTTTTGACATTGTCAGGGATGGAAGGACAGTAGCAAACCTCTATTTCATACCTCAAGAGGGGGTTCTGAGGTGGTCGAAAAGTGCTTGCAGCTACTGCAAGAGAGTCTACCATTCTGTTTTGGTCTCTTAGCATGAATTGGATATTGAATGCTAAGAATAAATTCTTTACCAAGTCCCATACCTCATTTCTGTAAGCCCTCAGCTGTGGGTGCTTATCTTGACACTGATTTCTCACTTGTCTCACCACCAGTTCTGAATCTCCCAAAACCTTCAAGCTCTGAATATTTATATTCTTTGATGTTTGTAGACCTAGGAGCAATGCTTCATATTCGTCCACATTGTTCGTGGCTTCATACTCCAATTTGAAAGATAATGGGACTAGTTGTCTAGTAGGGGAGATAAGGAGAACCCCAGCTCCATTCCCTTCCTTTGAGTTGGCTCCGTCAAAGTGCAAGGTCCAAATATCACCGTCTTCATTACTTGAAGACTACTCAGTCTTCACTTGACAGAAATATGGCTCCTGCAAGTAATCTTGGTCTTCCTCAAGCATTAGAAAAGAAAACTCACCCTCTTTTTTGTACATTGGTGAATTCACTGAATTATCAACTTTAGTGACCATCTTCACAAACTATTTTTCCCAGTATAATCTCCTTTCTTGGCCTCCAAACACAGGGATGGTCGCATAAGTTAGGTCCAGCTTTATAGATCCTCTAATTTTTGTAACCCATGATCTTGATAACAACATCCCAATCCGAGCTGGGTTGTCGGCCACTACTATGTCCATTACCACGCTCTTAGCTGGGATTTGGGCTAGATTTACCACCAAATCCTTGATCATCCCCAAAAATTTAACTCTTTTAGAATCAAAAGAGCAGAGATCTTTATATGGGCGAGTGATCGGCAGCCCCGATTGTTCCATCACCGACAGAGGTAACAGATTATGGGATGCTCCGGAGTCCAGCATACAGTTGTGCAACATCAAATCATGAATTACTAAAGAGACATAGAAAGGATGAGTTGAAGCATCTAACTCCTCAACATGAGGACCAAACACAACCATGGGTCTTTCTTCTTGGAGGTTTAAACTATCTGGGATTGGGGCTGCTCCTTGATGAAGCATGAAAGAAGACACCTGAGACTAGTAGACTAGTTGTTTCAGGAGTTCAGTTAGGGGGACTGGGATTTTAACTTTTGCCAGTTCCTTTTGAAGATTAAAAGCAGAGGGAGACTTCTCTATGGTATTTTCCTTTGGCTCTTTACTGTTGACTAGAGGTTTTTATTCCTTTGGGATGGGTTTAACATATTCATTTGGATTAGAGGCCAACTTAGAAGAGGAAGGAATGGAGTCATTAGAATTTAAAGGTTCAATTATAGGTCTCTTACCTTTATCTTCAATTTTCTGAGCGATAGTCTCCTTCTGAGGCATTTATTCTTCTTGTTCTTGTGTGCACATCCTATTCCTAGAGGATCTGAGATCATATTTTCTGTTGAATTGTGTCTGCGTGAAGTCCACAAATTTCCTGCAGTAATCATCAATCTCCAGGTCTTCAGTAACGCTTGTTTTTTCTTCTTCTTCTTGCAAGGAAAGCTCCACTCTTTCACTTTCTTGCAAATAAGGCTCAACTTCATCACCATTTGAGTAAGCAAGATATTGATCATCTTTCCCATCGAGGATGTCTTCGGTAGGGCCATCCATCTGCCCTTCCAGATACAACGGGGGTTTTATGTGGTCTTGCTTCTCCTTTCGATCTCTTTGTAATATTTGCAAAGGGGGCTTTCTGTATTAGAGATTATAACCCTTATTCGGAGCAGCTTGAGGTGGCTTGGAGGAGGAATTCTTTGCTTTGAGCTCAAGCTTCACAAGCTTACTCAAAAGGTTCTTGATCATTTTATTCATCTCCTCCATTTTGTAATCTGCTACCTCTCTATCTTGACTGGAGGTAGATGCTTCTTCTTTCCCTCTCCATCTATCATCATGGTCTGACCTCCCTTTTGATTTACCCATAGAAGCGAAGTTGGCTTCCACTTCCAATACATCAGTCTGGGCTTCATCCAAAGTAGCAGATTTCCTTTATCTTAGAGAGAATCCGAATTTTGACTCAAAGGTTGCTACAAACACCACCTTAGCAGTGATCTGGTGAGGGTTCATTTCGACCGAGAGACTTGTATATAATTTATTAAACCTCTTGATGAATTCAGACACATCTTCATTATGTCTCCTTCTAAGTGCGTTGAATTCTGTAAGACAGTATCCATGGTCCTTCTTCTCTCCCCATTTCTTGATAAAGGAATTTTCCATTTCCTCCTAGTTATTAATGGAGCGGTCTCCCAAGGTCTTGAACCATTTTCTAGCCTCTCCATCTAGATACTGGACAAACAATATAAACACCACATCCATATGTTCAACATTGAAATATTCTGCGAAGGCGCAGAAAACTTCCAGGTGTTTCTGAGCTTCAGTATCATTTTCTCCATTGAAACGAGGTAGGATCTTTAATTAATCCTAAGGCATATCACTCAGGATCTGAGGCAATGCCAGGGGGGCATATTTGTTCAATAGGAAGCTAGGAATAGCCATCGGAGGTTGTGGGGGTGGCAGGAGAGTCTGATGTGTAAAAGGAGGTGGTGGAAGAGAAGTACGTATGACAATGGGGATATATTGAACAGAGGCTTGAGGGGCTGATTGAAATACAGGAATATGAGAAGTGGAAACCTATGTGACTTTTTTAACTTCTTCGACTTCGGGAGTGGGATGCAAAAAGAAGCTCGTGGTATCTACAGATTCAGCCTCATCTTTGACTTCAATATTTTCCAGGGAGGGGCTATCTGAAGTATAATCAAGGGTTATTGCAGTAGACTCAGGACCTTGATCTTGAGCTAATTGAGAGGAGGATGGAGAGTCTTCCAGGGAGAATCTGGGAATATCTGTATAAGCTAGTTTTATTTCTCTCCAACCTCTTTTGTGCAAAATATTCTCTGGATCAGACACTAAAGGTGTTCTCAACTGGGATGCATCAGACCTCAGGTGTGGCTTTCGGGAAGCCAAGACTGCAAATAGATTTATCCTTTGAATGACAGTGGAGTCGCCAAGGTGAGGGATCTACAACTCCCAACCCTTCCTGCTCACCTATTCTGAAGGGTGGATGAATATTTGTCAAGGCCTAGGGATTTAGCTCTATAAATTCTTTCCCCGGCAACGGTGCCAAAAAGATGTTGTAGCTCCTAGAGACAACCTTGAGTTGTATAAATACCAATGTTTAGGACATATTAAATGCAAGGAGCATAAGACTCAACTAATTGCAGTTGAAAATGTTAGGCTCTCATTCTACTATCACTCAGATGAATGGTTTTAATAAGGGTGGAACCAAGACCCCTAAGTTAAACACAACAACTAGGAAAACTACAGAAAATGAGTACAAAATGCAATAAGTAAATGCATCAGACAGTGTTAAGACAGAATGATGTAAAGGGGGCTGACTTCTAAAATGAACACATAGATATAAAGTTATATATGAGCGATGACTATGACAGAAGATGAAGTAATATATCAACTATAACCGGGCTTATTCAAGGATAAGAGTCCATATATACTGGGCCTATGCAAAGATAAGAATCCATTGTAGTTAATATCGGAAGAACAGTGGAAGAGATGGAAAATGAAACAAAGTATCCTGCTTGAGCCATATTTAAAGCACTATAGATGAGTAAATATGAGTATCTGCTATGATAAATTCACATTTAAACATGGGAGCACTCGCATTCCAGAGCATTAGATACAAGAAATGTGGAGAGATACGAAATTAACATTTGTATTAAAAGAACATGGAGAGGAGTTACAAACTGTGAATCATCCAGAGCGGAATCGCCACTTCCAACAAAGCTTCTTATTACTGAGTCCCTACGGGATCTTCAAACATCTACTATCAAAGTTCATACAAAATACATACATAACACTCGAACTAGTGAGTCCTTTGGAAAATCAGGCACCTTTTGTTAATGTTGTCTTCCTGCTTTTATAAACTCTGATTCTTATGCCTGAGAAGATGTTTTGGGAAAATATCTTCCCTGCGTGCTTGTATGCAGTTGCAGGTCTAAATCAAAATCATAAATGATGATGAGGTAAACTGCCTCTCATCATCTTACAACACGGGCCTAAATCCGTTTCTAACAGAAATGTAAACAATATGCTAGATGGAAGTAAAAACTGCAGGAGTGAAATAAGAATTTCACCCGAAATGACAAAGTGAAAATAACATAAGGTAAAAAGGCCACGCAGACCCAATCATGCATAATCATCACTATTTGATGAGGCAAAGCTCTTGCTTCTGCTGGCAAAGGCCATAATGTTAGTCGTGGGAAGGAGTGGCCTTCTGTGCTGGAGGGTGCAGTACTGCTAGTAGTGGAAGAACTGGCCTTCTGTATTGGAGGTTCCTGTAGGATGGCCAATGGTCATGATTCATTGACTAAGAAGTGAAACTGAACCTCTTCATCTTTCTTCTCTGCTTCTTAGGCGTGGAGGATCGTCATCCTCTTCTTCAAGCTGCTATGATTAGCTTATGAGAGGGCCTATGCACTTAAAATGCCATGAAAGCCCTGCACAGATAGTAAACCGATTAAATAAATCCTACGATGAGTTGTTGACTACTTCAGAAGGCTCGGGTGAAGGCAGAAGAGCGGTGTAGAGGTAGTGGATGCAGCAGAAAATGGCCTCATGGCGAAAAACCATGAAAACCAGGGTTCAAAACTGAATTTGGCACAAAGAGGTGCAATGGAATTTTGCGGGAATACCAGAGGTGGTATTTGCGCAGGGTTTGGATGGTAAGTCGTAATAAGAGAAGTGGATGCGATACGATTAGGTGGGCGACACGTGTCCTCACGAAATCACCCATTTCACGTGGAAACAACACGATCAGGTTATTTGATGAAATGAACGTGAAGAGGAACGCGGATCGTCTGATCATAGCAATTTAGATCAACGGCGGAGGGAGAATGCAATGGACGAACCTACGTGGTCGGGTGGGACCAGCACTGACGTCAGCAATTTTTTCATGTAGCGGGATGATCAGTTGTGGGGTTGTAAAAGCGGGAATGATGTGGGTCGTTGGATCATGATGGACATAAACGGCGGGGATCAACTGCGGGGGCACTTGGGGGTATGGAGAGATTTGCGGGCCCGGTGCCTCCACAGTTAATATGGACCGTTGCATGAAGATCTCCTACAGTCAAAGGAGTCAACTGCGGGGGCACTGAGGAGTACGGGCTATTTTTGTCGGGTGCCCCCGCAGTGAACCTACGCCATAGATCTGGGTCGATCGGATGGTGGAGATTAACTGCGAAGGGAGAAAGGATGTGTGGGAGGAAGAAAGGTGGGACCCGACGGATGACGTCATTAGTTTTGTCGGGTAGCGAAAAGCTATTGGGAAGAGTTGAAAAGAGGGGATCAATGGGAGCCATTGGATCAGGAGGATCAACAGTCCAGATCATATCGCGGGGGATGAAAAATGGATGAATGAGGCAGAGGACTGCGATATAGTGAGACAATGCTAACCGTTGGATTTGGGGGAGCCAGATCAATGGTTCAGATTATATCGGCAGAGAATGAACATTGGTAGTGAAACATAGAGTGGAAATGGGGAAGAGCGATGCGCGATGTGCGATGCAGCGATGACCGTTGGATCTGTGGAAGCAGATCAATGGTCAGGATTGCATCGGGGTTTCACACATCGGCGTAAAATTTCAATGCACAAGGAATGTTATGGCGGTGATGAGTGAGGACCGTTGGATTTGGGAGAGATCAACGGCTAGGATTCCATCGGTGGGGGAGGACCATCGGTGGAGAAGGGAAGGCGGAAGGGAAAGGGCGAACCCCAATGCGATGGAGCGATGCGATGGCCATCGGATCTTGGGGAATGGACGGTCCAGATCTTATCAGAGGATCGGCCATCAGCGAAACAGAAAACTTGGAAGCGGGAACTTGGAAAGAGAGACGTGCAATGGCCGATAGGCTTAGTGCTCGGTCACGAGGCCCGGTCTCATGGCAGAAAGGGGGGCTGGGGCTTAAGAGAAAGGGGCTTAAGGCCTGATATGTTAAAATGAGCGCTTTTAAGGTAGAGAGGTGGATTTTTAGCCTTTACAAGGGTTCTGATAGGTGAAAAAGGGGCTTTGACAGTCCATGCAGTCCTTTGTAGTATTTGTTTTTTAGTATAAGGCTCCTTGTCATTAGACATCCCAGATCAGTGAGGGATGACATAACAACACCTGCCTCAGCAAATCACGATCCGTTCACAGTGATGCTTGGATACCTACACAAGATAAAAAAAAAGTGCAGCATAAAAAACGACGAACTCATTCATAATTACTAACTAGTCAAGGAGGGTTAAGCATATTGAATCAAATAGAACACATCAACGAAAAATGGGAACCAAAAAATAGTTATACATCTCTATTAAATAGAAGAAAGAGTTACAACCAAGCCTTGAAGTTGCAGCCTCCTTCAGCGGGGTTCGGTTGAAGCACGTCTCGATGAATGTCAGGGAATTCAGATAGGATGAAGGCACAAGCCTAAGCTCTCTCAATAAGGGACTCTTCCGTTCTATCTCTCCAACGTTTCTACTATAATATCTTTAGTTCAGCTAGCTTCAATAATGGAGGATGGCTATATTTATAGAGGAAAAGTAGGAGGTTGGGATCCCTAATATAGTGGAAGGGAGGCCTTATCCCTTGGGAGGTTTCCCCAAAAGGTGGAAACAAGAGGCCAAAGGAGGAAGGCCGTGGTTATTCAGTCGAACCACTCCCAATGAATCATCCATGAAGTTGTTGTGATCAAAACTTCACCTCTATTTTTAAAAAACTTTCCATAAATAGATTGGCACAGATGGCTAACTGAGATAGAGCGCTAGCTGGCACGGGGCCAGTGTTAATCTGGGGCATAACTAGCTACCAGCGCCAAGGAAAAAGAAAGGGTTTTTGGTGGTCTGTTCAGGAAATAATCAACAGAAGGAATGTTAGACTCATGATAAGGGATGCAATGATGGTATTTTCAAGGCACGACACTTTATTTTGACCATTGAAATGAGCCTCCAATGTGTGGTTATGGGGATTGCAGAGACGGTGAAAACATGTTGTGTAACAGAAACTCATGAGTGAAATTAAAGCAAGGGAATCAGATAAAGGAACTTTAGATGGAGTTTTAAGAGGAGGAAGAGGATGAGCCTAATAAAGACGACTCCCTCTCAAATAAACAGGAGAAGAGGGATGAGGTTCTTCCTTTCGAATCTCATAAATACTCACAAGACCGTGTAGAAGGGGTTCACCATTGGCTCCAAGATATATAGCTTGTGGTTTTGTTTGAGACAAAGGAAGATAAGAGGAACTTCCTGAAGTAACAGGTAAAGATGATCGAGGTATCTCAAGTTGTATGAGCTTAGGTGATAAAGTATCTGATTCAATGAAATCAGGTTCAATAACCTCAAGATATAAGGATTCATGTGTTTCTATTTTGATTGTGTCAGATTCACCGACAAGAGGAGATGTAATCTCAAGCTCAATACTCAAAAGGAAGGATGATTTTGGTGGATCAATTTTAGGAAGAGGACTAGAAGTAGTTCCCAGAGTTCCTAATTCGGTAGTTTGTGTTTTCTTATGCTTTTGACGATGACCAGGAGTTCCCTCTAGTGGAAGAGGAGGCTTATTTTGCATTCTACGTGAAAAAATGAGGGTAGGTGTTTGTCCTTCCATGTTCGATTAATAATTTTTAAGAATTAACACAAAAAATAAATAAAAAGGGGTAAAAATAGGCATAAAAGTTTTACGAAGCAAATGTGAACTATAATATACACCTTAGTGAACCAAGGACTTAATTTACGTGTATACAATCTCCCCAAATGTTGTGTTTAGTGTATCACGGTATACAAAGAGACCAACTCGGTTACTTATGGCGAGGATAGAAACCTATAGGGGGCTTCCAAAATATACTCGACGGTATGGGGAAGTGTTGTCCATAGTAATTTTGTCTAATGTGTAATCGTTCGATGAGAGCATTCTCATATACTTATCATGCATGGAATGCCATCCAATATACCCAAATGTACACAGATAATGATCTGATACACTTACGTAAGTGGAACGAGATATCACCCTTGGGATACGACGTTAGAAAACAACAACTCCTACGTTTAACGATGTTTGAACATGTCTCTAGCCTAAACCTCTAAATGTTTGTGTTAATGCTACAAATGATCCTTAGGTTGACTTGACAAATTTGAATGTTTATCTTTGATTAATTTTCAGTTTTAGGGCTCAACACGAGTTTAACCCGAATTCCCTAAAATGCAAGATAGCATGAAGAAATGAAATCTTTCACTTTCAATGAAAATATATCTAAAGGAGAGAAGAGACAAAGAATATGCAACAAACAAAATGTAGCAAAAAAGATGCTAATTGTAATTCCCTTTTAATGCAATTGTTCCAATTTAATGCACACACAAAACCCTATATGCCAATACAATTATTTTTCTTTTCAATGCCACTTAATTTTCAAATACAATAAAAGCTAAGATGCATGTCTAATCAGTGATTAAATCAAACTTTTTAGAAAGATGACTAAAAAACTAATTCATTGAAGCACTGAATGATCAAACCGAATTAATTCACTAATGACCTAATGACAAGAACAAAATAAAATCCAAACAAATCCTTATAAAAGGCACTCAAAAACCAAAATCAAACCAATTGAGGCTTCAAAGAGACCACAAGACACTCAAAGACTCAATGAAGAGCATCTGGAACACAGCTAGACGGAGAGAAAATCAAGAGAAAAGAAAAATTGGGCATGAACAAGGGCCAACGTAGGTGATGAAGGGGCACCAATTCTATGCAACACAGACACAGAGAAGGCTCAGGTGTGGTGCAACACTATGTCTCTAGACCAGAGGGAGAATTTATCAGAGGATGTAAGGTTTCAACACAAAAATTTCACTTGAAACTCAATGAAAGGTTTTCCTGGGTCCATTCTTGATTGAATAAGATAGTGAAGGTATGAATCAGAGGTATACAAGCACTAAGGACAAGGAAGCCACCAAGGGAATACGTCTTTCCCTAGTGGGGTCGTCAATTTGTTATGTAGAATCTATGACTGCGGACATAAGTATCTTCCCTATACTTGATGGCATAGTTTAGAAAAACAGAAGGAAAAATAAGTTAATGTTTTCCTTAATTAAATATATAATGGGATGAATCCTACCTGGAATTTGTCATATGCTTCACTCATCTCTTGGCTTGTATGATCCAATTATAGCCCTGATTGCTATAATTAGAACCCACACAATAAAACAAAACAAGTAAACTATCTACGTCATCTATGTAGCATCATCTAATCACTTTATTCAATGGATCAACATGGCATCAAAATACATGAAATCATAACATCACATATAGGAAAAAAATGAACTCTTTGCATTAATAGAAATAGAGTGAGTTACAACTAAATATAAGAGTTTATCTTGTAGAAGATCTCCTCCAAGTTGACTTGTTCCTTCCTTGCCACAAAGTGTATCTATATGTCACCCTAATGCATGGAATAATGAATCTGACAACACCAACATGAGGGTAGAATCTATCTCCAAAAGCCAACCCATAGCTTGTGGATGGCCAGAAATATATAGAAGAGGATAGTAAGTTGAGAGTTCTTATCCATTTACCAATCTAGGCTTGAGATCTACTCTTGATGGGAGGATAAGATCAAGGGATAAGGGGTGAAATATATAAGGCAGGATAGGATAATATTCAATACTTTCATCCAAGGTAAATAGTTATAACAAATCCTTGAAGCTTCTGGAAGAGGAAGCTTCAAGATTCTTTTTATTTTCCCCGAATTTCTAGAACCAATGCACCCCCGGGATGGGGAAACCTGCTAGTGATCAATGCAGGTCCAAAGGGAGCCAACCTACTGGTGAACGTTGGGTAGTGAAAGGTTAGGGTGCGCTGGACCTAAAAATCACTGAAATGAAGTAGTTTTAGGTAGAAACTCAGGGATTTGAGAGAGTCATGCTTAGGGATTTGTGTAGGAAGTATGACAAAGTGTTCAAAGGATCTGAATGATCATGTTTGAAGTCCTATTGACTATATGTGAAAAAAATTCCTATAACAAGATGCTTTAACACTCTGTTTTACCAGCTCCAACTGGAAGGACACTCTAACGCCCTGGTTTACAAGCTCCAACCTGAAGTATGTTCCAACACCCTGGTTTACCAACTCCTATTGGAAGGAAACTCCAATTCCATGCATAGGATCCAACCTACCCTAGCACCACCCTGCTACCATACTGAGAAATATTCCACTTTCCCTAAAGGTTCCAACCTTCAACTCATAACCACAGACTCTATTTCAAAAATTTTATGTTGGTTCAACCTATGCTAAAAAAAACTGCAATACAATATTTTCTTGATCAAATCTGCTTCTACTCAATATGTACATCAAACCCTAGCTTAATCATATATTCTTCTATTCAACATCAACATATCAACCTGTCACCAAACATCCAGTCATATAATCTTGGTTCAAGAAAGCACTAAAAACCCTTGTGTTCATCATCTGCCCATACAAGGCCAATAACATTACTCAATTGATTTTGTCAGACCCTAATATGCAACAATATATTGGCACATATTGGCAAGCCATAACAAAAATAAAAACAACATCAAATTCTCTTTCTGATTAAATCACCAAAATTTCACTAACACATATTCTGTTAGTATCACATTCTTATTCTTTGCCACATATATCTAATGAATGGTTCACATTCATTATTACAAATATTTGAATGACAATAGTATTTATTCATCTACATGTGACTATACATTCAACACTGACTTAGTCCTTACACTGGCATCTGCATTTTTATCACCATGTATATCAAAACCTAGGCCACAATATCTTTCACTCGCAATAGTCAACAACATACATATCTAACAATTCAAATTAGAGCATAAAACCTTGAAATATTTAGATAGAAACCCTAGCACAACATATATTGATAATAAACATCTCGTAAATACATACATCCATCAATATGGTTACCAATTTCTCTTCAACAATGCAAAATCACAATAGAATTTGTGACAACTACAATATATATGAACTTGTGAGGGTCTACACAACACTTTGTCCAGTAATAAGTTGCTCAAGTTTTTTTTTGTGTATTTTCCATCATCAAAACATGTTAACATATTCAACTCAAATATTACCTTTCTTTGACATATAAATTACTAACACCGACAATAGGACATTAACAACAAGACTTTAATTTCATTCTTTGCTCCACATACACACTCAACAATAACATTTCTCAATTCAACCATTAAACCCTACTCAACAATAACATCATTCAAAGTACCTTTTCAATGCACCCATTAGCGCAACAACATGAATTCTTGCTTGACAATCAGAAATATACATTTTCCACAAATTTCCAACCTCAACATTTCATTCTTTGCTCAATATAAGAATAAATGCCAAAACTTAGCTCCAACAATAGTACAATACTAGCATCAACCTAGTATATATATGACTCTCCAGTAATGATCCATGCAAGAATACTATCAAAAAATGCACAATTGACAAAAATCATAACATGTGATAACTACCTCTGTATCCCTCTCAGCGAAGAAAAAACACACAATATTGTTGTAATTTCAGTTTCACATTGTTTCAACAAATGAATGAGTGTGATCCAATAATAACACTTTCTTTGTCTCTTTTTCTCAGCACACAAGCAATTACTGCATCATTTTTTCAAAAGCACCATCATCCCTTATCCATTACTTCGAGCTACCTTCAATCACATGTTCAATGCGTATGTTATATCAACCTTACAACATATACACACAAAGAATAATTAAGTGCACAGGGATAATCACTTTGATGACATACATTCAACATATTCAATTATTGCGATCACACAAATTCACATGACCATGTATAATTTCTCGATCATATTAATTTTAAATATTTTCTTTGCGATGAAAATCTTGAATCAGTCCTCGGAATCAAAATAAATCATTCCAACAAATTCATAGCCCAGGATGATTTGTGATGGTACAATGTTCTCTTCACAATGTGTCAACAAGTGTTACCAACTTCAAGTGTAGGACTAATCCCCTTTGCGCAAGAAACTATAACTCAGATAACATGACTAACACCCTTCACGTGTCATAATTTGCACCATTGCAACCACATAAATTCTACCAGTCATAGTTAATCAATATTTCCTTGTTATGCTTAGCACAATGCTATTCAAAATTTGCATTCCGTAGTGCCATCTCATCATTCTTCTCTTCACACTTTTTTAATTCACACATGTTAGCTCAATCATCACACAACATTTATTTACTCCACAAAAATAAAATTAAAATCTAATTACTCAATGCACAACAACCAGATCAAAACAATATTACTTCATTGGAGACTAGATCAAAATGATAATGATTGTGTCATAATGTCAATGATCAGATCCATGAATATCTGTGTCAAGCACCTATGCCAAGTTGTGTCATTGATTTGTGCCCTAAAAGGTTCGAATCACCTTTGTTGGAAATACTGAGAGGGGGGGTGAATTAGTATTTAACACAGTATAAGAGCATTAATTAATCTTCAATTATTATATTTGCGCAATGATAGCAGCAAACAAGAGGAACACAAATTCACAGTTTTAAGGTGGAAACCCACTCTAGGACAAAAACCACCTAATGATTTTCTAATAATTCTTTAATATTCAACTCCAATTGAAAATAAAGCTCCAACTTCCTAGAATCTAGAAAAACATTCTTCTCCAGCTCCCACTAGTTGGATTCTCCAACGCTCAAGATTATTTAGTAGTCAACTGAATGGATTCCCCAACACCCAATGAGCTACAACTCACCCTACCACAACCCTACCACCCTATATAAGAATAAAATAAGAATGGACTCCCGTACTAGGGAAAATGATCCACTTTACAATGATATAGAATGATGTAGAAGAAGAAGATATACTAGACAATAACCCCAACTTTGACACAACCACCTAATGATGATCCTAGACCTCCCAACACTGCCTCTTCAACCCTTGGCAGATAGACACCCTCTGATACAATTTGTACAATAATGTATTCTGATGACTTTCAGTGAGAAGTACCTTTACAATGATTGTATGCAGTGCTGCCCACTTGAAGACTTGATATGATGAACCTATTGCTGCTGTTATGCACCTTGGTTCCTGCTCTTGTCATGCTACCCTCTGCTGCACCTTGTTTTGCTTTTCTGCCATAGAAATTCTGGTCCTTTGCAATCCTTGAAAACACATGATCTAGATTTTTCTTGCCTTCTAGGAGCTCGATATTGAATTTGGTGTATCTATGTTATTTTAGATCCTCAATCTCTGATTTTTGGTTCTGTATTAGTCCTCTGAGTCTTCTTTCCAATGCCACAATTCTGACCCAATTTGGATTCTGCAAGAGAGAGTTATACCCAATTTCTCTGCCTAATAGTGGTGCTTCGACGCCATGCACTTGTACGGCATGCCACGTGTCCTTGTTTCTTCATTTGCCTCTTAGAATTGATAGAGAGAATTGTGTGTGCAATATGCCAATTTTTACGGAATTCCAATCCGATACTCATAGAGAGAGTTATGATTATTTTCCCAAGGTCACTTCTTTGAGATGAATTTCAGGAGCCTGCAAAAACCCTTACTTCCATAGATCATATCTCCGAAAATATTGCGCAAATTGATCTGAAATTTTTACTGCATCTTCCTCAGGATTTCGGCTTTGCCTCATAAAATTTCAGCTTCTGAGCCTTCGTAGAAAAATATTTAGAGCGAAAATGCCACGATGACCTGTTTTAGATGGCCGAATCCCATACATAAGGAGGAAATGAAGATCACAATTTATATGAATGTTTAAGTTGAGATGGGATTCAACAAGTGAACGTGGGAAGGATTTTAGGAGCTTAAAAAATATTAATTATGAATTTTCAATGACCCATGCCCCAACCCCATGGGGTTTTAGCCCACTAACCGCGGGTACAAACTTCAAACATGAATATCTCTAAAGCCATTGAAGGTATGGCGTGCCATATATCAACAGAAACATCTTGACAAGTAGAAACCATAAAAATCATTATTGACCCATAATATATTAATTTGATAGGTAAAAATTCCCATGCAATATTGGGTTAGCCCGTGGTGTTGCTTGGGTTGACATCAATGACAATCGCTGATCAAAAATCTCCCCCTTTGGCATTGATGGCAACACAAGTACTCCCCCTGCGATCATGACACCTCTTCCTACAACATTCTCTCCCCCTTTGACATCAATGGCAAAGGGTAACTCCCCCTGAAACACAACCATCCTGCGGACCTGTACACACTTCCACTTCCGCTAACACACAACCGTCCTGCAGACCTGTACACACTTCCACTCCCCCTGACACACAATCGTCCTGCAGACCTGTAATCTAATGAGAACTTGGGAGAATCCCAAGCTTTTGACGAAGATATTCCAATGCTCACGAATATTTAATATGTGATTCTTTTGGTGCCGCTTGGAATCTTGCTACTTGTCCAACTGCTTGCATAACATCTGGTTGGGAGGCTGTTACATATAGAAGACTACTAATCATAGATCTGTACAACCTTTGATCCACATCCTTAGATGAGTCGTCTATGCTCAATCTGCAACCAAGTAAAGACATCTTGAAATCACTTTGCACCCTTGTAGCAAAATTCTTACTTAGTCGATCATCATTGCTACCAATTATTGTATCATCCTCTTTAGCTATTAGACATGCTTTAGTTGCCTCATCCAAAACATATATGTCATTTGGAGCTCGACTTGTTGTAGCCACAATTTCACCATACACGCCTTTCCTAATTTTGCATTTCATGGAGTTGAATAGTGTTGTGTGTCCTTGATCACACATTTGTCCAAAACTGAGCAGATTGTGATTCATGTTTTCAACCAATAGAACATTCTTGGCTAGAACATCTTTGCTTCTGAGAGTGATAGTACCTGATCCTATA
The DNA here is from genome assembly GCA_034641835.2 of Pinus albicaulis. NCBI lineage: Eukaryota > Viridiplantae > Streptophyta > Pinopsida > Pinales > Pinaceae > Pinus > Pinus albicaulis. The sequence continues at coordinate 522,548,131 of CM076578.1, forward strand.
ACATTTGAAGATCCATCATTTCCAAAGGACACGGTTCCATCCTTTTTCTCTTTCAGAGATACAAATTTATTTCTATCTCCAGTCATATGCGTTGAGCAACCGCTATCAACATACCATACATCTTTGTTCTTTTGAGCCTTGAGAGCGAGAGCACAATTATCATTCTTCTTCTTCTTCCATGTTCGTTCATTCTGTGGCTTCGAAGATTCTTCTGGAGGATTTTCAAGTCTGCAGTCTTTGGCTATGTGTCCAAAGTTTTGAAATTTGTAACATTCAATATTATTTCTTAAATGTTCAAATCTATTGATGTTTCGCTGAGCCCTAGGAGGTTCATATTTGACAGATCTCCTGGAATTGTATTCGTTCCTAGGGTACGTGCGACATTCTATAGCTTTATGACCAAATTTTCCACATGAATAACAGTAGCCATAAAAAATATGTTGGTGCCTGGATGGAAATTTTCGTCGAGGAATTGTCTTCCAAGGCTGTTCTTGCGAATCTTGTCCAATGAAGTCTACATGCATGTCAGATCTCAGGTTCATTGTATTTTGTTGTAGAAGGTCATGCTTCTTCTTCTTTGTAACCGATGTCAGTTTTTTCGTTGTAAGATCGTTGATTGTTGATGAGTTCTTCCAATTCCCTTGAGCTGTTGGCATAGTTTTGGATAGTTTTTCCTTTCTTCACTTCCTCATGCAGCGATACTACTTCGGCTTCTAATTCTTCCTTTTCTTGGTTGCTTTCTTCCAACTTCTTTTGAAGTTACTCTTCAATGAATTTGTGTTCTTCAACTTCAATTTTGAGACCTTGAACTTGTTCTTCAAGAGTTTTGGAACGGATCTTCTTTGCCTTGAGATCTTTTATAAGCTTGATTGCTTCCACATAAAATTAGTCTATGGTCCATCCTTCTTCTTCATTGTTTGATACCTCTTGCTTATTGTGCTTGGGTTTATTGTGCTTGGCCATAAACAATACTCTCTCATTGGCTTCTTCTTCACTATCATTGTCTTCATCGGATGATGAGCTATCTTCTTTAGAGAGAAAGTTCCTTTTCGATCCTTGCAGGTTGAATTTCTTAAAGCCTTTCTTTCTTTTTGAGTTGCCATTACTTGTTTTTGGACATTTTGCTGCAAAATTCCCAACCTCATTACAGTTGAAACATATCAATGGAAGTTTACCTTTGAATTGTCCCTTACCAATTTGTAGTTTTCTCGTGAAGTAAGCATATTCTTCATCTGAAAGACCTTCTTCATCATCTCCCTTTTCTTCACACTTGTAGGTGCATGTCTTTTCAATTGAAGGTTTTTTATCCTTATTGGTTTTCTTAGATGCAACGAACGCAGTTTCTAGATGCGAAGTACCCTCTTCTTCATCAAGTCTCATTTCATATGCTATGAGAACTCCATGTAATTCCTCTTTGCTGACTTTGTCCAAATTTTCACTGTATTCTAAGACTGATACCTTTCGGTTGAATCCCCCTGGTAATGTTCTAAGAATCTTCCGTATAATAGTCTTCTCGTCAACTGGCTCTCCCAATCCTTCCAGAGTATTGGTTATTTCATCAACATATTGAAAGTATGCAACAATATTGCAATCTTCTTTCATTCTGAGTTGCTCAAATTTTGCTCTATAGATTTGAAGCTTTGCTTCTTTGACATTTGAGTCACCTGTATATATATTCTCAAGCTTGTCCCTACATTTTTGGCGGTTTTACAACCCAACACCTTATGATAAGAAGATTCAATAAGTCCACTGATAATAATATTCTTTGCTTTTTCATCATTTACCAAATTCTTCTTACCTTGTTCATCTGCGGTTGATGTAAATCCATTTTGAATAGTGTCCCATACTTTGTAACCTTTTGCCAAGAGATAGACCTCCATTATTCCTTTCCAAAGTGCATAATTATTTTCATTTAATAGAGGTACACCATTCTTGGTATGCTCCTTGACCTCCTTCCAGCTATTAAACTGTTATTGAAGGAACCAAGCTCTGATACCAATTGTTGGAAATACTGAGAGGGGGGAGGGGGGGGGGGGGGGTGAATCGGTATTCCTTTCAATTATAGCATTAGTTAATCTTCAATTATTATCAGTGTTTGTAAAATGATAGCAGCAAACAAGAGGAACACAAATGCACACAGTTTTTAAGGTGGAAACCCACTCTGGGACAAAAACCACCTAATGCTTTTCTAATAATTCTTTTTAACTCCAATTGAAAATAAAGCTCTAACTTCCTAGAATCTAGAAAAGCATTCTTCTCTAGCTCCCACTGGATGGACGCTCCAATGCCCTAGATTCTTCAGTAGTCACTAAACGGATGCCCCAACACCCAATGAGCTACAACTCACCCTAGCACCACCCTACCACCCTATAGAATAATAAAAGAAGAATGGACTCTCGTACCAGGGAAAATGGTCCACTTTACAATGATAGAATGATGTAGAAGAAGAAGATATACTATACCATAACCCCAACTTTGACACAACCACCTAATGATGATCCTAGACCTCCCAACACTGCCTCTTCAACCCTTGGCAGATAGACACTAGTGCAATTTGTACAATAATGTATTTACAATGACTAAGTACAATGATTGTATGCAGTGCTGCCCACATGAAGACTTCATATGATGAACTTATTGCTGTTATTATGCACCTTGGTTGCTGCTCTTGTCATGCTACCCTCTGCTACACCTTTTTTTTCTTTTCTGCCGTAGAAAGTCTGGTCCTTTGCAATCCTTGACAACACATAATCTAGATTTTTCTTGCCTTCTAGGAGCTCGATATTGAATCTGGTGTATCTTTGTTATTTCAGATCCTCAATATCTTATTTTCGGTCCTGTAGTAGCCCTCTAAGTCTTCTTTCCAATGCCATAGGTCTGACCCAATTTGGATTCTTCAAGAGAGAGTTATACCCAATTTCTCAAACTGCCCTAATTATGGACTGTTTCAGCAGAACGCACTTGTACGACGTTCCATGTGTCATTGTTTCTTCATTTGTCTTTGAAATTGATCGAGAGAAAACTAAAAACTATTCACTATCTACCACTTTTTACGGAATTCCAATCCGATACTCAGAGAGAGAGTTATGACAATTTTACCAAGGTCACTTCTTTGAGATGAATTTCAGGATCTTGCAAAAACCCTTAATTACATAGATCATATCTCCAAAAATATTGTGCAAATTGATCTGAAAGTTTTACTACAACTTCCTCAGAATTTTGGCTTCGCCTCATAAAAATTTCAGCTTCTGAGCCTTCGTAGAAAAAACGTTGGAGCGAAAATTCCACGATGACCTGTTTCAGATAGCCGAATCCCATACATAAGGAGGAAATGAAGATCACAATTTATATGAATGCTTAAGTTGAGAGGGGCTTCAACAAGTGAATGTGGGAGGGATTTTAGGAGCTTAAAAAATATTAATTATGACTTTTCAATGACCCATGCCCCAACCCCATGGGGTTTTAGCCCTCTAACTGGGGTACAAACTTCAAACATGAATATCTCTCAAATTGTGAAGAATTACATGGCATGCCATATATCAACGGAAACATCTAGAAAAGTAGAAACCATCAAAAGCATTATTGACCCAGAATATATTAATTTGATAGGTCAAAATTCTCATGCAATATTGGGTTAGCCCGTGGTGCTGCTTGGGTTGACATCAATGACAACCGCTAATCAACAACCTTAGAGACCCCAATGAAGTTAGTCTCAGAACTTCATATAGTTTCAGAAAATAAATAAATGGGATTGAAAAATTCATTATAGGTCTCCCATACAAGCCCAAGTATGCCTCAAAATATGCCAAAAATTGATACAATTGAATTTTCATTTAGGGCTTTGAAATAGTTGTAGGTATGTGGTATTAGAAGATCAAAATGTCCCCAGACAAGATTCTTCGAAAATCCATGAAAGCCAATAGCCAAGAAATAAAAACATAAACCAAAAAACCCCTCTTCAAATTCAACCCAATATGAAACTATCAATCTTCAAATCCCCAAAATTGTTCTCCAAATAAATTGTGCTATTATTTTGTTGAGTGTGACTATACATGTTGCACACAGAGATATTCTTGATCAATTGTTATTTTTCAATTAAGGAGATAATTATCATTATTTATAGTGATTTTGAGGATATTCAAATAGGGTAGCGAACATGATCTCTTGGAGGTAAATACAATTTCAAATTTTAATTTTAAATTTCATTCGGGGTCAAAAGTTTGGAGGAAGACTTTTATTGGAGCCTTAAATTAATTAAAAGCCATAAAAGTAAATTTATTTTGACCATATTAGATAATAGCCTCGAAAAGACTAGGTCGAATGTTAACCAAACACTTTCCACATCATCTGAGTTTGGGGATTTCAACCACATTCTAGGGCACAAAATTTGAATAGACATATCTTCTCAACTGACATGACCCATAGGGTGTGTGATATATTTCTAGAATCGCCACAACAAGGGCTATTGACAAATGAAGGTGGTCTTAAGCCAAAAACCTTTATCTTGCCATTTTCTCCATTAAAGGCGATCATGATCATATTGTAGGGGATTTCTATGACGATAATGTAGGGGTTTCCTTGCTCCCTATCCATTGGAGCTTCCAAATAATTCAATCCATGACACATATTAAGAGTGTTTAAGACCGATGTTCGTATCAATGACAACACCATTCATCATTGTCCATTATGTGTATCCTTTTGAGCTTGATTATGTGTATTGCCTCTACCTCTGGCCCATGTGTTGATGCTTTAAGTGTAATTTACAATTCTTTAACCTTAAATTATAGGTAGGAATTATAATAAATGTTTTATATATTAAATCATATTAACGTAAGATAGTTGTAGATTATGAAATATTATATTAAGAAATGTATTATCCTATGTATGGGGCTTTAACCCTAACCAATAGCTATAATCATGTTAAAAGATGTAATGTATATTAAATTATATTAACTGTAGGTATAAATTATAAAATAATATATTAAGAAATATATTATTATGGCCACGTCGTTGATTTATATCAAATTTATAGTGCTTTAACCTTGACTTGTGGTTTAACCACAAGTTAGGGTTAACACATTATTTTCGACTGAATGAGTAGGGATATTTATATTAATAAAAGTTGGGAGAGGGCCCAGAACCCTTACATCTGATATCTGAAACAAAAAACCAAGTCTTCTTCATAGTAAACTAAGAGTTTACTACCCCTTGAGATGGAAAATAAGTTCAAACAGTAAAGATAACCACTATATGGTCTGCAAAAATACCCAAGCAGGAAGATGCATTTACAAAAAATTAGAAACATATAGATATAGTTAATTATAACCAAACACAAAACCAAAATTGTCTCCAAGAAATAGATCAAAGTTCACAAGGAACCATGACCACCCTCTTCGAACCATCTAGGATGGTGAGTCTGTTGAAATTGGCTACAAGAAGATGCTTCTATTTTAATTTTACCCTAATTAAATTAGAAGGAAATTGTAATTCCACATCACATGATAGCTTGTAGGAGTAAACTAAGTCAGGAATACTTAGTTAGCTCAGTCAATTCGAGTTGAGAGTCAAACTAGAGGCATGTAGAGTTATCTCTAAGTTTTAGGGGTCTAGTTGCAATTTATTTTGAGTTGTAATTATTTAACTTAATTATTTGAGTTAAAATTAGTTTAACTAGTTCTAACTTATGGAGGAGCTAGTGAGAGGTCTAGTGAATTAAATTTGATTTAATTCACATGTATTGAATCGTGATCAATCAGATAATTGAATATTCGCTATAGATAGTTTTTGATTGTCAGTTCTGAGGAAGACCCAGTTGAAATAGGAGTTAAAGGGAAGTATACTATCAATTCTATAATTACAAAATTGTATAGGTCATGCATGAGGTTAGAAGGATGCCTTGGAAGTATTTCACAATCAATTATTGGGAATTTACTAATTAATCGGGGCTCAATTTCCCTAGGGATTACGCAAGCAAGGCTAAGCATCTAGAGGCAAGAAATTAGTGAAGTGTTGGACCAAACTTTCTTGGATCAGAGTGAGACAATCAGAGATAGCAAGAGAGCTCTCAAGCCTTAGAGAAGCATTTTATTGTTTCATATTCTTGAATTTATGCAATATATATATAGCAAGGTTTTTAGCTGAGGATTTTGCGAGATAAATCTTTTTATTATGCGATTGAAATTATTTATATTTCTTCTTCATGTGATTATGCGATCGTAATTGGTTTCCACAATTTGTAGAATAGATTCAATTATTTTGATTTAGCATATTAAAAATACCAGTTTGAATCTACATGGATTTTATACATGCTATCAGAGCAGGAATCAGTATAGAGGAGAAGAATATGAGTTTTTTTGAATAGGTGAATCGAATCTGCAAATCTACTCTTCAGGCCGAGTGGCAGAAACAAGATGTGTATCTGTGGATTGAGACTCGAATATGCCTTTGAGGGTAGTTTGAATTACATATCTTGGAAGGACGATATAGAAGCAATGTTGGAGGACAACGAGTTGAACGACTTCATAGACAGTGATATTCCTAGGCTTGCAACAACAAATTCTCAAAATATTGATGCATGGAAGAAGAATGTAGAAAACACGAGAATGATTTTGTTAGGAGTGTTATATGATATTGTCTTGAACCTACATGGAAAGGAAAATCCATATGCTATATGGAAGGCCTTAACATATTTGTTTCAGAACAACAACAACCAGAGGAGGCTGGCGCTGAAGGAGAAGCTCAGAAAAATCAAGATGGAGAAAGGTGACACGATAGCAAAATTCTTGACGAAGTTCACTCAATGTTGAGATGAGATTGGAAGTGTTGGTGTGACAGTTGTCGAGGATGATATTGTGAGCCTAGAACTTCCAGGCCTTCCCGTGATCTATCACAACTACAAGGATTCAATGAATAGGAGGGATAAGCTACCAGAGTGAGTGATTGTGGTCTGACTTGGTACAAGAAGAGATTTGATGAAATACAAGAGATGGATTCTCATCAAAGACTGTTGATGAGGAGAATTGTGCCTTGGATGGAAAGGTGAAGAAAGGGAAAGGGAAGGAATCCCATTCCAAATTAGATTCTAGTTAGATAGGCAAGAAGAAAGACTCATCAAAGATAAAATGTTTTCATTGTCATGATATTGGACAGTATGCTGAAAAAGTGTTCACACAAGAATCCCTCAGGAGGAGCGACAGGTGAAGCAATTGTTTCACAATTCGAGTTGGATTTCACTCTCATCAAATGCATGGCATCATCGGTGATGGTTTGTGTGGTACCTATATAGTGGAGCTTCATTCTATATGATCGGAAAAAAAATTATTCAGTAACTTGGAGGAGAAGTATCTCCAGATGCACATCGAGATGGGAGATTACGGGAGGTATACCGTGCCCAACATGGGTAAAGTTACCTTTCAGAGGGAGTATGGTACTCCTCTCACATTAAAATATGTAATGTATGTTCCTGGTCTAAAGAAGAATTTAGTTTTAGTTGCTATGTTGGAAGACCGTGGTTATGATGTGATATTTAGCAAAGGAAAGGTGTTCCTTCGTCACAAAGCCATGGGACATGTGAAGAAGATTGGGGTTCGGGTAAATAACCTCTACAAATTGGAGGTAGAATATTTTGATTCCTTGATCACAAAAGTGGAGAAGGTGAAGATCTGAGACATCGGTGAGTTATGACATAGAATATTGGGTCGTCTATACCATGGCAATTTGAAGTTCATGCAACATATTTCTATAGGACTTCCTAAGAGTGCATGCTAGGTACCTATAATACTAGTGTATCCCCTTATTGTTATTTTTAGTGTAGCCCCCTTATTGTTATTTTTGTGCCCATGTAGTCCCCATATTGTTATTATCATGCCCCATAAAAGCTCACTATTGTTATTTTTGTGCCCTTACATTGTTATTGTTATGTCGGCTAGGATTATATTGTGACCCCTTGGACTCCTATATATAGAAAGGAGGTTTTGTCATTAGTATCATGCCATAATTGTTCATTTTTGTAATGTAAAGGAGGTTCTCCCATAAAATATGCTTATTTCTAAGTCGTTGATCTATATTTTCTTCTATTTTGTGAGTTGGTTTCAAAACATTTGGTATCAGAGCTTTGGATTCTAGGGTTTTGCTGCTCCAAAGAGGTAATTGTGGAAATTTCACTATAAATTTTTTTCTACGAACGATCAGAAGCTAAAAAAAACCCATTTGAGCCAAAATCATGTGGAACTTCATATAAAACTTTTAGGTCTTGATTCGCTATATTTTCGAAGATATGATCTGAGGAAGTTGGGGTTTTTGCAGGCTCCATAATTTCATCTCAAACAGGTGGCCGATGGAAAATCGCTATAAATTTCATTTTCGAAATCAAATTGATTTTTGTAAAATGTGACTGAAATTTCATAGAATGTAGTTTCTTGTATATCAATTTTAAAGAGGAAGGTAAAAATAGTGATACGTGGCATACCGTACAAGTTCTCTCTGTTGAAAAATCCCAAAATTAGGTCATTGTGGGAGATTGGGCATAAATTTACCTTGAAGATTCCAATTAGGGCTGACCCATGGCATTGGAAAGAAGACGTAGAGGGCTATGGTAAGACCAAATTTTAGATCTTTCAGATCCTAAATTACAGAGATACATCATTTTCAAAATCGAGCTCCTCAAAAGCAAGAAAAAAGTGTGCATGTTTTTAAAACATTTGCATAAATATTGTTTGAAAAATAAGTTTGAAGTGATTCCAAGGGCATATTGAAGCATAGATATCAGTATTGGGTTCTAAAATTCCCCCCAAAAATAATTCCATACCCATTTAGCCCTCAAAAGGTTCTACTATGAATCATGAAGAGGAAGAAGTGCAACATGACATATCAAAATTACAAGAACAAGTGCAACAAATTTCACTCTCGCAAAGAGTAACAAAAAATGAAATGGAAGATAATATGGATGGTTTAAAGAAAGATATGAAAGGCATGGAATCTAAGACAGATGGTTTGACAAATGGCGTGGAAGCTAATATCAATGTTATAGAAGAAAAACTGAAAGGAAACATGGAAGACACGAAGAATGGTCTAAAAGCAGACATGGAATGTTTGAAGGAAGGTTTGACAACGCTGCCACAAGAAATTATTCCTAATGGAGAAAAAGTAGTAGTTGAAACTCATGATGAGAAAAAAATAAATGTTAATCATGATATCATAGACTCTAATGTTGGATTTAAGACCCACCATATTCCAAATATCGATATGAGGAAGTTTGATGACAAGGATCTGATAACATGGATACTACAGATGGAGCAATATTTTAATTTTCATCCCGTTTAAAATGCTTAAAATGTATGCATTGAAACTTTATATTTAGAACCAAATACATTTGTATGCTATCGATGGATTTTCTCTCATAGAAAAAATGTCACTTGGTCAATTTTTACGATGGAAATGATAGCACATTATGAGGATACAAAGAGAAAAACCTTCTTTAGCCAATTGATAAATCTCAAACCAAAGGGTTTAATGGTGGAGCACATTGAGGACTTCCAAAAATTGAATATAAGGGTAACTGATATTCTAGAGGAACACATGATTGATGTCTTCATAGGGACTTTAAAGGATAACATCCAACATGAGGTTTTCCTTTGGGAACCTGATTCATTGGAGAAGGCATTCAGGTTGGCAAGAAAATTTGAAAGAAAAATTATGGCGACAATGAAGCCTACCACTCACAACTATAAATACCACTCACAACTATAAAGATGGAAGTTTTGCTACTCCTAGACTTCCACAACCTACAAGGTTTACACCACAAAAATGGAAGAAAAAAGAGCAAAAGGGTTTTGCTACAGTTGTGATAGAAAATACACTAAAGGTCATAAGTGTGCTGAAAAGAAATTATTTTACACAGATTGTGAAGAGGAGGAAGAAAAGGAGCCAGAAACTTCCAAAGAAGAGGATATACACTAAGGAACCAACCCTAGAGGAAGAATAAATGAATCCAACCGTATCCTGTAATGCATTGGCAGGCATTACCACTCCTCAAAATCTCAATATAGAAGGACATATCAAGAAGAAAATGTAATAGTGTTTATTGATTCAGGTAGTACCCATAATTTTATTCATTGTAAGGTAGCCAAGGAATTGAATTGCTTCCTATACCTAGCACCAAAGTGTCAAGTGATAGTTGCAAATGGAGGAACTATAAATTTCTCTGGAAAGTTCCATAATATAAAAATAACTATGGGGGGATATGTATTGAATAGTCCAATGTTTTCCATCCCAATGGTGGTGCTGATTTTGTACTAGGAGTACAATGGTTAAAATCTTTGGGGATGGTAGCTTTTAATTTTCAAGAAATTTTCTTGATTTTTTTTTTAGAAGGAAAGGAAGTTGATTTATGGGGTATTGTAGGGAAGCTAGGAAATATAATCAACTCTAATTTCATGAAAATGCTTCTGAAGAAAGAACAAAGACGCGTAATTTCACAATTATGCTCACTACATGTTCAAACATCAAAAATCATCTATTTCTCCATATCTCCAAAAAGTCTTGGACAATCATTCCAAGGTATTTGAGACTCCCAAAGGACTCCCACCTATTTTTGATCATGATCATACTATTCATTTGATTCCTGGAATTATTTCTCCAAACAACAGGCCTTATAGATATTATCCTTATGCTTAAAAGAGTTATATTGAATGTATGGTTGCAGAAATGCTAGAGGCTGGTATAATTCAACCTAGTCAAAGTTATTTCTCTTCTCCAGTAGTATTGTTGCACAATAAGGATGGATCATGGTGTAAGTTTCTGGATTATAGGGAGCTCAACAAGCTCGCTATTATAGATACATTTCCCATTCCCATCATTGATGAATTATTGGATGAATTACATGGAGAAATTTACTTCACCAAGCTGGATCTTCCTTCTAGATATCATCAAATTATAATGAAAACTTAAGACATTCCAAAAATAACATTTAGAACTCATGAGGGTCATTATGAATTTTTGGTCATGCCTTTTGGCGTTACTAATGCACAAGCTTCCACATTTCAATTTTTGATGAATTTTATTTTCAAACCCTTCCTTAAAAAATTTGTGTTAGTATTTTTTGATGATATACTAATTTACAATAAGTCTTGGAAGGATCATGTTCAACATGTTGACATGGTGATCAAACTATTGGAGGAGAAACAATTATATGAAAAACCCTCCAAATGTTTCTTTGGAGTAAAGGACGTGGAATATTTGGGTCATATTGTATCTCACAAGGGTGTTAACGTAGACCCTAACAAAATTGAATCCATTAAGGAATGGAAAATACCTACAACCATAAAGCATCTTCGAGGATTTCTGGAGTTAACACAGTATTATCACAAGGTTGTTAAGAATTATGGGAGAATATCGACATCTTTAATGTCATTACAGAAGAAATATGCATTTTTTGGACTCTAGAAGCAACTAAGGCCTTTGAACATCTTAAAGAGGCAATGTGCCAATCACCGGTCTTAGCTACACTAGACTTCACAAAAACATTTATTGTGGAATGTGATTGCTTTTGAAAGTCTTCCAATCAAGGAAAGTATTTACTGAAACCTATTTATGAGAAGGAAATGTTGGAAATACTACATGCACTAAAGAAATAGTGACCTTACCTAATGGGAAGACACTTCAAGGTAAAAACAAACCATGATAGTCTTAAATACTTTTTGGAATAAAGACTATCTTCAGAAGAGCAGAAAAAATGGGTCACAAAGATGTTGGGTTGTGACTTTGAAATCATCTACAAAAAAGAGAAGGAAAATGTTGTTGCAGATGCACTATCAAGAAAGGATGAGGATGTGGAAGCATTGCTTTGTTCCATATCTGTTATCCAACTTGAGTGGATAACTGAAGCAAGGGATGAATGGAAGCATGATGAAGAGGTATGGGCACTCATTCAAAATTTACAGCAATATCCCAATACATATGAAACATTTAGCTGGAAAAATGATTCATTATGGTACAAAGATCACTTATATATTTGTAATAATTCCCAACTCAAACAAAAGATTCTTTTGGAATTGCACACCTCTCACTTAGGAGGGCACTCAGGATTTTTAAAAACTTACCACAAGGTCAAAAAGGACTTTTTTGGGGATGGCCTTAAATATGATATTCAAAGTTTATGGCAGAATTTTTGGTTTTCCAACAAAACAAAGGTGAGACAATTAATACCCCAGGTTTTTTACAACCTTTATCCATTCCAAGTCAACGTTGGGAGGAGGTTTCAATGGATTTTATCACAGGTTTACCCAAGTCTAAAGGAAATATTGTCATCTTGGTGGTAGTTGATAGAATTACCGAGTATGCATATTTTTTTTCATTATCTCATCCATTTAAATCCAGTACAGTTGCTACTGCATTTATGGAAACAATTCAAAAGCTACATGGAAACCCAAAGATTATTGTAAGAGGCAGAGATACCATTTTTACAGAAAATTTTTGGACGAAATTATTTTCTTGTTTGGGTAGTCAATTAGCTCATAGCTCATCATATCATCCTCAATCTGATGGGAAAACTGAGATAGTGAACAAATGTTTGGAAGGATATCTTCGTTGCTTTGTATCTGATAAACATATACAATGGGTTAATTGGTTACCTCTGGCCGAATGGTGGTATAACACTTCCTTTCATACTAGAGAAAAAATGACCCCCATTTATGGCACTTTATGGATATCATCCACCCTCCATCACATCATCTTTAAGAGAAAATTATAAGGTTCAAGTAGTGGAATATCACATCGAGCATCAACAAGAAGTTATCCAACTATTAAAGGATAACATCACCTCGACAAAGAATCAAATGAAACGACAGTCAGATCAACATCGCCGGGAAAGAAGTTTTGATTTAGGCGACTAGGTAGTTTTATAGCTACAACCATACAAAAAAATGTCCAACAAGCAAGCTAAGAAGGATAATAAATTATCACTGAAGTATTATGGTCCTTACAAAGTGTTGCAAAATATTGGTACTATGGCATACAAATTAGAGATTCCTGCATCTTCCCAAGTGCACCCAGTTTTCCATGTTTCATGCTTAAAGAAGGCTATAGGTGACAACCTCCCAGTTCAAAGAATATTTCCAAAACTTGATGAAGATGGAAAATAATATTGGAACCTGAAGCACTCACAGAAAAAGAGAACTCGACAGCTACAAAATCATTCAATTTCAGAGTATCCCATCAAGTGGAAGAACTTACCCGCAGAAGATTCAACATGGGAGGATGAGAATTTTATACAGAGGCATCCAGAACTACTCAATCATTTAGGACAAAAAAATTTTTGAAGGAGAGGGGCATCATAGATCCCTATAACACTAGTGTATCCCCTTGTTGTTATTTTTAGTGTAGCCCCATTATTGTTATTTTTGTGCCCATGTAGTCTCCATCACTACAAGGAAAATACCCTCTTGTAGAGGTTATAAAGGAGGTTTTTAGTGTTATAAAATTGGCCAAAATTGTCAAAAAAACACTTGCTACAACATACGTTTTTGGTAACGGAGGTTTTGGCGGAGCTTTTAATGGAATTTCAACACAACTAAAAAACCTGGGCAGCCAGAGGTTATTACTGATGTTTTTTTCATCGATGCACTACTAAGGTGTGAACGCACCGATGCATGTCATATAGACGGTCGACCCGTGGCGGTCGAAGGTGCATGCATCGGGCCGTAAAGGTATACAACCGCACTGGGCACACTATAGGTGATACAACACACGGGGTCGTTCTAATTCATATTGGGATTTGTGCGGTTCCCATATGTCATATCAACGCACCAGTACATAGTCTTATTGAAGCACACTGGTAAGTAGTATCAGACAAATGCGCTAATTGTTCTAATTCATATTGGTATTTGTGTGGTGCCCATAGGTCATACAAATGCACTGGTGTGCAATATCACACAAATGCATTGAGATTTATAATTGGTATTGGTATTTGTGTGGTGCCCATAGGTCGCAGAAACACATCGGTGTGCTATATCATATAAACGCACCGGTGTATAGTATCTAACACACACTAGTGTTCATTTTGTATTTTTTAGAAACATCGACCTATGACAGTGCAATTATTGTGATTTTTAAAATTCATTATTCATCAAAAGTCGACACATCTTATAACAGTATTCATATTAATTAAATTTTTATTAATGCTTTTGAATGTGATCTTTGGATTAATTTGTAATATCATATCATAATTATTGTGATTTTTTTAAATTCATTATTCATCAAAAGACGACACATATCTTACAACAGTATTCATATCAATTAAATTTTTATTAGTGCATTTGAATGTGATGTTTGGATTAATTTGTCATATCATATCATCAGATTTCACATCTCTTCATTATAATATTTAATCATCCATAAATTTAATCAGTGGTGTTACATTTCACAAAAAAAATGGAGAATGCAATAGAATAAATTAAAACATATTTTATTATATATATATAAGACAACCTTTTTCATACAAAATGTGACAGTTATTGGTATCCCTTTGTCTTTCAATTGGGACACTATGTCCATTACATTAAACAAAATGTTTTATTTCACAGACAAATATTTCAAAAAATACAACGCATTTCTTTGATATCCAAACATAATGATCATCATTCTTCACTTGAACTACTGTCACTGCTAGAGCTACGTCCATGACTTGGGTTATTTTCAGGAATGTTTTGTTCACTGTGTTGTTTTTTTTCTTCTTCTTCACCTTCCATCTACAAACATAAAAAAAAAACTATAATGAGTGTATATACATTGGTGAGAGTAACGAAAATTGCAATATTAGATAATATACATCAACGTAAATCGAAAATAAATTATGTACCATAGCAACAATTGACTCATGAACTTTACACATTCTTTCAAAACGATGTAGTATGCCATCTTTCAAGATTTCATCTGTTGGCACAATTCCATACTTTGTTTCCTGCAAGTTTTATACCCCATAAAAAATCATATATTTAATATAAAATATTTTTTTGTTCTATTAATTATAGGCGGAGATAAGTAAAACAAGATTGATATATGCTTACAAATTCCACAATTAATTTATGTATGCCAAAATATACTCACAACCCATATTTAACCCAATGTCAATCATGTAGAAATTATATAATTTATGTGTTATATATCCAAGATTCTCCTGATCACACACTATTTTAACTTCATGCACAATACAGAATCTATTCCACCATTGATCATCACATGCGGAAATTAAATCAGTTGCAATGCACACATGAAACAATAAAAATTCACACACATATGAACACAATGTTTAACGGGAAAGCCTGAAGCTGAAAACCCCAACTATCTGTATATAATATATGTCATATAGATCATGTAACAATCCTCATACAAAGTTGAACATATCAAGCTCTCAGTACAATACAATCGCTACACACTAATCATGCCCGATCTTGCAAATCCATGCACCAATCTTTGCCACCTGCTAGCCTGCCTCTACTGCGCAATCCCTGCTAAAGAATGGTTCTGAATGAGTTCGAATTCATCGAGCTTGCACTGCGCAATCCTCATTAGCATCTCCACTGAGTGTTGGATGCAATCAATGCATCATTATAGTCACAACTGATAGTAACACTTGCTCTTTCACCTACCTCGCCACTAGTCTCCAGTGAAACTACCATGCACTGTAGTTAACTGATGTATTCTTCAATTGATTAATGAGTTATTATTTAGTGAATTAATTAACTAGTTAATTCACACCACTCTCACTAGTGTATTAATCAGTTAGACTAGATACAACTAGCTCAACTGAGTCTAACTGAGTTAAACTGAATACAACTCCACCAACTACTTCTATAACTCTACCAAAATTTGTCACATGAGTTCTAACTGAAGTCCTCATGCATTAGTTCTAGTAAACCCTCAGGAATAGCGTAATTCCTTCTGTCAGCTGTTGTGCCACATCTGTGCACTTAACTGAAGTGCTCCAAGAGAATAAGATAATGTTTAGAGTCCAAATATTATTAAGAGCTAATAATATTCGACATATTTATTTTTAGACCTGGCAATCTAGTAAACAGATTCTGCTTTCCATTATGTCTAAAAAATAGTTCATTCATTTTCAACTTTGACCAACCATTTACAAATAAGATCCCTAACTCATAGAATATGACTAACATGTCCAAAAATACATAGTCTAAAAATACCATTTAAAAATGCATCAGTGTGCCCATAAAGTGAGGCGACTCTTTTCACTAAGCTCATCATCTTGTTGAATCTCAACAAGATAGGGATTATCTGCCACCCCGATCATGTCTCTATGGTATTCGAATTTTCTCCTGGTGAGCGCCTTCGTCAGAATATCTGCATCCTGATCCTCCGTAGGAATGTAAGAAAGCAACATGATCTTCCACTGCACACAATCTCTGATATGATGGTACCGAATGTCAATATGTTTAGATCTATCATGAAATACTGGATTAACCAAGAGTTTAATGCAACTCTAATTATCACAATATATCACAGTAGGATCTAAGTGAGAACCGAACAACCCGACCAGGATCTTCCTCATCCATATAGCCTCGCATGCAGCCAAACTTGCTACCATGTACTCGGCCTCCACTGAACTAAGTGCCATGGATATTTGTTTCCTGCTATACCAAGAAACTGTTGTAGACCTGATACTGAAGATCCCTCCAGATGTTCTCTTTCTTTCCATTGGGCTCCCTTCCCAATCTGCATCCATGAAGCCATGCAGCTCCAACTCATCCAACTGTCTGTACCACAATTCATATCCCGATGTGCCCCTGAGATACCTCAGGACATGCTTGCCTGGCTTCCAAAATAGCTTGGTAGGCTTAACCATAGCTTGTGAAAGCTGGTTAATAGCATAGCATATGTCCAGTCGTGTATTGACCAAATACATGAGCGAACCAACCAACTGTCGATAAACAGTGGCATCCACTACCTCTGCCGATGTAGCATCCTCTTTCCTCCAACCACCAGGAAGAGGAGTGTCGATAAGCTCGAAACCTTGCATGTGAAACTTCTCCAGTATCTCCTGGGCATACTTTCCTTGAGACACAAACAGTCCACCCTTCCATTGCCAAATTTCCAATCCCAGAAAATAATGAAGGAGGACCAAGTCCTTCATCTCAAACTCCTTTGCAAGATCTGCCTTGCATGAGTGTATCAACAGTTCATCACCTATTAGTATCAAATCATCTACATAAAATAAAATGATCAGCAACTTACCCTCCACCACAATCTGGTATAGGTTTGGATCCGCCTCACTCTTCGTGAAACCAAGTCCGGTGAAATAACTGTCTATTCGTGTGTACCAAGCACAAGGTGTTTGTTTCAGCCCATACAGTGCTCTTTTGAGCCTGCACACATGCGACTCGCTGCTGAAGATTTCGAATCCTTCAGGTTGCTCTATGTACACCTCCTCCTCAATGAATCCGTTGAGGAACGAAGTCTTCACATCCATCTGATGAATGTACTAACCCATCTGCACTGAGAGAGAAAGGATGGTTCGTATGGAAGAATACCTTGCGATAGGTGAAAAGGTTTCTTCATAGTCAATCCCCTCGATTTGTGAGAAGCCCCGAGTAACAAATATTTCCTTGTACTTCTCGACACTCTCGTCAGCATCTTGCTTCACTTTGTAGATCCATCTCAAACCTACCACTGATTTCCTATTCGGCCTTGGGACAATATCCCATGCACAGTTTTTAACAATCGAATCATACTCTTCCACCATGGCATCTACCCATGCAGGATCCTCTATAGCTTCCTTGAAAGAGGATGATTTTGTCACGTTACACTTGCTCATCAGAGCCATGTATCCAGTAAATCATTCAGGTGACTGTCTCTGTCTGCGCTATGATGTAGGTGCTTCTACATTCTACGATGCATCAAAATTCAGTCGCTCAGCTTTTGTAGTGCGCTTCCACCCTCTGATGTTTGGCGCTGCATGAGTGGTTTCTTCCACTCCATGAACCTCTTCATCTTTAGGAACAAGTAGCTCCTCATATGCATGCAAGTGTAGCTCCCTCTCAAGCGACAAATTCATGGCTTTATCCTTATGAAATTTGATATCTCGTCGCACAACAGTCATCCGACTGTCTGGAAAATACACACGATAATTTTGGGGTGTTTCTGTGTACCCCACAAATATCCCAACCTCTGCGGTCGACTCCAGCTTCTTCCTAGCATCCTTCTTCACATGAATGTAAACAGGTGAGCCAAAAATCTTCAAATGAGAAATATCAGGCTTCTTACCAGAAAACGCCTCTTCAGGTATACTCATGCCAAGTACTCTATGAGGACAATGGTTTTGCACATAAACCGCAGTGTTGCATGCTTAAGCCCACAAGTGTATGGGAAGGCCCTGATCATGCAACATCACCCGCACCCACGATCATTCTATTCTTTCTCTCCGTGACCCCATTCTGCTGTGGGTTATGACGCGCTATGAGTTCTCTTCGAATTCCTTCTGCGCTGCAAAATTCTTTCAATTCGCCAAAGATGTATTCACCACCATTATCGCTCCTTAGATATTTCACCTGCTTCCCCGAATCTTTCTCAACCGGCGCCTTGAACTCATAGAACTTTGAGTATGTCTCGCTCTTCTTCTGCATGAAGAAGATCCAACACTTACGAGAAAATTCATCAAAAAATATCACATAATATCTGTGCTTTACTGTTGAAGCTACTGAAAAAGGTCTACACACCTCTGTGTGAATTCTCTCAAGGATCATCGTGGCATGAATATCCTTCTCATGAAAAGTAGTCTTCATAAATTTTCCCAAAGTACATCCCTTGCACTGATTTGACTGCGCAAGTGTACCCTTGGGAAGCCCGGTAGAAATCTGCTGCAAAATTTTCAAAGCGCTATGGTGAAGATGGCCCAATCTCCTGTGCCACAATTCGCCCTCATCCTTGCTCACCACTACTTCTGCTTTGCCTTCCATTGCTATGCAACCATATACCTGCAATTGATAAAGATTCTTAACTCGAATCCCTATCCTCCGTGTTTCACCAGTTGTTTTACTGTGCAGGAAAGACTTTCCCTCGCTAAAAACTACATCATAACCCTTGTCTTCCAACATCGCCACGGAGATCAGATTCTTCTTCAATCTTGGAGCATGCATGACATCCTTCAATATGAAAGGTTTACTAGACTCCCTCTCAAAGGAAATGTTCCCGATACCAGTCACACTATATCTACCATCATCACCCATCTCGATGTGCACTCCAAGATCCTTTTCATCTAGATCACTAAAAAAATATTCGTCTCCGGTCATATGGAAAGATGCACCACTGTCAAGAAATCACATTAATCCCATCACACTTGAAACCAAGCATGCGATCAGCGAAAAATCCAGCTCAAAATACAAGGATAAGGCCTCTCTAGCTGCAGATCTATCAGCCTGCTTATTTTTCTTCTTCTGTGGACAATTAGTGGCGAAATGTCCGTGTTGGTGACAGTGAAAGCACTTCACCTTGGACAAGTCCTGCTTCTTACCTTTCACATCGGATTGAGAAGGATTTTTCTTTCCCTTCCCTTTCCTTGCTTTGGCAGCCAAAGCACAATTTTCTTCATCTTCATTCTTCAATGAAGATCCATCCCTGCTACCCCGCCTTATCTCCTCCTGCACAAGATTCGACCAAAGTCGCTCCCATCCTGGCAGTTTCTCCCGACCATTGACAGAGTCCTCGTAGATATGCCAACTCTTCGGAAGCCCAAGGAGAGCCAAGATCACCAAGTCTTCTTCATCAACAGTAACCCCCACACTTCCCAGCTCATCCTTGCAGTGGATGAACTTCGTGAGGTATTTTGGTATACTGTCGCCTTTCTCCATTTTTATTTTTTTGAGTTTGTCTTTAAGCGCCAACTTCCTCTAGTCGCTTATGCTTTGGAACAAGTCTGTAAAAGCTTTCCAAATTAAGAATGGATAAGCTTTACCATGAAGGCTGGACACTATGTGATACTTCACACCTTCCAACAGAATCCTTCGACATTTTGTTGTCTTCTTTTGCCATGCGTCAAGTGCGGCTGCATCGCTAGAACCAAGCTTTGGAATATCAGTGTCTATGAACTCCTTCAACCCATTATCATCCAACACTGCCTCCATCCTGTCCTTCCATGCAATATAATTCGAGCTGACATCAAGGGCATACTCCAATCGCAATCCGTTGAAAGACATTTCAATGAATGCTCAACTTCGACACCAAGAAAACACTGCAGCAAATTCGAATTCCACCAGCTATTACCTCAATCGTCTAAGAATTTATCCGCTTCTAATGATCAACTGCCCGATACCACAGAAATTATATAACTTAGGTGTTATATATCTAAGATTCTCCTAATCACACACTATTTTAACTTCATGCACAATACAGAATCTATTCCACCATTGATCATCATACATGTAACTAAATCAATCATAATGCAATAATGAAAACAATAAAAATTAGATACATATGAACACAAAGAGCTTAACGGGAAAGCCTGAAGCTAAAAACCCCAAATATCTGTATATAATATATTTCATAGATATCATGTAATAGTCCTCATACAAATCTGATCATATCAAGCTCTCAGTACAATACAATCACTACACACTAATCAAGCCCGGTCTTGCAAATCCATGCACTAATCTTTTCCACCTACTAGCTTGCCTCTACTGTGCAATCCCTGCTGAAGAATGGCTCTGAATGAACTCGAATTTCTCCAACATTTCTCACACAATCCTCATTGGCATCTCCACTGAGTGTTGGATGCAATCAATGCATCACTATAGTCACAACCGATAGTCACACTTGCTCTTTCACCCGCCTCCACTCTGTCTCCACTAAAACGCTGCGTACCGTAGTTAACTCCATATTCTTTAGTTGATTTATGAGTTAATAATTAGTGAATTAATAAATAACTAATTCACACCACTCTCACTAGTGTATCAATCAGTTAGACTAGATACAACTAGCTCAACTATGTTTAACTGAGTTAAACTGAATACAACTCCACTAACTTCCTCAATCAACTTCACCAAACTCTGTCACATGAGTTCTAACTGAAGTCTCCATGCAATAGCTTCACTTAACCCTCAGGAATAGCGTAATTCCTTCTATCAGCTGCATGTGCCACTTCTGTGCACTTAACTGAAGTGCTCCAAGAGGATAAGATAATGTTTAGAGTCCAAATATTATTAAGAGTTAATAATATTCGACATATCTATTTTTAGACTGGCAATCTAAAAATAGATTCCGCCCAATATGTCTAAAAATAGAAGTCCATATATTTTTCCAACTTGACCAACCATCCACAAATAGAATCCTGCAACTCATAGAATATGATCGACATGTCTAAAAATAGACATAGTCTAAAAATAGAATTGCGCCAAAAATAGCCCGCGGGCCCACTTAGTGAAGGCAACTCTTTTCACTAAGCTCATCATCTTGTTGAATCTCAACAAATCAATTCGTCTGATGGTTCTTATTTGTAAGTTAGCACCTATTTGAAGACATTCAATGATGATTTTTGTAAAACAACTTAAAATATACAAAAATTAAATCTAGTTAAGTTGTTATAAGGAAGTAACAATTACTCACAAACTTAGATATTGACTATTTTCTTCCTTGTCGTCCTGTTTTATGTGTTGAATGGGTTCAATTTTCTTTTATTTTCTGAGAGAAAATACTTGAAAATTAATATTAAATTCTAAATTTGTATTTATTGTACCTAATGATCAAAAAATTCAATGATCACATATTACATTTGAAGGATGTTATTGTTGAGATGGCTCCTCCTGAGATGAAAATTTGTCCATTTCTTTGACCATCTCCTTGTACACCTTTTTGGACATTCCTACTGGCATATTTGTGATATCATCTTGTTCATCTTTTGAGATTTTCATAATCTTCCTGAAAATTTAACATGAGAATAAACTATTTAATTATTATATTGATATATGAAAAGTAAATATAACAAAAGTGATATTTATAAATATTTCTAGAAAAAACATTTAAAGGAATTTACTTTTTCAATCCTTCTTTTTTGTTGTTGTAAGTTTTTTCTATTAAAAGTCTGACATGTCTCATTGACCAATTCTCTAGAAACTCGTCCTGTAGTTTAGATAAAATTTGTTTCTTGGAATCATTGGATTAATTTTTGTATTGTAAGTGAAAAAAATGTCTATACATTCGTTCCACTAGATCCCTCAAACTTTTGTAAAAAATTTCCCCCCTTTCTTTAACCTCTAACACCACTCTAGATGAGCTAAGGAGTAATTCGTTTTCATTTTCATGTTCTATTTTTTTTTCTTTTCTTAGATCAACATTCCTTTTCTGAGTTGTTGGTCCTTGTAAAATATTAAACAGATGTGAATTAATAGATTGTTTGACACAGGTTATCTAATAATTGTAAGTATATTATTAATGAAAATTAAAAAAAGAAACTCATATTGGATCGATAGTATTTTTTCATTTACCTGATTCATCTTTTTGCAATTTTTTCATCAAGATTTTACGCTCTTCTGGTCCTAGATCAGAAATAATCTTATTGAGATTCTTCATTTTGTGGCCCTGCATGATACACAGTAAACAATACATATTAGTTAAACTTACATACAGTTCAAAAATAATATTTTTTGTAAATAATTTACAAAGAATTTGATTTTTTTGCTTTTCTTGATGTGTTATTTGTATTTTTGTTACTTGATTTCTTGTCAGCAATTTATTTATTAATATGAAACATGTACCATATCATTCATTAATATATTTTATAAATAAATTGTCAACTTTTCAGGTTAAAAAAAATCAAGAAACCGGTGCGTTATTCATGGTGTACGTACTGACGTCGGTGCGTGGTGGTCTTATTAAACGCATCAACCAAACAGTGTAAAACACCGTACGATGCTCTATGTCAACAAGGAGCACCGATGCGTTACATGTTAACCACCGCACCCATTAACACAGACAAAATAATAAAAATCATATAGTGTTAGTTTTTGTAGCATATGGTGTCATGGAGGGGGCGGTGCGGCCTATTCTTATAGATGCCCCACGCAAACAAGGGACCACCGTACGGTGCTCTTTGTCAACTAGGAGACCCAGTGCGTTATATGTTACATGGTGCACCGATTAACACAAAATATTTTTTTTTCCAAATAGTACGTGAGCGGTGCGCTATAATGAAATAGCGCACTGGTGCCCTATTTTACACATGGTGCACACATTAAAACAAATTTGTTTTTAATTTTTTTATCAAACAGTACGTACACGGTACGCCGGAATAAGCCAATGCACCGGTGCGCTAGGTTACGTAGGGCGCACCGATTAAAAAAATTCTTCTTTTTTTAATTCACGCAAGGGCCGACATGGATCGGGATCCGACTATGTAAGTCACCCGTGGGTTGGATGTCATAGGCATATATATCTAGAAATAAAAACCTATAAATCTAAAATGAAAATCCTTAATTCTAAAATCACAGAAACAGGAAGAAGTAAGGGAATAAACAAAAAGAATGAAGGGTTTAGGGTAAAAATGGTTTTTTTTTTTTTTTTTTTTTTTTTTTTTTTTTTTTTTTTTTTTTTTTTTTTAAATCTGAAACCGAACAAAAAATTGAAATTTTTTAGTTACTGCGTAAAAAATACTGTAGAAAATGTAAAAAAAAATAATAAAATTCAATCATGATATCGTTTGAAATTCTATGCTATAGGGTTTGAATCACTAGAGGTTTGGAATTATGATTGCCTGAATACTTGTGTTCGAAAGTATTTCGTTGCTCCATAGTGCTCTCATGCTCTCTTGCTCCAGGTATATCTCCTACAAATCTCTTGCTGAAAAGTTTTGCAAAGATAGTGAAATAATGAAAAGTGTTTAGTATTTAAAGAATTGTTTTATGAAATTAGATTTTCGAAAATATTTTGCCGCCCATTTTTCAATTTACCTATTTTTTTTCACTTAAAAAAAATAAAGTGGCATTTTTTTATTTGCGGCTTTTCATCACCGGTGCGTCAATTAAGAACACCGCACCAGTGTGTCCGTTAATAACACGACATCGGTGCGTAGTAACTAAAACAACACCGGTGCGGTTATCTGTACATAAGCACCAATAACAATAAGTCCATTTTTAAGGCACCGAAATTACTTTTAGGTATGTGCGCTAAAATTTATTGTTGATTTTTCCCAAATGCAGGGAGAAAATATCATAATTATATCGAATGGACAATTCTTCAAAATCCAGCTTGTTCCATAATATTTCTCAAAGTCCATCGCAGAGTTCTCCCTATCCATCTCGAGATGTAATATTTACTTCATATTTTATTTATATTTTCATTATCTAATTGAATTTATGTTTTTTATTCATGTCAATCAGCTTAATAAAATTTATAATGTATACAAATTTGCAGGTTCATGCAGATTCAAAATCGAGTTCATATGCATAAAATAATCAAACAGCTCCAAAACATCGGCAGCTCTTATCAAGAGCAGCATACCACAAGGCGCATTTGGTAGATGAAAACAAACAACCGTTTCACCATGCCAATTGTAACAATATTACATATTCTAGCCACAATCCCAGGACAATGACGGTAATAATAATTGTTTTGTATATTAATGTAATTATTAATTTCAACGTCAAACAAATTAATCATACATTGTCAACATTCTTACTAATTGATATCATAGATTTTGTACTAATCATGTTCAAATATATTTATTGAAATTATTAGGATACTAGTGATGATGAGCGACCTACCTACCATCTTCCGTTGCACCCCACGATAATTTCAAATCGAGAGAAGGCTAAATTAAGAGAAAAAATTGGAGAGGAACGATACCAAGAATGGTTGAATCAACCACCAATTCAATTCCCGCTACGTCCAGATTCACCAATTAGGAATGACTACAACAATAGTAGTTCTTCACAAGCTGGCAATGGAAGAAATCAAATAGAGGTAGGCATGGATGATTACTTAAGGGATATGACTGCCATGGAGACAATGTTATTAGATGCATTCGAAAACGATGATCAACTACGGGATGATGCTCATATCGTTGATACCTTTTTCGAAAGCCTTAAATTTTCTTCCACCACCCCTCTCTTTGGACCTGGCGGTCAGTAAAAGTCCACCCAGTTGGGGACAACAATGTTACTGTACAACTTGAAAGCAAAGTTTGGCTTGTCAAATGCATGTTTCTCAGAAATTTTGAGGTAAGTTACCATAAAGTCCTCCCTTATATAAATTTGAGAAATATAATCACATAATGAACATTACAAATGGTCAATTTTATGAGCGTTAATAATTATATCGAAATTAACGTACATTTAATATTTTCCATGATGATCAGCAACTACAGGTTATTCAAAGATAAGGTTCTTCCGAGTGATACTGTCTTTTCCGGTAGCTGCGAAGAGGAAAAGGAATTGTTGAAAATGTTGGGTGTTGAGTACATATTATATCATGCATGTCCAAATGATTGTATTCTATATAGAGAATGACATCGGAGACACCTCAAACAAATTACAGTCTATATAAAGTTCTCACTAAATACACTCACACCACCAAAGGAATCCTTTTAATACCTTCGATTTTTCAATCAAAACTCTATTCATAGGAATTCAAAGCAATGCCAATTTATTAAAGAGTGGGTCCTTTAATGTAAATAAATAAATATGGTCAACCCTTTGACCATTATGACCGATCCTTCACATAATTGAACCTTCAAACAAATCCTTATAGAATCAGACAGTCATCGCACACGACCTCTCTTTATCTGTCCAATCCAACATCTATCACAATTGAACTAACCCTACCTTTAAAACTTTTAATATGTGTGATAAAAGTGGTTTTGTATGTCCACCCTTCAATACATGTCACTCGCTGGGATGTATCGCGCAGGTTCAACGAATACCACAAACAACCAAAAGGCTATGCAATAAACCATTCATGGATTTGCAAGACCGCTTTCCAAAATTTATACCCAATTTCTGTATGGAATACGGTTTGGTCATACACTAGTTTGGCTCTTTTAATAAATCGATCATAATAAATTTAGAGTACTTATCTGAGTGAACCCGTAAGATATTCACGATTAACACAATTACAATCCCTCACTGTCTAGCACAATTACAAATTCAGAAAATGGAAACACAGTACCAGCATATATAGAATTGTTTTTCAAAGATTTTCGATGAAATATAACACTCAGAAACATGGGTTTTCGCAACAAACTTCAATCAATTTCTATTAAAATTGAAATCACAAGGTCTCGCCCTCTCTGGCCTGATGATATCAGTCTTTGACCTCTGTTTTACTCTTTTAAAAACCCTTTATATATATTGTCTCACTCTCTTGCTGTCTATCTTTGTCATTACATTCTTTTTCCTTCTTTTATGGATCAATCTAACAATATAACAACTCAATCTCTATTCTTATCATTTTAAATCCATATTCTATAGTTTCGATGCACACCTATTCTCACACTCATCTTCTATTCTAACTGTAACACAACGGTATGGATTTATTACAATTTTTAAATAAATGAAGATTCGAGAGGTCAAACCCTCTCGGTAAAATTTGGTTCGACCACTTAGGAAAATTAAATTTATCTCACACTAGCCACAACATGTGAAAATCCATTCACATTACTGCCTAAGTCCGGATGCTCCTGCATTAGACTCCTGGGGAAGAAAAAATCATTTATCAAACTTTCAGGATTTACTCCATACTTCTGTAATTCTGCTGTTGTCAACCAACTGGCATCCTCTATTGGTTGTCCCTTCCATTTGACTAGATACTGAAAATAAATTTGTCCTCTGGTTTTTTTGGATACTTTTTTTTACAGAACAACTTCTGCCTCTTTCTTGACATTCTTTGGAATCTTTTCTTTCCAATTTAAAGTTTGGTTTTCCTTTGCTGTAGAATCTTCTTGTAGCTCCTCCTCTATTCCTCTGTATGGGTACAAGTCTGCAACATGAAAAATGGGTGATATTCCAATCCCTTATGGAAATTCTATTTCATATGCATTTGAAGAAAATTTCCTCAAAATTTTACATGGTCCTATCTTCTTCATCTTTAATTTATTGTAAGTCTTAATAGGAAATCTTTCTTTTCTCAAATAAACCATGACTATATCTCCTACTTGGAATTCATTTTCTTTCCTCCTCATATAAAATCTCTATTTATATTTTCCATTGCTTTCCTGCAATATTTTTTTAACATCTTCCTGTAGTTGCTGCATCTTCTTTGCAAACTCTTCAGCCTTTGCACTTTTTATCCCTTATTTACCTAAATTTCTGAGCTCATACACACCTCTTGGATTCACCCCAAAAAATATCTTGAATGGACTCATCCCAGTACTCTGATTTGGAGTATCATTATAAGCAAACTCAACCTGAACAAGTGCTAAATCCCACTGCTTAGGATTTTTATACACTAAACTCCTCAATATATTTCCCAGGCTTCTGTTTACTACTTCTGTTTGCCCATCTATTTGAGGCTGATATGCTGAACTAAAACTAAGGTTGGCACCTAGTTTCTTCCAAAGAGTTCTCCAGAAATGCCCAATAAACTTTGTATCCCTTTCAGACACAATACTTATAAGCAATCCATGTAATCTTACAACTTCTGAAAAAAACAGATTAGCAATATGTGTTGCATCACTAGTCTTTTTGCAAGCAATGAAATGAGCCATTTTAGAAAACCTATCCACCACAACATAAATGGAATCATTTCCTCTTTGAGTTTTAGGTAAACCAAAAACAAAATCCATACTAACTGCATCCCATGGTCGGTTTGGTATTGGTAATGCTTGGTACAATCTTGTATTTTGGCTTCTCCCCTTAGCATGCTAACAGATCTTGCACTTCTCAACAAAATTCTTAACACCAGTTTGCATCTTTGGCCAGTAATAAAAAGTATTTACCTGAGCAAAAGTATTATCTTGTTCAAAGTGTCTAGAGAAGCCTCCACTTTGTTTCTCTTTAATTATGTTTTCCCTCATAGAACAATTAGGAATACATAATTTGTTACTTTTGAATAGAAAACCTCCTTGGATAAGATAATCCAACCACTGGCTTATGTTATGAACTGCTGGATTTTGTACAGCTGCATAAATATCTTTGAATTATGCATCATCTTTATACATATCAACCATTTCTTAAAATCCCATAACACCAACTTTTAATTCTTGCACAATAAAATTTACCCTACTCAAAGCATCAATGACTTTGTTCAACTTACCACTTATATGCTTAATTACAAAGGTAAAACTCTGTAAAAACTCTAGCCACTTGGCATGTTTCTGGTTCAATTTTGGCTGGTTATTTATGAACTGCAATGCATGATTTTCAGAAAACAATACAAACTCTTTGGGTAGTAAATAATGTCTCCATTTTTTTAAAGCTTGAACAATAGCATAAAATTATTTGTCATAAGAGGAATATTTCTTCTTAGCTTCATTTATTTTCTCACTAAAGTACGTTATTGGTCTCTGTTTTTGGCTTAAAACTGCACCAATTGCAACTCCACTAGCATCAGTTTCAACTTGAAAAACTTTTTCAAAATCAGGAAAAGCTAAAACTGGTTTTTTTGTAATTTTCTTCTTCATAAACTTAAAATTTCAATCTGTTGTATCTGTCCACTTGAATGGTTGATTTGTCTCTTTGATTGTTTCAATAATCAGTGCACAAATTTCACTAAAACTTTTGATAAATTTTCTATAAAAGCTTGCAAGACCGTGAAATCTTCTTACCTTGAATATGTTCCTTGGAGTTGGCCAATTTGCAATTGCTTAGACTTTCTCTGGATCCATTTTTAGACCTTCTTTAGAAACTATAAACCCCAAATAAACTAACTCTTCTTTCATAAAACTGCATTTCTTCAGATTTATTAGTAGTTTCTCCTTCTGCAAAGTTTTCAGAACCAATTTAAGATGTTCTAAATGCTCTTCTTTGCTTCGGCTGAAAATTAAAATATCATCAAGATAAACAATTACAAACTTGCCTGCATATTCTTTCAATACTTCATTCATCAATCTCATGAATGTGATGGGTGCATTAGTGATTCCAAAAGGAATCACTAACCACTCATACAACCCACTGTTTATGTTGAATGCAGTATTCCACTCATCCCTTCTATAATTCTTATCTGATGATAACCACTCTTCAAATCTATCTTTGTAAAATATTTTGATCCACTTAAACAATCCATTAAATCATCCATTCGTGGTAAAGGAAAATGATACCTGATGATGATTTTATATATGGCTCTGGAATCTATGCACATGCGCCATTCTCTTCCTTTCTTTGGACTGAGTACTTTTGGTACAACACATGTACTAAGGCTTTCTCTTACCAGACTTTTATCCATCAATTCCTACACTTGTATTCCAACTTATTCATTTTCTTGAGGAGTTAATCTATATGCTGCTTTATTCGGCAAAATTTCTCCAGGTATTAGATCAATGTGATGACTAATACTCCTGATTGGTGGTAATGTATTTGGAAACTCATCCACAATAATATTAGCAAAATCATACAACAGATTTTTGATCTCTTCAGATAAATCATCTAAGTTTGTGGAAGTTAAAATTACCTTAGGTTTCCCTATGATAGAAAAATGCATTTCTTCATTTTTTTTTCGATTTCTTGCAACAGCTCTTTTCCACTCATCAGCATAACACTATTTCTTGATGTTCCTTTGCAGCTTCATTCTTCAATAGTAGCAATGTATGTTTGTTTCCATCCTTCTCCAAGGTATAAGTATTTCTCATGCTATCATGTATGGCTTTCCGATCAAACTGCCAAGGTCTTCCCAACAATACGTGACATACATCCATTGGCATTACATCACATAATATAACATCCTTGTAAGTGCCTATCTGGATCTCTACCTTATATTTTTCTGTCACAATAATCTGATATCCTTTTTGCAACCATGATATCTTATATGGAGTAGGGTGTACTGTCTTTTCTAACCCCAACTTGTCTACCATTTCTGTAGAAACAAGGTTGTCAGTACCACCACTGCCAATTACCACTTTGCAAAATTTACCCTTAGGCTTGCATACTATTTTTAATATATTCTTTCTCTGAGCTGGCTCTCCTGCTTCTTTTTCTGCTTTAAGAAATACCCTTTTTAATAACAAATATTCTCCTGCTTCGGGTGGTTCTTCTTTTCCTTTATCCTGAGGAATTTCCTCCTTTGTTTCAACAACATTTACATCTCTTTGAGTTGTTGATTTATTATGAGGACAGTCCCATGACCCATGTCCCCATTCACCACATGTATATCACTGAATTTCTCTTCCTCGGCCTCTACCTCTGGGTACAAACCTTCCTCGACCAAAGTCTCCTCTCTGTGGTGATATGCTACTTGAGCCTCCTACTTCATTCTAGGAGTGTTGAAATATGGGTTTAAATTCTCCTCTGCCTCTCACGGAACTCTTACCTTGGTTCTTCTGGTTTTGCTTCCTCTGTATCTTCTCTTCTGCTTTCAAGGCTGCCTAATAAGCATCCTCAATTGTATTTGATTCAATAAACTAATTTCATCCTGAACATCATACCTCAGACCATTTATATACCTGGCTACTTTCTCCACATCATCCTCTACACGTCTAGCTCTAATATTCAGTTTATAGAACTCCTCTGTATATTCTTTCACTGTCATTCCTTTTTGCTTCAAATTTTATAATTTCTTAAAAATATTTAAATGATAATCCTTGGGCATGAATTTACCTTTTAATTTTCTCACCATCTTGTCCCATTGTTTGATTCTGGGTTTTCCTTTTCTCTTCCTGGATATTTGTAATTTTCCCACAAAATATTTGCATGGACTTTTAATCTGGTAGCTGCAATCTTCACTTTTATTTTGTCTTCGACTTCTTCAAAGTCAAAGTACTTATCTAATGAAATGATCCAGTCCATTAATGCTTCTATATTGATATTTCCCTCATACATAAGTATATCCACCTTTGGCCTTCCAGTTGCCTTCACCAACATCTTCAACACTTTAGCTACTTAATTGTCTTATTCTTCTTCTTCTTCAGATGATTCCTCAGCATCACTGGCGCCTCCTTCATCAAGTGCTCGTCTCTGGGTTGTTTCCATAGCTTCCATCTGTGTTCGAAGATGTCGTACTTCTTCGAGCAAAACTACATTTGCTGCAGGTTATCCCCGACCTATCCTTGGTGGCATTTTGTAAAACAACACAATCTGGGCTCTGATACCAAATGATGCCAGAGACATCTCAAAAAAATTACAGTCTATATAAAGTTCTCACTAAATACACTGACACCACTGGAGGAATCCTTTTAATACCTTCGATTTTTCAATCAAAACTCTATTCATAGCAATTCAAAGTAATGCCAATTTATTAAAGAGTGGGTCCGTTAATATAAATAAATAAATATGGTCAAACCTTTGACCGTTCTAACCGATCCTTTACATAATCGCACCTTCAAAAAAATCCTTAGAGAATCAGACAGTCATCGCACACAGCCTATCTTTATATGTCCA
Organism: Pinus albicaulis; assembly: GCA_034641835.2. Lineage (NCBI taxonomy): Eukaryota > Viridiplantae > Streptophyta > Pinopsida > Pinales > Pinaceae > Pinus > Pinus albicaulis. Next base: position 522,579,654 of record CM076578.1, read on the forward strand.
ATCCAATAGTTATCACAATTGAACTAACCCAACCTTTAAAACTTTTAATATGTGCGATAAAAGTGGTTTTTTATGTCCACCCTTCAATACGTGTCACTCGCTAAGATGTATCGTACAGGTTCAACGAATACCACAAACCACTAGAAGGCTATGCGATAAACCATTCATGGATTTGCAAGACCGCTTTCCAAAATTTATACCCAAATTCTGTATCGAATACGGTTTGATCATACACCAGTTTGGCTCTTTTAATAAATTGATCACAATAAAGTTAGAGTACTTACTCTCTTAATGAACTCGTAATATATTCATGATTAACACAATTACAATCCCTCACTGTCTAACGCAATTACAAATTCAGAAAATGGAAACACAGTACCAACTTATATAGAATTTATTTTCAAATATTTTCGATGAAATATAACACTCAGAAACACGGGTTTTCGCAACAAAATTCAATCAATTTCTATTAAAATTGAAATCACAGGGTCTCGCCCTCTCTGGCCTGATGATATCAGTCTTTGACCTTTGTTTTACTCTTTTTAAAACCCTTTATATATATATTCTCACTCTCCTGCTGTCTATCTCTTCCATTACATTCTTTTTCCTTCTTTTATGGATCAATCTAATAATATAAAAACTCAATCTCTATTCTTATAATTTTAAATCCCTATTCTAAAGTTTCGATGCACAATTATGCTCACACTCATCTTCTATTCTAACCATAACACAACAATATGGATTTATTACAATTTTTAAATAAATGAAGATTCGAGAGGTCCAACCCTCTCGGTAAACTTTGGTTTGACCACTTAGGGAAATGAAATTTATCTCATGCTAGCCAAAACATGTGAAAATCCATTCACATTGCTAGTTAACTCTGGATACTCCTACATCAGAGGAGAATATGCAGACAAAGAGATATGTCTGAAATGTGGGCATGACAGGTATGATAAATAAAAAAATAAGAGTAAATCACGCGGTCCTCCTTTTAAGATATTGAAGCACATGCCTATAATCCCAAGGATTCAAAGGCTCTTTCGTTGCAAAGAATTAGCTATGTTGCATGGATGACATGCCTCACACAGAAGTGAGTTGGGAGTTATGTGAATCCCAACTGATTCCATAGCCATGAAGAATATAGAGGATACATGGCCCGAAAAATTCAAGGATGAAGTACGAAGTCTACGACTCAGCATAACCATGGATGGCGTCAACCCATATTCCCTCCAGAACACCAACTATTTTGTTTGGCCTATAGTAGTGATCAATAACAATATCCACCCATGGTTTTCCATGAATAATGAACATCTTATTATGGCTCTCATAGTCCCTGGTAGAGGACAAGTGAAGAATATGGATGTCTACTTGCAACCACTGATAGATGAATTGAAGGAATTATGGGATGTAATAAATGTATATGATGTATCAAGACCCATCTCAACAGAGAGGATTTTGACGTTGTATGACATATGTGCTTACATGACACGTGATTATCTAGGCTTAGGAGTTTGCTCTGGTAAATTACATGTTTATTGATTTTTTTATATACGTAACATTATTCTTTCGCATATTAGTTATTTTATTCATTGTAAGTGTTCTAATATTCATGATATTATTTAACGTGCTATGCATATAAGTTGTATAAAATAATCTTGTAGGTCTTGTAACAAAAGGTTATTTTGGATGTAAATGTTGTGGACCTTGTCTGAAAGATAGATGGTCCAAGGACCTACGAAAGCCAGTGTATGATTGCTCTAGGGTATTCCTCCCAGAATAACACCCTTACAGAAGAGCAGTATTCACTTTCAATGCTAAACGAGAGAAAACCCAAAGGCCTCCAATAACGACACCAGCTGAATGGCTTAGATCATATGAGAGAGAGAAAGAGAAGGAGTTCATAGAAATGTTCGATTCAAATGGGGAGCCTATGTTCGATGATCCAGAATTCTTCCACACCTATGTTGAGAAATTGCCCATTGGGATGAAAAGGAAATCTATATTTTATAACCTCCCATATTGGGAGTATATTAAGATTACCCACTTATTAGATCCCATGCATACATTTAAAAATGTTTCATCTTCTTTATGGAGGCACATATCATCGAAACAAAGTGACACATTGGTTGTTAGGAAAGATCTTATTACATCAAAAACTAAAAAGAAACATTGGCCAAGATGATTAGAAAGTATAGGATTAGAGGCAGGAATTGGTCCCTCTAATTCATGGTATTTCAAAGAAGGTGATTTCCCATGGATTTAAAAAAAAAGATGATCTTTTTTTGGAAAATGAAGTTATAACGGGTGTGAGGGTGCCATCTTCATACGGGTCTTCACTATGGTGTTGCTTCGCTGTGGATGACCATTTGTTGGGGTTGAAATCACATGCCATTTGAATCTTCTAAGAGTACGTATAATTTCAAAAGAATTATTTTATTATTTTTTATATTAATAAATTTTATCCCATGTAGGGATCATAAAACATAACTAATTTCGTATATTATTGCATGTGTTTATAACTTTGCAGTGTCATTTGCCTTTGTTCGTGCATGGGTGAGTGAAACATGGATTCCCTCAAGACCTAGGACGTGTCATATCTAAATTATCTACATTTGTACATTGGATCATGTCAAAGGAGATTCATGTGGCTAGCATTCCACGGTGGAGTCAAGAGATAGTTGAGATTGTTTGTAGTTTTGAGAAGGAATTGCTGACGAGTTTCATGGACTTTCAAGTTCATCTTATAATCCACCTAGTAGATGAGGTTGAATTAGTTGGGGTGGTTTCTTGTCATTGGATGTTCTTCTTAGAGAGGTACATGAAGAAATTGAAAGGTTTTGTTTGACAAAGGGAAAAACCCGAGGGGTCTATGGCAAAGGGGTACATATCGTATGAGTCTTTCTATTATGCCAGTGAGTACACCAAGCACATCGACAACAGACCAGGTGCGGTGATTTGGGATGATGAAAGGGATGAAGACAAAAGAGAAGGGGAGTTTCTCCAAACGAATGGAAAAAAGCGCTTGATAAAAAGTAAGCAACTTATAATTTTTCAAATTTACACAAAGTAAATATTCTTTTTGAACTTCGATATAATTTATATTTTCATCTCTATGTACTATATAATGTCGGTTTGATTTCATTAGCAAATGCAGAAATTGAAGCAATCAATAAGTTTGTTCTTTACAATTCCGAAGTGACACAACCATGGGTTGCATTGTACGAAAAAAAGAGGATGAAATAGGATAGTGACAGGAAAGAATTCAGATGGTTGAATGGTATAAGTGTGCCTTATCTTGATCATTTAAAAGAAAATATGCCAAAAATATGCCCCAACAATTGGGTTGCTGACCAAGTCAGAGAGAAATATGGTGAAACCGGTCGTTACCCGCGTGATGAAGAGGATGCGCTAAACGTAGGGATTGTCTGCAACAACTCAGTAATAATCTATTTAATTTATATGTACATTTGAAACTTAATAACACACCTTTCAAATTTAATTACCTCGATATTTCATATTTTAACTGTTGGGTTATTATAAGACACATGACACTATGATTTTTTAACTTTTTTATAGGTGCATTTTTTCCCATCTCTGTGGGCATATGGACACCATTTTCGCAAAGAAAATTCTGATGATGGACACATCACACAAGATTGTGGAGTGGAAGTCAAGTTCAATCAATCTAGTCGATCTAGCCACCATGATCAAAACCTAGTACAAGGGACGTTAGGTTACGTCGGAAAGATACAAGAGATCATTGAAGTGGATTTCTCTTCTTTCTAATATGTTATTTTTAGGTGCAAGTGGTGGGAAACCTTGATCAGAATAATGTAAAGGAATATCGTGATAGTAGGATGATATTTATAAACTCTAGAAAGATGTGGGATGAAGCTAAGGAGCCCTATGTTTTCCCCAAACACTACAACCAGGTGTTTTTATACCCAGATGTGTTGGATAGGGATTTGTGGTTTGTATTGAGACATGACCCTAGATCAAAACATATTTTTGAGAATATTAGTGTTATCATGCCATGCGAGCTAAAAGATAATAAGGGTGATCATGAGAACCAAGAGTGATATGGTACATGTGCTATTTCATCAATATTTATACTTTTTTAAGACGGGTTTTTATAAAGGAGATTATTTCAAAAAAAATGGCATATTGTATAAAGCTCTTTTTTCTGTATGTAAGATCATAATAAAATAATGATAATTCTAAAGTACATGAATTTATTTGCATTATTTTCTAAACTTTATCATGTTACAAAAATTCATATTATTCTAGATTTATTATTTTACAATTATTTAAAATTTTACAAATTTACAAATTTTAATAAAATCATTTCACATTAATACAATTAAAATTTTACAAATATTTTACATAAAATTACAATTACAATTACAATTTTACAATTTCACATACAATTAAAGTTAAAATTACAATTACAATTTTAGAATTTTACATACAATTACAATCATTTCACAATTATACAATTAAAATTTTACAAATATTTTACAATTAGAATTAGAATTAGAATTAGAATTAGAATTACAATTACAATTTTACAATTTCACGTACAATTACAATTATAATTACAATTACAGAATTTTACATACAATTAGAATTACAATTTTAGAATTCTACATAAAATTTACAATTACAATTACAATTTTACAAATTTACATATATATACCATTACAATTACGATTTTAGAATTTTACATACAATTAGAATTAGAATTAGAATTTTACAATTTTACATATGTACAATTAAAATTACAATCATTTCACAATAAATTAAATATTACAATTACAAATTAAAATTTTACAAATATTTTACATACAATTATAATTAAAATTACAATTCCAAATACAATTATTTTACATACAATTAGAATTCCAAATACAATTACAATTTTAGAATTTTACATACAATTAGAATTAGAATTAGAATTTTACAATTTGTCATATATACAAATACAATTACAATAATTTCACAATAAATTAAATATTACAATTACAATTAAAACTTTACAAATATTTTACATACAATTACAAATACAAATACAATTTTAGAATTTTACATACAATTAAAATTAAATTTTCAATTTTACAATTTGTCATATATACAATTACAATTAAAATTACAATAACAAGAATTTCACAATAAATTAAATATTACAGTTAAAATTAAAATTTTACAAATATTTTACATACAATTATAATTAAAATTACAATTACAAATACAAATACAATTTTACAGTTTTACATACAATTAAAATTAAAATTTCAATTACAATCGCGACATGATATTTAATAAATATCATGATCATTTAATATTAAATTAATTACATCACGATCATAATAACCATCGTACAAGCATCATATTCGACTAAAAAACACATGCAAATTCACTAACATCATTGTGATCATGATCATCTAACAAAGCACAATTAACATTGTATAACATCATAACACAAACATCAAATATACAACTCATGTCAAATAACTACTATCACATACACATCTATCTGGAAGCTACACATTAAATGAACATATCTAACATGACCTAACAATATACACATCATGATGATCACCAACATGTAAATTAAGTACAATTGCAACATGCACATAAAATACATGGACCATATATATATATATATATAATGTTAAAAATATACAACTGTAATATAAATGCCAAATATCAGCTAGTGGTACAATATCATCAATAGTAGTACTAGTCAAGGCCTGCTCAGTCAATGGTGTAGCCTCGACAAGATCAGATACATGTTGATCATCACATGCCTGTTGATCTGGTACTGGTGCCTCATGCTGATCAGGATCAACTGTCAGCTTCTCATCGCGATGACTCAACATGGTCGATGGTCCAGCCTGCTCATGATCATGAGTACTGCTGGATGCTTCAGGATGCTGACTCGATGGTCCAGCCTGTTCTCCATCATGACTGTTGGTCGATGGTGCAGGCTACTCATCTGGCACAACGCAAGGTGAATGACGATCACTCCCCTGATTGTGATCATCGGATGATGCGTCGCTGCTTGCAGACTGTCGAAGTGTTGTGTCTCGACCATACCTATCGGCCTGTATATTTCTCATAATGGCACGCCTAAATCCCGCCTCAATAAACAATGCACAAAATTGGTCGCCCAACTCCATCCTCAATCTACTGTCAAGCCTACGCCTAGCAAAAGGTAGTACTAGCGCACCAGAAGGAGTATGTCTGTATGCACCAGCCTCATGATCCTCAGCATCTGTCATGTCCTGATCGTCATCAGGATCCACACCTGGATCATTTGGTGGCACTGGCATATCATCGCCATCGAAAGACCCAATGTCTGAAAAATATATACAAGTACACAACAATAATTAGACAATTTCATTAAACAATTTAATCAAAACAAGTTAAAGAACATGTTAGAATAAATTTAAATAAAAAATTAATATTACCTCTATCATTTGGCGGTTCATCATCTGTGAAGAGGATGTTGGAACACCCTCGCCAATCCAAACAAGCATAAGGACAGGGGACCATAATGAAGGGATGCTCGTCAACACTATCTAGCAACTCTAATGCATCATGCGATATCCTCATGAAAAACTGAGTCTCGTCCCTCTTAGGCATCATCTGTCTACACATGTGAATCCATGCATGCAGCATCGACCTACGATGCTGCCGAAAAAAAGTAGGCCTTGTCTCTGGAAACCTCTCAAAAAATAAAAAAAATAGCTTTGAAGCAAAATGGAAGTTGACCCTCCCTTGTCCATGAGAACGACATCTATATAAGGTTGTACACAACTATCACAAAAAAATGGCAGACCACCTGACAAGTCGTGGCTCCCGTACTAAAGAATTAACATAATATAGAAGTGGGAAAATAATGTGTTTCATGTCACTGGTGTTGTGTGAAATGGTCAAAATCATAAGTGATAGGCACCTCACCTCCTCACTACCAAATGCAGCAATACGTAACTGACCTCCGGAGACCTGAAAATTTGAAGGAGAGAGTATATCCAGGCTAATGTATCTCTGGGAGTACACCAACTGACTCCCTGCTGCATAGCCAAGTGGAACCTCTAGGAACGAGGGAAAATCCACCCCTCTCCTCTATAGCCCAGTAATGAAATAGATTTCCTCCTCAGTGAGCGCGTACCACTGGTTAGGACCAACCTGGAAAGCCTGTAGGTGGGTATTCCACGTGCGGATAAGATTTCGCAAAAACACACCATGGCCCTTTAGGGAAGTAGCATCCTCATAGACCTTGAGGAGGCATACCTGCCTTAGGAGCCCCTGGGTAATTGTTGTAATAGGGCGAGGGTATGCATATCTCTCCCTCTTTCGTGCCTTGCACATGCAAACCATGTTATACTGATCCACCTATTGTTGCTGCTATTTCCTCTCTTCTCTCCTTTCACGTCGTTGAATGATTGACATATTAAATACAAGTTTTTTATTAAATGAGACATGTATTTAGGAATATAAATATATAAATACTTTTGGAAAAAAAAATAGTCGTTGCACCATAAAAAACAAGAATGCACCAGCAACGGTACATCTTTATTTTGTCGTGCACCGGAGGCGGTGCACCAGAAAATTTGCAGAGCACCAGAAAAGGTGCACCTGAAAATTTTCAGCGGAATGCCCTCCTATAATTGTTCCAAAGTAACCGATGCGGTGGTATAACAAACCACACCGTTGAACATGGAATAGTGTCGGGAGGGCGGTGCGCTGACCAAACTATACGCCCCGGGGCATATAAGTTGGTCAGCGGGGCGTATAGGTTGGTCAGCGCACCACTCTACTGACATAACTCCATAGTCAACAGTGCGGTTTTTACCAAGCTGCACCGTTGCCCATGTCGAATGGTCGGAATGCGGTGCGCTAACAAAATTACCTGTCCCGGGGCGGATATTTCCGTCAATGCACCGCATTCCCGCTTTTCGACAGGGTCAACGGTACAGCCGAGTAACCGACCACACTGCACTTTTTTCAAATTTTAAAAAATCATGGTGCGACTTTCGGTACCGCCTCGGAACTAGTGCAGACACTGTTAGCACCGGTGGTGGTGCAACCTGTAAATTTATAGGCATCATCGCGAACCAGTGCGCGTCGAATGGCTCGAGTGCACCGCGTGGGATTTTATTTTTATGTTTTAAAGAAGGTGAATTTTAAGCTAATTTACAAAACTAATCCGCTAAAAGTTTTAATTATGGAAAAACAAGGAAAATACCTGTACATTTTTCCGTCGAGGAGGCATATTGGCTGTAGAATTTGCAAAACTAAATATTCCCACCATTATGCAAAATTCAAAATGGAGATGGTGGGAAATGGACCATACCCATTTGATCCCAGTATGATAGAGATGTTGTAATGTTTAACTATTATAGCTACGTGGGAAGCGAAATTTAAAACAAAAGAAGCACCAGACCCATCTGTCGAGGAATGGGAAAATTTGATTACGGACCTAGGGAACACTTGGGGGTGACTTACCATGTTCAAATAGACAATACAACTATATTGGATGATGAAATGCATCATGGCAAAAGCCATCACTGAAATTTAGGTAGGAGAAGGGAATCCGCAGGAAGAGATGAACCCCAAGGAAATCCAGAAAGAGCTGCAAGATATTCAACTCCAGCTGCACCAATGGTATGTCTGGTTGGGCAGAATTGAGAGACAATTACAGAACATGCACCAATTCGAAATTCCAGGTTTGAGCAATAAAGATCTAGCACTGGTAGAGTCTTCTGAAGACTAGCTACCAACATGATGTGTTCATCATTCTTTTTGTTATGATGTTGTTGAAGGATAGCTTTTAATTTAGTAGTTTTATGTTTAGTAGTGTAACAGACTTACATGCATACTTGGTCTGGATGGACAAAATCAGAATTTTCATGTTTTGGATGGGCTATAAAGTAGTTCGGTGGCCAATAGACCTGGTTTCCTCTGGGCAAGTTGAGGCCATCGAATAATATATATCTGTAACCTGCTTTTATGATAAATAGAAAAGAAAAAATCTGTCACACTTGCAATATATATATATATATATATATATATATATATATATATATAATGTTTTAATAATTATTTAAAACACAAATTTTTTATTTTAATAGGTATACAATGTTTTATTTTCGTTGTTTTTAATAGAAAATGTTTTCCACAATTTAATATAAGAGAGATGTGTAATTTTTTTAGTACTCAATGTAGAATTGACAAATAATATATAAAAATATATTAATAACATAATATACATCTATATTAATTTATACAATAAATAAATTATTTCAATATTTACTTTTAAGTACTGAGATTTTCTTATTACATCAATAGATGTTTTCTACCTTCCACTATGAAGAAAAAATGTAATTTTATAAATTTGACATGTAACATTAACTTTGTTTAAAAATAATGAAATTTCAAAAAATTTATTTGTATATTCATATAAGATAAATATGTCAATATCAATTATATATAGTTGATAATAAAATATTTTAATTAATATGAACATAAAAATATTAATTTAATATAAAAGAAAAAATTACATTTCCATAGTAGGAGAGTGTTCAGCTCCATATTGAGAAGTAAAAGAATATAGTAGTTTAAAGAGGTCATAATTTTGTGAAAAATGGTGAAAATTTTGATAAGATTTTGGCAAGAAATATGGCAAATTTTTTGTGAAATCTCGGTTATATCTGTCAAGCTTTAGGATTTTGGGCTTCCAAATGCTTTTGATGGTGCTGAATATTTTTTTAAATAGGTGGGCAAACCTATCTATCATAACTCAGTGGTCAAACTAGCAGTGAGGACAACCATCTTTAGCTGCTATACCCCAATGTAGGCTAACTCATCATCCTTATTCAAGGAAAACCACTTCACCTCTAATGTAGACTGACTCATCACCCTTATTCAAAGAAAACCACCCCACCTGAAATAACCGGGTAGTAGTTTTCTTAAGTACATATTTTCTTACGTCTCAAAAAGATAAACTCTTAACCAAACAAAAGCAGTTTGACGATATACTCCAGGCCTTTGGTACTGAATCTATTTCTAGTGTAAAAATCAATTTAAACACTCTAATAAAAAAAATTAACTTTCAAGGAAAAAACAAAGTTGAAAATAATTATATATATAAAAAAAATGTGTAAAATGAGTTGAAAGTGTGTGCACAATATGAAATTGACACATCTAATTTGAAAAATATTAATAATAAAAAAATCCCTACTGGTCTTCACTTCACTATCCATGTTGTTGAGTACACTCAAGAAAAGTAACCAGTAGGGATTTCTTGGGTTGTATATTGAAAGCACTGTTTTGTTTGTCGCATGCGCCGTGAAAGTCTGGATCGAGGATCTGTGGGGCTGGATGTTGAAAGTACCTTTCTGCTTTTCGGCTACGCTGTCGCTGAATCGCTCAGAGAAAGTCTTCAGTGCGTCTTTATTGGGATGGATGTTCTTTGTCATTTCGTCTTGGCCATCGCTATTTGTTGAATCCCTCGTAATTCTTATGGGCGGTGATTGTGTCAAGCAAAATTTTCTGGTGTTTCCAGTACTGCTGGAGCCCAAGGCAATCTTTCTGGGGCACAGAATAGATGGTATTGGTCACCAACAACACAACTTCAAACCACCTCCACTGCAAATCAAGGTTTCCAGTTATTGATGGAGTCCAAATGGAGCCCAGGGTGTTTTTTCTGGATTTTTTTTTGAAGTGTTTTGGGTAGTTTTTTCTGGTCTAATTTTTCTAAAATTTGACAGAAATTCATTAAAATAGAGTAATCCTTACACAATCCATATACCCTAAAAAATTTCAATGCTAAATCTATATATAAAAAAAAACTAATTTAAATAACACAAATCAAACTTCTCCACAACACCATAAAATTCAAAAAATAATACTAAAAACAACTCGAAAATAAAATTAATGCCGCCATTTTCTGAGAAAACCTGAGCATTGAAGCACCTTATTAATCACTGTCAAGAGCTGTACTAAAACCAAAATATCCAACATCTCAAACTTTCGGTGATTTTTTTTGTCCTCCGCTGTCCATACAGAGTAAGAATCCCGTCGGATTTTTCTTCCTTGGCTACCCCGATCTTGTGTTCCAACGTACCCTGATACAACCACGCGGGCCGTTTTCTGTCAATTTCAGCCAGTAACCCTACTTGATTAATTTATTGGCCCGTTTTCTGTCCATTTCAGCCTATTTCATTATTTATTTTTTTAACCTAAGATTTAGACCTTGCTGTCCTTCCGATACTCCACTAATAGCTGTTTGGTACGGTCGACCTGAGTGAATTGATGGGAACATATTTCTCCTGTTCAAGAATTATGAATATGAGTTTCGCTTTCCAGACTTACCATGGGCATATTTATCATTAAATGTTACATTTTAATGCTTTTAAACAAAACTTAACAAAAGAGATAGGGCCACAGGAACAGATCCATGGGAGTTCCTAGCATGAACATATCCATAAAAAGGTATTACAATTAAATTCTATATGGATTCAAGGCAATCATTTTCCACAACTAATTATATATTTAAATATAACATCAAACTAAAATGGATGTAGGCTAATTTAATTTCCACCTTAAAGGTTATATTCCATATAAATACCATGACTCATTTTTATTTTCTATTTAATTTAATTTTGATAGAGTTATTTTTTACTTTATTTTCACCAAATTAAAATGTTTATATTACATATAGTAATTGTTTACATTACATTAAGTTACCTTACACATCTTTAACATCCTAGGTTGTGCACTAAAAATGAGTAATTTTATTAAAAAAATAAAAATTAGTATCTTATGTTTTAAAATATAAATATTATATTCAAAATCTAGAGTCCAATGCTAATTAACTAATTTATTTTAATTATTAATTTAATTTAATTTAATTTTAATTTTAATTTTAAGTTTATGTAATTTGATCAGGTCAAAATGTTAAACAAGACATGATATTACATCATCTCCACCTTAGAAGAGAGAGCAATAATAAATGTTATCTATGTTAAATTAGATTAACCATAAGACACTTGTAAATTATAAAATATGTAATTTTAACCCATCTAGAAAGATTTTTTTTTTTTTTTTACATCTTGAAATATTTTATTTATGATAGAGAATTAAAGTGAAATATTTTTACTATATATCCTTCATACTAGATTGTAATATTAATAAGGAATAAAGAGTGAAATATTAAACTCTTTGTTTCTCTTTTTAGAGAGAAAGTGTTGATATTGATATAAATTAGTTAACATAACTATTCAAACCATTTGACATTGAAATATTTTTATGAAATATAAGAACTATGCATCTTCCTCACACTAAAAATATGAAAATACAAGGTTTATTTTTTTTAATTACTTTATTTTCTCGAAAATTAATATAAAATTAAGCTATTTCACACAGTTATTAAATATTTTATTTATGGTACAAAATGAGAGTGAAATATTTTTTATAGCATCTCTTTCATACCTAATAGAAAAATTGTGGTATCAATAACCAATGGAGAATATAATATTTTTACTACATATCTTTCAAATTTAATCATAATATTTTATTAAAACTATCCAAATATGCATATTTTTTCTTTTTTATATTTGATAGTGTTTTTTTATTTAAATCATATTTTATTTTTATTTTAAAAAACACATGTGTCAACTCCATATTGAATATGGACAAAATGACAAAACACCCTAATACTGGGCTATAGAATGCATCTCTTATAGTAAAAATAATTTTTTATTTAGAAAATATTTTGTTTTTATGATCACTGAAATAATTACACATTCGACAAACATAAAAATACATTAATAATAACTATATACATTCCATAATGCATATTTTATTCATTAAAAATAGATTTTAACTCTATGTTTAAATTTAACAATAATAAAGTTTTGATATAATAATAAGAATAATAAGTATTGAATATTATATAAGTTATTGATTGAATAAACATCTTAAAATTTGAGATATATATAATTTAAAGAAATGGACAATTCGGTTAGTTTTATATTGGCTTGACATGGAATTGATTTTTATTATTACCACTATATTTTTGGGACCTACTACTTATCTTCGTCGTATCTGGTCACCACTCAGATAGTGAATTTTTAATTTACACCTCTTGATGACAAATTAAACTGCTCGGAACTTTATCCCGTCATAAGAATATTATAATTCACCATAATGAAGTTTTAATATAGCTCCTTAGGAGATATTTTAAAATTTGACCACAATATAACATGTAATAATGAAGGTTTGACATAATCATGAGTGAGTGATCTAAGGAATACCATAATCTAAAAAGTGACAAAAATACATAATGATAATAAGTAAAAAGCATTAAAATGTAACATTTAATGATAAATATGCCCATGGTAAGTCTGGAAAGCGAAACCCATACTCATAATTCTTGAACAGGAGAAATATGTTCCCATCAATTCACTCAGGTCGACCGTACCAAACAACTATTAGTGGAGTATCTGATTTTGGTCCTAAGATTGCAGGACAGCAAGGTCTAAATCTTAGGTTAAAAAAATAAATAATGAAACAGGCTGAAATGGACAGAAAACGGGCCAATAAATTAATCAAGTAGGGTTACTGGCTGAAATTGACAGAAAACGGCCCGCGTGGCTGTATCAGGGTATGTTGGAACACGAGATCGGGGTAGCCAAGGAAGAAAAATCCGACGGGATTCTCTACTCTGTATGGACAGCAGAGGACAAAAAAAATCACCGAAAGTTTGAGATGTTGGATATTTTGGTTTTAGTACAGCTCTTGACAGTGATTAATAAGGTGCTTCAATGCTCAGGTTTTCTCAGAAAATGGCGCCATTAGTTTTATTTTGGAGTTGTTTTTAGTATTATTTTTTGAATTTTATGGTGTTGTGGAGAAGTTTGATTTGTGTTATTTAAATTTTTTTTTTTTTATATATAGATTTAGCATTGAAATTTTTTAGGGTATATGGATTGTGTAAGGATTACTTTATTTTAATGAATTTCTGTCAAATTTTAGAAAAATTAGACCAGAAAAATCTACCCAAAACACTTCCAAAAAAACACCCTGGGGCTCCATTTGGACTAGCCCCATTTGGACTCCATCAGTAACTGGAAACCTTGATTTGCAGTGGAGGTGGTTTGCAGTTGTGTTGTTGTGACCAATACCATCTATTCTGTGCCCCAGAAAGATTGCCTTGGGCTCCAGCAGTACTGGAAACACCAGAAAATTTTGCTTGACACAATCACCGCCCACCGCCCATGAGAATTACGAGGGATTCAACAAATAGCGATGGCCAAAACGAAATGACAAAGAACATCCATCCCAATAAAGGCTTACTGAAGACTTTCTCTGAGCGATTCAGCGACAGCGTAGCCAAAAAGCAGAAAGGTACTTTCAACATCCAGCCCCACAGATCCTCGATCTAGACTTTCACGGCGCAAGCGACAAACAAAACAGTGCTTTCAATATACAACCCAAGAAATCCCTACTGGTGACTTTTCTTGAGTGTACTCAACAACAGGGATAGTGAAGTGAAGACCAGTAGGGATTTTTTTATTATTAATATTTTTCAAATTAGATGTGTCAAATTCATAATGTGCACACACTTTCAACCCATTTTAAACATTTTTTTATATATAATTATTTTCAACTTTGATTTTTTCTTCAAAGTTAATTTTTTTTATTAGAGTGTTTAAATTGATTTTTATAGTAGAAATAGATTCAGTACCAAAGGTCTGGAGTATATCGTCAAACTGCTTTTGTTTGGTTAAGAGTTTATCTTTTTGAGACATAAGAAAATATGTACTTAAGAAAACTACCATCTGGTTATTTCAGGTAGGGTGGTTTTCTTTGAATAAGGGTGATGAGTCAGCCTACATTAGAGGTGAGGTGGTTTTCCTTGAATAAAGATGATGAGTTGGCCTACATTGGGGTATAGCAGCCAAAGATGGTTGTCCTCACTGCTAGTTTGACCACTGAGTTATGATAGGTAGGTTTGCCCACCTATTTAAAAAAATATTCAGCACCATCAAAAGCATTTGGAAGCCCAAAATCCTAAAGCTTGACAGATATAACTGAGATTTCACAAAAAATTTGCCATATTTCTTGCCAAAATCTTATCAGAATTTTCACTATTTTTCACAAAATTATGACCTCTTTAAACTACTATATTCTTTTGCTTCTCAATATGGAGTTGAACACTCTCCTACTATATAATTCCTTTCCTTTTTTATATGGAAATGGATGTTTAATATGGAAATGTAATTTTTTCTTTTATATTAAATTAATATTTTTATGTTCATATTAATTAAATATTTTATTATGAACTATATATAATTGATATTGAAATATTTATCTAATATGAATATACAAATAATTTTTTTGAAATTTCATTATTTTTAAACAAAGTTAAATATTTTGTCTGGAATTTATAAAATTATTTTTTCTTCATAGTGAGTAGAAAACATATAAATTGACAGAAAATCTAGGTACTTAAAATGTAATATTGAAATGTTTATTGTTATATAAATTAAACATGATGTATATTCAATATATTTTAAATATTGATACATGTTCTACATGAATACTAAAATTACATACCTATAACATCTTCAGAATTGGAAAACATTTTCTATTAAAAACAATGAAAATAAATGAAGCTCACTATCAACAAAAACATATAGAACAAATTTAAAAAATATTTAACAATTAAGGTCCGTATCATCATTGATACAGTATATAGAACCCTCTCATTTAGCTACCTATTGAATAAAAAATTTGTGTTTTAAATAATTATTAAAACATTATATATATATATATATATATATATATATATATATATATATATATATTGCAAGTTTGACAAATTTTTCCTTTTCTATTTATCATAAAAGCAGGTTATAGATATATATTGTTCGATGGCCTCAACTTGCTTAGAGGAAACCAGGTCTATTGGCCACCGAACTACTTTATAGCCCATCCAAAACATGAAATTTCTGATTTTGTCCATCCAGACCAAGTATGCATGTAATTCTGTTACACTACTAAACATAAAACTACTAAATTAAAAGCTATCCTTCAACAACATCATAACAAAAAAAAATGATGAACACATCGTGTTGGTAGCTAGTCTTCAGGCGACTCTACCAGCGCTAGATCTTTATTGCTCAAAACTGGAATTTAGAATTGGTGCATGTTCTGTAATTGTCTCTCAATTCTGCCCAACCAGACATACTGTTGGTGCAGGTGGAGTTGAATATCTTGCAGCTCTTTCTGGATTTCCTTGGGGTTCATCTCTTCTTGCGGATTCCCTTCTCCTACCTGAATTTCAGTGATGGCTTTTGCCACGATGCATTTCATCATCCAATATAGTTATATTGTCTATTTGAACATGGTAAGTCACCCCCAAGTGTTCCCTGGGTCCGTAATCAAATTTTCCCGTTCCTCGACAAATGGGTCTGGTGCTTCTTTTGTTCTCAATTTCGCTTCCCACACAGCTATAATATTTTTGACTTGTGTCGGAGTTTCGACACTGAATGCATGCAGTATGGTCTGCATGTTCTCTGCATAAGACCTTTTACCTCTCTTCTGGGGTCTGCTGGTAGAAGCCCCTTTCCCTTTCACGTTTTCCTATGCCTGGGTGCCACTCGACCCCCTCGCCCCCTCTTGCCATTACCTGGAACCTTCCCCAAACCCATTTTCAATCGGCCTCACTTCACCTTTAGGACCGTGTGCGCCCAGACCAGAGGAGAGACCCTCCGTGTAGGAGCCGATGCACACGGGTTAGGGAGACCTATATTGAGCCAACAAAGCCACTGTTTAGTAATGATTTTCTGCATGGTATGCAGTGCGGGTTTGGGCATTGTTTTCCCTTCCTCTTGAATCTCAGACCTTGTTTTTCCTGGGTTCATCAACCCCCCCTTTCCTCTATTTTTTAGTTGCGTCATAGGATTGATGACAGAATCAACCAACCAACCCTTAGTGGAGTCGAATTCCCATTGTTTTTGAAGACTCAATTATCGTGTTCTCTCCTTGGTTTGCCATGGTGGCACCCAGAGATGGAGCAAGGCACAGAACATACCAACTTCAAACACAGACCATTAACAATTGTACATTCCCATTTTTTATAACAGTGTGCCGTACAAAATAAACAACTTCACGATGAAGAAAGGTAAATACAAATAAAATGACAGTCTACACAAACGGAGAAAAAATTATCCTCTTGTCCTTTCCATCTTGCATCATTAAAACATGTGGGTCATCCATTCCCTTTTCCCACTGAGCCAAGGTAAATACTAGAATGTGATGTCGCCTCTTGCTTCGATCCTCTGATTCTTCAACTTTATGAACCAGTGCGAAGTAGCAGCAATCTCCCACAGGGTGTAACGAACTGAACACCACTCAACTGGAGCCTGCATGTAGAATGAAGAATACAGAACCTGGAGAGAACAGTTAGCCGTGTGTTGCCTTACCTCTAACACCCACCGTCCCCATCTCCTCTCCCGCTTAACTTCGAGCATGTGGTGGCACTGGGAAGCCCACCCACTTGCTCTTCCTTCCATGCAAATGATCATTGCCATGATCCTTAGGTGGATCGCAACATCCTCTCACCCCATCGGGGGTTTTTAATTTTAATTTTAAATGTAATGTATAAATGTAATATATAGATTTATCATATGATTTATAGTAATTTAATATAAAAAATATTTATTTCAATAATATCATTTAAAAAGTAAAGTAATAAAATATCAATGAAATGATCAAATATGAAAAATTCAATATCTCAACAAGAAATTTGATGGTAAATTATTAGAAAAAAATGATAAGATAAATTGAAGAAATGTGCGAAAATAATGTATCCGTTTTCGGCTATTTATATAGTTGCAAAATTTGTTTTTTTAGAGGAGCTTCATCGATTTTTTTTTGCGGCCGAAAAGTTTTGTGAGAAAAAGTTCAGCCGAACTTCTACAAAAAGTTTGGTTGAAATTTTTTGCCATTAAAACTAACGGGATGGAGTGGAAAAAAAAAATTGGCCGAACTAAAACGTCTGCAACTACATTGCAGCTCGGCTCTCAACACATTTATTCAACTTTCGAATGGTTAAACTCCATCAAATTTTATGAATTAAATTTCGGAACCAATACTAGCATTTGCAAATTCAATC
This sequence comes from Pinus albicaulis, assembly GCA_034641835.2. NCBI lineage: Eukaryota > Viridiplantae > Streptophyta > Pinopsida > Pinales > Pinaceae > Pinus > Pinus albicaulis. The sequence goes on from CM076578.1 coordinate 522,597,844, forward strand.
TACTTCCAGGAAATATAACTTTTATGGAATTCTATAGATATTTACTAATTTTAATTAATTTTGTAATAAAATGGATGCAAAATTTTTTTGAAGGTCATTATGATTCAGTGAAATCAAAATTCTGTATCTCCCAAATTACAATGCAAAAAAAAATAAAAAATTATGGTGCATTACATTGGTCCGCCGTGTGTAATGGGTAGTTTTTATATTTTTAGTTTATAACTAATATGTTGAGAAACTTGACGCGGGCCGAAACATATTCAAAATATGTCGTTTTTTTATATTGGTTCAGTTCAAAAAATTCTAGTAATTATGATATGCATCAATTGGTTTTGTAAATATAACGATAATGGAGTAGACTCTGTCTAGACTCTTGTAACACATTTTCTTCTCAAAAACAAAAAGTTTTCAAAGAATACACCAACGCGTCTCAACATGAATTTTTATGAATAATTTGATTGTTAAAGAACACACACTCAAAGAATTGCTAAGTTGACATATCAAATGTGAATAAAAAATTTCCAAAAAATAAGTAATAGAAAGATAAAAAATATCTGACAAGTTTTATTTTTGTTGTAAAATGAAATTCTAAACAGAAAAATTGTTTTGGCTTGCAGAAAGTTGAAGAACTTATAAAAATGATATTTTTTTTCTCAAAAAAGGGCAAAAAGTGTAACCCAACGTCACATTTTCATCTAAAACTTGCACAAATAAAAAATCCAAATAATAAATAGCAATGCATTGGAAGATTAAAATATGGAGAAGAAATTTAATGAGAAGTTATCAAAATAAGATGAAGGTAAATTTCACCTAAAGGAATTTAATCAAAGGTTGTTTGAATAAAATGAATGGTTAAAAGATGAGAATACCAAGAATCAAGATTTTAAAGAAAAATTTAACAAGTATTTTAAATGATGAAGAATATTTATGCTTAAATGATTATAATCAAAGTTTTCTTACACTGCAAGTCAAAAAGTTAAGATGAAAACATAACACATTAGAAAAAATTTAATCAAATAACTATAAAAAAAAAATCACCAATAGACAATAATATAATCAATGAGCCAAGTTAATCAGTCAAAGATATCATTAGACATTGAAATATAAACAATGCATACAAAAACTTAGCTAATATAAATGTTTCAACTAATAAAAATTTAACTATTAACATAACAACACAAGTGTATGGAGAAGATTTAATACCAAAGGTGAATCAAGATAATTTTAAAAATATGATAAGGTAAGATCATGTTACAGGGACATCTTAAGTTCAAAAGTTGATATTGTAGCTAATCAACATATCAATAACACTATGAACAAAAACAAATATCAACCCATATTTTAAATAATATTAATTTCAATATAATTGGGTTTCAAAATAGAAATCATTTGAGGAATCATAATATAAAAATTTCATCTTGTGAATGACATAAACATATAATTTCACAGAAGATCAAGTTAGGTTTTTAAAATTCAACAATTCAAAAATAATGACGAATTATGAAAATTTGTAACAGGTGATAATGAAGACAAATCCTTTTCCATAAAATGCTTCAAGGAAAACGTATCCTTAAAGGGAGAGACAATGTAGAAATTCTAACATATATAAATAATAAATTGTATCATAATAATGATTAGCAACAATGGTAATAATAATAATAAGCATTTAAGGGATATAACCTAAGAAATGGACAAAATTTTACCTTTATGATTTGTTAATGTAACATATCCCCTACTAATCCCAAACCCCAACTAGGTTAGAAGGAGGTAGTTACTATGATGACCTGATTCCCATAATCACATTATGGAAATGGAGACTAATTTTTTCGCTTTCTTCTACCCTTTATAAACTTAAAACAGACGATATCATCACATTCCTCTGGTCGACATGATTCTTGCAATGTAAAATTTGTCCCAATCCAACTCCCGGATCGACAAGTATAACTAATTGAAGTCATGGCCAATTAAATAATTCTATGACATCGGGCATGCCACATGGCACCCACTTGGCTAACATATGCCACTTGTCAGCTACTGACTCATTCGTACTCAAGATTTCAGGTATACCCATGTCGTCGGTTCATAAATCCCAATGGAGGACTTAAAACACACAAACACACACACACACATACCCACACACACACACATTTGTAAGCTTGGTAGAACTACATCTTCATCATGTCCAATATATCATCTCGATCGGTGTGGGGAATTTATAGAAATTTAATACAAAACGCATTTATATCCTGGATTCTCCTGATCTAACAATGTGTTGTTGTTAAATACATAATATCTTCTACTTATCTTTGTGGAAATTTAAAACACAATCACCAATCACAATATCATGAATAAAGATCAATCACACATATCACAGATAATTTACCCGAGGAAAGATTATAGCTAAAAACCCCACTATCTTCTATTATGTATTATATCATGGATCATGAAACAATTACATACAAAGCTCTAATCCAATAGCTCTCAGTACATGAGCTAACTGTCTCACACTATCATACAAAAATTGGCAAGTTCCTTAGCCAATTTATTGTCTCCAGACAACTTGCCTCCACTATGCAATCCCAACTGATAGAAATCCCTAAATGAATGCAATCTTGCTTGCCTTGACTGCGCAATCCTCATGGGCACATCCAATGTGTGTCTAGTTGCATGTGTGCAACCAGATAATCTCACAATTGATAGTTTACTTCCCTTTCACCTAGAACTCAACTTGGTCTCCACTGGATCTGACATGCATGCAGTTAATAGTAGTAAATCTTCAGTTGCATGTGAGACCACTGATTGTGAATTAAATTATAATTAATTCACTCGATTTCTCACTAGTGTATCTTCAGTTACACCTAGAACAACTGAGTTTAACTCACTTAACTAAGTTAAACTACTTACAACTTGCATAACTGCACTTCCAACTCTGTTACAACTAAGTCCACTTGCATGTCCCACCAACCAACCTCTTAACTCAAAATTCCTGTAGCTAACTGATTTTCCACTTCAGTTAACTATTTCCAAGTGCTCATTGAGAATAGATTATTGTTTATTGTCCAACTAATATTAAGGGATAATAATAGTCGACATGCATCTATAGATAGACATGCAATATATAAATAGAATTTGCACATACATCTATAAATAGACATGCATCTATAAATAGAATTTTCTCATGCATCTATAATTAGACATCCACCTAAAAATAGCCTGAGGCTCCATCCTAGTGTAGGTGCTTAATTTTCACTAGGATCTTCTTGTTGAATCTCAACAGAATTGAACTTGTGACGTCACATCAAGGAGTGCCTTAACAAAGCACCTAATCACTATCTATCCAAGACCCCATGGAAATATATATGTGTGTGTGTGTGTGTGTGTGTGTGTGTGTGTGTGTGTGTAACATGCACAGGCACAAACCACCCTTGTCACCTCACCTCGAGACTTCAATTCCAAGCATTACATTTATGCTCTTCATCCAAACTCCTCGGGACGATAAGGACCAGGATGACATGGAATTGCAGAGGGACATGTCGAGTCTTAAACAAATTCCAAGGTGACAAGACTTTATATGGTGTTGTTTATTTTTAAGAAATGAAGAAAGGAACTTTCCTGTTACTCAGAGTCTGTCTCCTGAAAGGTTCAAGGGTTTATAGAAAGGAGACAAGCCAGGGTGACTTAATGCCAGGAGGATGTGGCATGAAGGCCCAATCTAGCACAAAAAAGAGAGAGATAAATTCCAAGTGGAAACGGTCCCGCACATTGTTTATTCTAGGTGATTACATCATCTCAAAATAAAGATCCCCAAGAGGAATAAAAAGTGTGCTCCAAAGAACAAACCAGGATGACGAGGCTCTAGGATTATGTGGAGGTGGAGCATGAGTGTCCAATAGAAACCACAAAGAGCAACCATGAAAATGTTGAGATGTCCCAGACGTGTGAAGGGGTATCCAAGCCAAGATGGCGTGTCCCAAAGGACCACGGTCACAAGCCTTGGTCACATGCAACACATGGTAACTTAATGTTGGCATTGAAATTAAACGCCTAGATATATGCCACAGTCAAAGGTGTCATCAAAAGGGAGCTCCAGTAAGGGACATGGCGATAATATATTGCATAAGGCCACACAATGGTTATTAGAGCATAAGGAATTCTTCCCCACACTCTTATATGAGTGCATTCCCTCCTCCACAACCATGATTGATGTAGGTATGAAGGGGATCAAATGCCTCATTTGGGTGAAGGAAGCACTTGTGTATAATATATGTAATTATATGTATATATACATGGATATGATCCCACATAAACATAACTGTATATCCATTTTGAGCTTGAAATTATGGAATGAGGCTTAATACCTAATGTTGTAAGCAATATGATAAATAGGGCAAGGACTTACCCATTCATATTTATCAAGGCTCATTAGAAAAAATTCAAGCTCGTAACAATTCAGAGGTCAGCAAGCCTCTTAGAATGATAATAATAGCCAGAAAACAAGTTCAAAATAGTCTTAAGATATACCAGTCTCTTGGGATAATAATAAAAAAAAAATGGGCTCATGAATGCATACAAGAATCCTTGCAATTACCCAGATTTATTATAGGAAATTAACATTCCTCAACTATGGAAGTAATCACATTCCATATTAGGTCATAGGCATAAACCAACACATTAAATCAATATGAATACATGCCTTAAGGTAACATAGTAGACACATTTTGAACATTCAAGTGCAAGAGTTGGAGTAACACTTATCTTATAATTTGAAATCTATAGCAACTGAGATTGGGGCTATAACTCTACACCCAACCATAAACAAGCTACAACCAATTATTTCTTGTAGTTGTCACCCTTGAGTTAGATTCCAAAGCTTGAGGTACAGGGCTTTCAGAGGAGTTTTAAACCAACTTTTTAGCTAAAAAAGGGTGTCTCAAGGTTGCCTCACCTCCACCCACTAGCTATCAAAACCAAGAAAACACGGTGAACTACCTCATGAGCATACAACCATCTTCTACTCGAGATAGTTAATCAATATCATCAGCTGTAACAAGGTGTCTCGAGGCCACACTGCCTTCACCCACCAGCTACTCAAATATCTCACATCAAGAAGGGAACACATTATTTCATAAAAAGGGACTTGTAGATCAACATCCCAACTTCTCTAGGGATTTAGACACAGAGAGTATCAATTCATAAATGGGTAGAGAGATAGATATAATTAATAACATGGTAGGTTTATCAATTATGTTACCTTTGAAGGAATAAGAGTGCACTTTCCAACATCTTAGTGGAATCTCCCAACTGTGTTCTCTGCCTAATCCCATGGAACTACCATTATGTGTTATGAACTCACTATCCCTGGCTGCCTCCATCTCTCAAAGGCTATCAACCAACATAACCTCCAGTGGATTTATTATCCTTATAAGGAATAACCACTACTCTATGATTATCAGTCAGCAAGCCTCAAAGGTTTCTCAATTAGCTATCATCAATGCTTCTCTTATCCTTGAATTTTCTTAGTCTTCATATCTCTTCTTCCCTCACAGCTATGTGCTTAACCATCTAGGAGCCTCACGACCTCCCTATATTTTCGTGTTCCCATCTCTGCCTATATGTATTGGTCATGTGTGTTTTCCCCACAGGATCCTCTCGACATACACTTATTTCTTCATTAGGAGCCTCTCATCTTACTCTCTCTATTTAGCAAGAGTCTCTCAGCCTTCTTTCTCTATTCAGCAGTAGCCTCTCAGCCTCCTTTGCTCGTCTTCCATGGGAGCCTCTCAACTTCCTCTAATTTTTCTTCTTTCTTTCTCTGTGTGTATCATATTATCGAGTCTCCTTCTCCATTGAGCCTACATTTATGTATGACTTCTCTACCATCACAGATTGGTTTTCATGTCTGCCTAATGGACCAACCACATGCCCTTTTCCCAAGCTCCATGTATTTAAATTTACTATGAAAACATTTTTGGGTGTGTGTCATATTCTTTCCACAACTAGCCCCATGTGCGAAGCGGGGGGGAAGAGGGGGGCGGTAAGCCCCCTTCATTGCACCGGGAGAAGCAAGGGGATCATTGGGGGGGTACAACCCCCCCTATCGAGGGGTGGTAGCCCCCTTACACGGGGTCCTGTGCAATGCCCAGGAAATTTTTTTGGACCCTATATTAGGTGGGCGGACCTACCTATGGTTTTGTGCATGGGTTTTGCATATGGTTTTGGGCATGATTGTTTTATGTGCATGGTAATTTTTAGATATTGTTAAGGGAACTACAATTTTGTTCTAATACAGGGTTAATGGATTAGGTTTTATGAATGCTTTGACATTATTTATTCAACCTAAATGAATGAATCTATAGGAAAAATTTTACCAAAGACTAATGAACGTGGTTTTAAGCTTATCAACACGGTAGATAGTTATTTGGTTGTATCAAGAGACTCCATCCATGAAGGATAGAAGCTCATGCCATGCACACTCATTAATGATCTGGTCAATAAACGGTGTGGGAAAGTTGTCTTTAGGACAAGATTTGTCTAGGTTGCGAAATTCAGTGCAGACATGAATGGTGCCTTGTTTCTTAAGAACGGAAATAGGACAGGACACCCATGTCATTTATTCAATGGGATACATAAATCTGAAATGCTTGAGCTTATCGATTTCAACTTTAATAGCCTCATTTATGGAAGGATTGATGGGTATCAACTTTTGATGAACAAGAATGGCACCAGGCCATTTGTCCATATGGTGTTCAACAATGTCGGGATCAAGTTCGTGCATTTTAGAATAAGACTAGGTGAAAATATCATGAAATTCCTTGAATAACTTGGTGTAAGCATCAATTTATTTCAACGTGTAATGTTCACCCATTATCGGAAATCTTGATCTTAATGGTAGGAGAAATATTAGCCATGTTTCCTTCTTCAAAAGCATCTAGCACAAGAATGAGATTTCTAAACCAATAGAATTCACCATGAATGAAGTATTTAGACTCCACAACATATTGGTCATGAGTTTGTTGAGGAAGGAAGTACACACGATGGTGCATATCATCCCAAGGAAAATCAAGGGTGGTCATGGCTTCCATGATGTCTTCATTTGAATGGAAGATGGGAGAACTGAGGAATGGATACTATTTGATGCGGCAGAGCTACCTGGTGCATCATCATGAGAGATATGGTTCACATACACATCTTCAGGAGGGGTATACGAAGAGCTAGTAGATAGAACATCTATCGATGTTGAGACCAAGGTGTTCAATGAGGGAGGTTTGACAGAAGCACTATGCAGAACCCCAAATGGGTCTTCCTTTGAGGATATCATAGATGTCGATAGGTATAGAATAGCGACTGATTGGTTCGTCATCTCTACATCGAGGGGAGGGATCACAATAGGTGCATTAGATTCCTCTGGTTTTGATGTAATGGTGGTTCCAGAATTCGCAAGTAGAGGACAAGATGATCCACTACGAGTGGCCTCGATTTCATAAAGCACCTGAAGGGTATCATGAAAGTCTTTGAGATGAGGACAGCGGTGAAAATAATGTCCATAATTATCACAAAAATAGCATGGGTGGTTTGTTCGTAACGACTTGTGTTTCTTGGAGGAATCAAGTAAAGTAACATGGACATCCGGGATGTTATAGTTAAGAAACGTTTCGTTGACCACAGGTTTGAGACGAGGGAGTTTATGACAATTATTTTTGGCATGCCCAACAACATCACACAGAGCACATGGTGGAGTAGGCTTCGGAGGCTTAGGTGGAGTCAGAGTTGTTTGGGGAGCCTTTTCCTTAGGTTCCTTCATTTTGGCTTTTCCTCCCTCACTAGATGTTGCTGCAAAAGGAGTAGGTTCCTTTTGAGGTTGTTGTGGAACTAGAGCAAAGGAAGGGGTCATCGCGACTAGTTGAACTGCGGTCAAAGCAGTATATGGTTTGAGTTGGTCTAGAGGAGTGTTTGCGAGGGGATCAATGTACCAAACATGGATCCCCAAGGTAATATTTGGTAAACTCAACATATCCATGACAGGAATATAAAATAATCCAGATGGGGGAGCTAAAAATGGGATCTAACCTGCAGGATAATGGCCTGGCGGAAACACTGCCAGATGGTTAAGGCCTGGGGGAACTATTCCTGGTTGAAAAGGATGAGGAGGGACACCATCAGAAGGAGAAGGTACTTGAGGATTATATCCTGATGGTTAGGTCAAGTGAACAATAGCAGGTTGCGAAGGCATTGGCCATTGGATAGGTGTATCCGACAGCTTGTGACTAGCCCATGATGCTTGAAACATGCAAACACTAGACGAGATGGGCTCATAAGGGGTAGGGGTTAGACCATAGTATGAGCCAAGAAATGTGGAATATTTATAGACTCTTGGAGATACATAGATGAGAAGCAAGACAGGTTGATTTTTTGTCATCGATGAGATGGTAGACTGGGGTGATGTTTAAGACTTCGAATCGTAATATGTCAAATGATAGATGGTGAAAATCTTTCCATTATGGGGAAAGCACATCTTACAGTGAACCGAAGATGCGACAACTGACATCCCATAAGTGTAGCTACGACCCAAAATATTATTGTAATCCAAGGGGGAATCAATGACTTCTATGTCAATACAAATAGTCTTTCCCACAACTGTAACAGGACAATTGCAATACATGCCAAGGGGTTGTGAGGGGTGGCCATTTGAATCACGTAAAGTGATGGTGGATGGGGATAGAGTAGGTGATCTAATTAGTTTCAAAAAAATGGCAGACATCACACATGTGGATGCACCTTCATCTATGAAACGTCGCTGGATAGTGGTGTTTCTAATGGTGATTGGTATTTGCAAAGAAACTGATGAGGGGAGAGAAGGATGTTCTGACTTGTCAACATCAAATATGATCAAGCAATCATCTGAAGGGTCCACAATGCATAGAGAAGATAGTATATCTTTTCATTGGGATGGACACGTCTAGAGAAGTTCCAGCATTGACATGGTGGTAGGAGACTATGCCAAGTAATCTATTATACTAAATGTGTGGGCATATTTGGCTGAAGTAGAATTATGGCGTAATGGCCCTTTCAGGATCTTGGGTATGACCTCTGCCTTAGTTCGAGGGATCTGTAAGGGACCATTTTGTGTCAGAATAGACTTAGTGGACACTTTGGTTTGGGACTCGTTTATGGACGTAGCATGTTTCTTGTCATACTGGCGCGACTGGGTCTGGAGGTTGACTTCAACGGTATTGAATTCGTTAGAGTTCTTCATGAGAATCTGGTAATCAGGGTGACCAAATGCTGAAGTGGAGGGGCGGTCTGACCTTGTGGAGGTTGGGCAGCGAGGTATCCTTGTCAAGGGAAAGGATTAGTGAGCACAACTGGTTGAGGTGGAGCAGTGGTCTCAGGAAGTGACACTATGGGTTGTTGTCCTTGAGAATTTTCTTAGGAATCCCACATTTGATGCATATTGGGGTAAAAGGGGACAATCTTGTGTATAATGGCCATATAGACCACAACATGCACAAGGCTTATTCGTATAAATAGCCTTATTATGCTTAGGTTGAGCGCCTTGGTGTTGGGTTGTGGTATTTGGTTGGTTTTCCTGGGGTGCATTCAGTTTAGTACCTTGGCGGCCCTTGTTACCCTGCAGTTGTTAGTTTTGGTTGCCTTTACCCTTATTATTTTTCTTCAAATTGGGGGGATTAGTCACACTCTGCTAAGAATACACTTGAATTTTAGGAGGAGGTGGTTGTTGTGGCAGAGGTTGAGAAGGTGTGGGAGGTGGAGGAATTGATGTTTGAGGGGCTGGAGTGCTAAGCATTGCATAAGGATAATAAGGATATGGGGAAAAATTCTGGTAAATAGGTTGAGCAACAGCTGGCCCTGAAATCTATTGATGTGGTTGGGAAAATGCATAAGCCGTGCTTTGATCGGGATACAAGTTTCCTAGAGGACGAGGATAAATGTCAGAGGAGTTGGTTCACCCCTATGGGTGACCATAACTTGTCTGAGGAGGATCATATGGTGATGGGTGTGAAATGGATCTAATGATACCATCGGCGGTGTGAGATTCCCTCGGTGCAATGGTACCAGTAGGTCTAGGAAGGTCTGGTAAAATGGTATAAACATAAATTGAATGGGCGTAAATCAAGTCAGATTTTAGAGCTATCTAGAGAGCTTCTCCCTCGGTTTGAGGAAAGTGAGATGCGACATATTTAAATATGGGGGATAATATTGTTATAAGAAACCAATCCATATAGACATGATCATTTAATGTAGGAGCTCTACACATGCTCCTTCTTCTATGTCATTCTTGTACATGGTCCGAAAGGCGGGTGCCATAATTTTGAAGGAATGGGTTCAACAACTTGGTACCGGTATCATAATGAAGGTGTAATTGGAAATATGATATAAAATATTTAGCGAGAGTTACAAAAGTAGAATGAGATGTGGTGGGTTGGTCAATATACCACTTTGCAGCATCTTCAATGACCGTACATTGGAATCACTGAAGACGTATCGAGTCATTAGTGATGGCGTTTGATGAACATCACATGTGAAAGGAACGAATATGATTGGTGGGGTCTTCTACACTATTTCCTTCAAACTTATGAATGTCAGAAGGAAGTTTGGTTGGCATAGCTATCCAACTAGCATCAAGGAGAATGGGATCATTGATTAACTAGTTAAAATTTGGGACACTTAGACTAGCCATAAAGGGGAGAAAAGGAGTGGCAAAGATTGTAGCTGTAATGGTTCTGCTAGTGGAAATGTCCGGGTTGGGACCCGAGATACCACCTTGGGATCCTACACCTACATTAGTGACAGAAATTGTGGTGATATGAGGATGAGAGGATGCAGAATCAGAGAAAGAACTCAATGGGTCAGAAGAATAAGAGTCGTAAGAGGGTCTCGATGGAGGACTGGGGGGATTATTTCGAACTCGATGGGCTTGAGAAATATTTCCTAATGGAAATTGAGGATGTAGACCTCGGATTATCCACGAAAAATGCCTTAGGGGCATAATGATGTCAAGGCATAGATGACACTAAAGACTAAAGGAATATGATAGAAACAAAATAGTAACATACAACAAGAAAACACCTACTGCAGTGGTGCCAAGTGTAAACTAACTATTCTATGAGCTACACTAATGTAAGAAAGCATGTCCTATCAAAATAAAAATGACCTATAGCCTGAAGGTAATCTAAATCCTCAAATAATACTAGATTTTATTTTTTTATATAGCCTTTCACGTAGAAAGGTAGGGTAGAGAACCAATTGCTTCCCACGCCCAATACTTTAAGGATTTTTCCTAAGATCAGCCGCTAATGTTACCTTCGTCCCACGGGGGTGGTCGAGTCGTGAGCTTCTTGGTAAATCATACAATGCAAAGAATTTTGTACCATGTGTTGGATAGCCTCGAGGAGAACCACTTTCACGATGTCCTAGCCTAACCCCCTCTTAAACAGGTTTCTGACACACTCCGGATTTGACCGCGGGATGGTGAAGGATTTTAAACTCCCTATTAACTCAAATTTCTATGTCTCAATGTATGTGACTGATGAGTATTATTGGAAGCCTATCCCATCGATCCTACAACTAACTACAAATATTGTTTGGCCCTGATGCCCAAGTGGGCTTAATCTATGTGAGTTAGATTTATCAAGTGGCACGTTTAAGTCTTGGCTTGGCAGCTTGAACCAAGATATCGTTTGCTTTAGGTGTGAGTGTGTGAAAATAAGTGTGTATTGTGGATGAGTTAATTAAGTATGTTTTATGTTGATGCCAAGGTGTTGCTAAAATAAAATGTTGAAAACTGTAAAAGAAACTGAAATAATGACAGTAAAATAAATAGTAAATTAAGCAAAAACCCCACCCAAACAAGGATCTCAAACAACGGAAACAGGAGAGGAAAAAAAACAAATCGAAACACACTAAAAGGGTTACATCATCCAATGTATCTTGGACTTGAATCGAATGACTCTATTCTACTCAAAATGGTGCAGAAAACAACATGAAACCATAGAGGGGAAAAGCTACAAAAGATAAGAGAAAAGCTTGAGAACCTAGCGAAAACAATGGGAACCTAACTGGGGAAGGCCAAAAAAACTCAATAGGGATTTTTGGATGTTAAAAAAACCTATCTTAAAGGCATGTAAAATAATGGATCAGATCCTAAAACAATGGCTAAAAGAATTGAAAATCTCAGAGTACCTAGTCAACTAAACTCCTCCCTAAAAGGTGGAAGTGTACTGAAAACCTAGGGGTCTTGCTTCTAATTAAAAGAGACAAACCGAGCATATATAGGCCTAATACAGGTTGAAATAGAGGTCAAACAACCCAAAATAGTGCTCTCAGAAAACCCTCAAAATTTCAGAAAAAATCTCGAAAAAATTCCAAATTATAGGTTCTAACCTAAAACCAGAGGATATCAAAGTTTTTGACAAAAGAAGTGTGATATAGAGGTGAAAATGTAGGTTTGGATCTGAAAAGTGTGATTTAGACTTCTTGATTCACGGGCTGCAGGTTCGGTTAGATTTGTCGTCTCTTGTGCGACTGGTACCCGTGACCCGCGGAAAACACCAAAAAATTATTAGAACTTGGAATTTTAACTAAATAAGGGCATAAAATCTAAAAATAAACATCAAGACACTGAAAACCAACTGAAAGAAAAATATTGATTGCTGAATTTGTTGATCATCCAGTAATTTGAATTACACCAGTGAAGTTGCAAATTGTTAGAGTGAAGTTTTCTAGCAGGTGTGCCAAAAAGGCTTCACTTAAGCCACGAGTGATATGAATGTGGGAAAACTAGTTTTGTTGTGCTAGCTCCCTCATCAATATTAAAAAAATGTGTTTAAGATTGTCTCAAATTTAGCAAGTTGTGAAATTTTTTGTGTCTTTTATGAGAAATTTATTAAATAAATTAGCTATTAAAAACAAATGCACAACAAGTAAATTGTAGATAAATAACACACAACAAACACATTACACAATAGTTGATAGCAAAATTCACCCCTCCTAGGCTACATCTCCATGAACATGCTTCAATTGGCTAGGCCCTCTTTGGATTAATGGTCAATTCTATGATTACATGCACCTACATTGCTCCAGTGTCTTTTCAACCTGCTTCATTGGATTCAAAAGACTCAAAAACCCATAGCTAGCCTCTTCTGGCTCTACAAATGGTCTTCAAGTGATCTAGACATGGCCTCCTCTCCTGGTGGCCCTAGGCTTATTTAATATTCAAAGTGGAAAATTCACTTACAAAAGTGCTCCTTTGCTTCTGCAACCTACACCATCATGCTCAAAGCATCAAAATCATCTAGGAATGACTCTTTTTGAGCCAAAATTGGTCAAAAAATGCAAAATTTATGGCTTCTTAAATTTTGGCCTAGGAAACCCCACTAAAACTGGAGAAACTCTAGTTAAGCCCGCCAAAAATGGAGCTTCACCAAAAATGGCAGACTCCACTAACTTCTCCGCCAGAGATAAGTATGGTTTAATTAAAGTTAAGTGTGGCTTTAATCTGTGGTTAGCGCTCTAAGTGAGTTTTTAAACAAAAAGCGAATTAGATCGGATTTGTGCATTTAAGTGCGGTTTATGGTTAAATAAGCGCATTTAAGTTTCTAAACCTCCTCCATTAACAAATGGATCCCGCCTTTTGTCGAGCGCTGAGGTCGTATGCGATGGGTCTGGCCTCCATATCCTTCCGCCCGAACGTATTTAAAACTTTAAATATACGTTGCGGCCTATGTATATTAAGATCTATTTTGTAGACCAAGTGGTAAGGCTTGTGGGTTATGTGGGGTAGGTCGCGGGTTCGACCCCAACCTCTGTCGTTCTGCCAATGCATAAAAAATTTCAACATGAAATAATGAATTTCGACCTTGGACTTTAAAAATATTTCGGTCTTTGGGGGGGGCATGTAGCGACCTCCGGGCTAGCCACATGTCAACTTCCAATTTTTCCGTTCCAAATCCAATTAAAACCTGAAAAATATGTAGAAATTATATGCACTAAGCATGCATATGTCCAAGATCCACCTAATCTCACACTATTTAACTTTATGCAAGATACTGAATCTATTCCACTTGTTAATCTTTTGCGGAAAAGTTAATTTCACACACATGTGAAGCATAAACAAAAATATTCAATCGCACATAACACAGGTTTTTAACCAGGAAAGCCTAAAGCTAAAAACCCCAACTATATATTATATAACATGGAGATAATATGAAAATCTCATACAAGCATACAAATCTTATCACAAGCTCTCAGTACAGTACAATTGTCATATACTAATCAGGCCCAATCTTGCAAATCCATGCACCGATCTTTGCCACCTGCTAGCCTGCCTCCACTGCGCAATACCTGCTGAAGAATAGCTCTGAATGAATTCGAATTACTCTTGGATTGACTGCACAATCCTCATTGGCATCTCCACTGAGTGTGTGATGCAATCAATGCATCACTATAGTCACAATATATAGTCTATCTTGCCCTTTCACCTATCTCTCCACTGGTCTCCACTAAAACTGCCATGCATTGTATTTAACTGATGTATTCTTCAGTTGATTAATGAGTTGTTATTTATGAATTAATTAACTAATTGATTCACTCCACTCTCACTAGTGTATCAATCAGTTAGACTAGATACAACTAGCTCAACTGAGTCTAACTGAGTTAAACTAAATACAACTCCATAACTACTTCTTCCAACTGTGTCATAACTCTGCCACTTGAGTTCTAACTGAGTCCTCCATGCATTAGCTCCAATAAACCCTTGGGAATTGCGTAATTCCCTCAGTCCACTGATGTGCCACATCTGTGCACTGAACTGAAGTGCTCCAAGAGAATAAGTTGTTGTTTAGAGTCTGATTATTATTAAGAGCTAATAATAATCGACATGCATCTATTTTTTAGATTGATGATCTATAAATAGACTTCGCCCAATATTTTAAAAATAGAATTTCATCTATTTTTCCAACTTGATCAACCATCCACAAATAGCATCCTGCAACTTCTGAAATATGATCACCATGTCTAAAAATAGACTTGCGCCAAAAATAGCCTGCGGGCCCACTTAATGAAGGCGACTCTTTTCACTAAGCTCATCATCTTGTTGAATCTCAACACTCCCTCTCAACAAGATAGGGATTATCTTTCACCCCGATCCTGCCTCTATGGTATTCAAATTTTCTCCTGGTGAGTGCCTTCGTCAGAATATCTGCGTTCTGATCCTCCATAGGAATGTACTGAAGCAACATGATCTTCCGCTGCACACAATCTCTGATATGATGATACCGGATATCAATATGTTTAGATCTATCATGAAACACAATATTAACCGAGAGTTTAATGCAACTCTGATTATCACAATGTATCACTGTGGGATCTAATTGTGAACCGAACAAACCAACCAGGATCTTCCTCACTCATCTAGATGTTCTCACATGCACAAACTTTACGCCATGTATCTTCATTTCCCCGCCGAATCTAGTGCCATGATCTGTTTTTCATGTACCAATAACCGTCGAGACCCGTCACTAAAAATCCTCTCTCATGTGCTCTTTTTCTCGCCATTGGGCTCTCTCGCCTCATTCGCATCCGCAAGCCATGCAACTTCACCTCATTCCTCTATCTATGCCATAAAAAAAATACACATATGTGCCCTTGAGATATCTCAGGACATGCTTGCCTGCCTTCCAAAAGAGCTTGGTAGGCTTAACCATCGCTTGTGAAAGCTGGTTCACCGCATAGCATATGTTTGGTCTTGTATTGACTAAATACATGAGCGAAACCACCAACTGTTGATAAACAGTGGCATCCACTACCTCTGCCGATGTAGCATCCTCTTTCTTCCAATTTCCTGGAAGAGGAGTGTCGATAGGCTTGCAGCCTTGCATGTGAAACTTCTCCAGTATCTCCCGGGCATACTTTCCTTGAGACACAAACAGTTCACCTTCCCGTTGCCATATTTCCAATCCAAGGAAATAATGAAGGAGGCCCAAATCCTTCATCTCAAACTCCTTTGCAAGATCAACCTTGCATGAGTGTATCAACTGCTCATCACCTGTTAGTATCAAATCATCAACATAAAGTACAATGATCAAAAGCTTACCCTCAACCACAATCTGGTACAGGTTTTCATCTGCCTCACTCTTAATGAAGCCAAGTCCAGTGAAAAAACTATCGATTTGAATGTACCATGCACGGGGTGCTTGTTTCAGCCCATATAGAGCTCTTTTGAGCCTGCACACATGCGACTCGCAGCTAAAGATCTCAAATCCTTCAGGCTGCTCAATGTACACTTCTTCCTCAATGATCCCATTAAGGAACGCAGTCTTCACATCCATCTGATGAATGTGCCAACCCATCTGCACTAAGAGAGCAAGGATGGTCCATATGGAAGAATATCGTGTGACAGGTGAAAAGGTTTCTTCATAGTCAATCCCCTCAATCTGTGAGAAGCCCCGGGCAACAAATCTTGCCTTATACTTCTCAACACTCTCCATCAACATCTTGTTTTACCTTGTAGATCCATATTGATCCTACAACTGATTTTCCCACCTACCTTGGAACAATCTCCCAAGCACTGTTTCTAACAATGGAGTCATACTCCTCCACCATGTCATCTACCCATGTGGGCTCTTGCGCTGCTTCTTCAAAAGAAGATGGCTCTGTCACAATACACTTGCTCAGAAGAGCCATGTATCCAGTATATTGGTCAGGTGACTGTCTCTGTCTGCACTGTGATGTAGGGACTCCTACATTCTGTGCCGCATCCACCTTCAGTCTCTCAGCTTTTGTGGTACGCTTCCTGCCTTGTCTGATGTTTGACCGTACAGAGGACTCCTCCACTCCATGAATCTCCTCCTATGGTTGATCCACATCCAGAGGCTCATCTTTGGGAACAAGAAGTTCCTCTTCCGCATGCAAGTGTAGCTCCCTCTCAAGCAACAACTTCATGGCTTTCACCTCATAGAATTTTATATCTCGTCGCATAACAGTCATCTGACTATTTGGAAAATACACACGATAGTTGTGGGGTGTTTCTGTGTACCCCACAAATATCCCAACTTCTGCAGTCGGCTCCAGCTTCTTCCTGGCATCCTTCGTCACATGAATGTAAACAGGTGAGCCAAAAATCTTCAAATGAGAAATACCAGGCTTCTTACCAGTAAAGTCTTCCTCGGGTGTACTCATGCCAAGTAATCTATGAGGACAACAGTTTTGCATATAAACCGCGGTGTTGCATGCTTCTTCCCACAAGTGCATCGGTAGGCCCTGGTCATGCAGCATCACTCGTGTAGCACCCACGATCATTCTGTTATTTCTCTCCGTGACCCCATTCTACTGTGGGTTATGAGGCGTTATGAGTTCTCTTCGAATTCCTTCTTTGCTACAGAAATCTTTGAATTCACCGGAGATGTATTCATCACCATTATCGCTCCTTAGAACTTTCACTTGCTTCCCCGACTTCTTCTCCACCAATGCCTTGAACTCACAGAACTTTGAGAACATTTCACTCTTCTTCTGAATGAAGAATATCCAGCATCTATGAGAAAATTCATCAAAAAATATCACATAATACCTGTGTTTTGCTATTGAAGCAACCGAGAATGGTCCACACATGTCTCCGTGTGAATTCTCTCTAGGATCACCGAAGAAGAGATTCTCCTTCCTCATGAAAGGTGGCTTTCTTACAAACTTACCCATTGTACATCCTTTGCACTGATCTGACTGCGCAAGAGTACCCTTGGGAAGTCCAGTAGAAATTTTCTGCAAAATTTTCAAAGTGCCATGGTGAAGATGGCCCAATCTCCTGTGCCATAATTAGCCCTCATCCCAGCTCACCACTTCTTCTGCTTTGCCTACCATTGCAGCACAGCCATCTACCTCTATCTTGTAGAGATTCTTAATTTGAACCCCTATCTTCTTGGTTTGAACCGTTTTTTTATGTCGAAGGAAAGCTTTTCCCTCACTGAAAACAACATCATAACCCCTGTCTTCCAGCATTGCGACTGAGACCAAGTTCTTCTTTAGACATGGAACATGCATGACATTCTTCAACAAGAATGGATTATCAGACTCCCTCTCAAAGGTAATGGTTCCAATGCCAGTTGCACTGTACCGATCGTCGTTGCCCATATCTATATGCATCTGGAGGTCCTTCTCCTCCAAGTCACTAAACAACTCTTTGTCTCCCGTCATATGGAAAGACGCACCACTGTGAAGATACCACACCGATCCCATGCATCTTGAAACCAAGCATGCGATCAAAGAAAAATCCAACTCAAATTGTGAGGCTAAGGCCTCTCCAGCTGTAGATCCAGCAACTTGCTTATTCTTCTTCTTCTATGGACAGTTAGTGGCGAAATGTCCATGCTCGTGACAGTGAAACACTTCACTTTGGACAAGTCCTGCTTCTTGCCTTTCGCACCGGATTTAGAAGGATTTTTATTCCCCTTCCCTTTCCTTTCTTTGGCAGCCAAAGCACAATTCTCTTCATCTTCATTCTTCGATGAAGATCCATCCCCGGTACTCCGCCTTATCTCTTCCTACACAAGATCCTACTCCAAAATGGCCTAATCTCGTAGTTTCTCCCGTCCATTGCCAAAGTCTTCGTAGCTATGCCAACTCTAAGCCCAAGGAGATCCGAGCTCACCAAGCATTTCTCCCCATCAAATGCTGCAGAACCTCAACACTTCCCACCATCCTCTCAGGTGGAAAAACTTCGTGAGGTATTTTGGAATATTGTCGCCTTTCTCCATTTTTATTTTTCCGAGCTTGTCTTTAAGCGCCAACTTCCTCTGGTCACTTCTGCTTTGGAACAAGTTTGTCAAAGCCTTCCACATTAAGAATGGAGTGGCTTTCCTATGAAGTCTAGAAAAAATGTGGTCCTTCACACCTTCCAACAGAATCCTCCTCGTCTTTGCAGTCTTCTTTTTCCATGCATCAAGTAATGCAGCATCACTAGATCCCGACTTAGGAACATCGCTACCGATGAACTCCTTCATCCCATTATCCTCCAGCACCGCCTCCATCCTGTCCTTCCAGGCTATGTAATTTGAGCTCCCATCAAGGGCATACTCCAATCTCAACTCATTGAAATACATTTCAATGTATACTTGATTTCTGCACCAAGAATCTTCTTCAGCAAATTCGAATTTTCCACCAGCACAAACTCACTTCACAATTGCAATCTTCAATCAACAATGCTCCGATACCATGTAGAAAATATATGCGCTAAGCATGCATATGTCCAAGATCCACCTGATCTCACACTATTTAACTTTATGCAAGATACTGAATCTATTCCACTTGTTAATCTTTTGCAGAAAAAATTAATTGCACACACATGTGAAGCATAAACAAAAATATTCAATCTATTACAACATGCTTTTTAACTGTGAAAGCCCTAAGCTGAAAAACTCCAACTATATATTATGTAACATGGAGATCATATGACAATATCATATACAAATCTTATCACAAGCCCTCAGTAAAGTAAAATCGTCATACACTAATCAGGCCCAATCTTGCAAATCCATGCACCGATCTTTGCCACTTGCTAGCCTGCCTCCATTGCGCAATCTCTGTTGAAGAATAGCTCTGAATGAATTTGAATTACTCCATCCTTGACTGCACAATCCTCATTGGCAACTCCAATGTGTGTGTGATGCAATCAATGCATCACTATAGTCACAACAGATAGTCTATCTTGCCTTTTCACCTATCTCTCCACTGGTCTCCACTGAAACTGCCATGCACTGTAGTTAACTGCTGTATTGTTCAGTTGATTAATGAGTTATTATTTGTGAATTAATTAACTAATTAATTCACCCACTCACTATGCATCAACCGCTAGACAGATACAACTTGCATAACTTAGTCTAACCAAGCAAGTAAATACAACTCCACAACTACTTCTTCCGGCCTATGCTGCGAACCGTCGCTGAGTTCTGGAATCGTCCTCCATGCATTAGCTCCAGTAAACCCTCAGGAATAGCGTAATTCCTTCTGTCAGCTGATGTGCCACATCTGTGCACTGAACTGAAGTGCTCCAAGAGAATAAGTTTTTGTTTAGAGTCTGATTATTATTAAGAGCTAATAATAATCGACATGCATCTATTTTTAGATTGACGATCTATAAATAGACTTCGCCCAATATTCTAAAAATATAATTTCATCTATTTTTCCAACTTGACCAACCATCCACAAATAGCATTCTGCAACTTCTAAAATATGATCATCATTTCTAAAAATAGACATAGTCTAAAAATAGACTTGCGCCAAAAATAGCCTGCGGGCCCACTTAGTGAAGGAGACCCTTTTCACTAAGCTCATAATCTTGTTGAATCTCAACAAAATCACCCACTCAACCACCAACCACGAATTGACACTTAACATAGTTTTATTGGTAGAAATGAAAGAATATTCCCATAATATTCCTTTTTGTTGACGAGGTTGCCATGTCACGTTTCTGTCTTTTTCTGCAATTTTTTTAGATGTTTAGGAAAACGAACAACATGCTCTATCTTCCTCATACATACCCCATTTTGAGTGAAAAAAAGTGCATTAGATTCCCAGTGACAAGACCTATCTAGCCATTCTGGTTTGGAGTGATTCTGAGTACTTTTAATTTTTAGCAAATTTTTGCCCCCAATCCAGATTTCGATCACTCCTTCCCACTAACAAGATTTTGGACCCACAAAATTTGGTTATCTAATGAGAGCTAAATACGCTTCTCTTTCCCAAGTTCTATCAACTTGATTCTACTTGTAAAACTCTCCATGACAACCACTTGGGTTCATTGACATGCCTTGCCTTATAAATGGCTTGGCACTTCAACCAATGTCCTCCTTTTATTGTTGACCCAATACAACACTTGATGGCTTCTTGCTGACTGATTAAACACCTTTTTTTACCAAAGTTATCCCTCGATGCTTGGAAATTTGATTGATGGCCTTCCCACTAAGAATATTGTTCCTCCTTTGCACACACATGCATTCGATGCAAGCTTCTCCTTGGAAACCACTTTTCCAAGTTAAGCCCATCTGAGTGAACTACAACAATGAGTTCCAATATTAGTAATCAAGAAAAGAAATGAAAATTCTTTTTACCTCCACGGTTCCAAATTCCACATCTGGAAGAATGCATTTTCCATCTGTTTCGCTTATTGGCATCAACACATCATATGGTCTACAATGATTGTTATTTTGACTGCAATATTTTTAGCATCTTGTCCACTTTCCGCTTCTTTATTCCATCATCCTCCAGTATTGACATGCTGCTCATGCCTTGATTTGAGAATGAAGGCTAATCAAAAGTCTCTCTCTCTAGGGTGGACCTTCCAAAATCCTGAGACATCCTGTCACAAGCACAACCATTAGTATTGAAAAACACATCATGCAAGAAACATAACTTTATGACCTCTTCCTTTTTCTCCTTCAAAGCAACAAATGTCTCATCTGTGAACATTGCCATGTACTCTTAAATCTTGGTGTCTAAACTCATAGACCAAACACAAGTCGGCAAAACATGCCTCTTCAAACAACTGAATCTCAAGTCAAACAAAAGTTATTGTACATGTTTTTTTTCAATAATGATGCAAGAGCATCAAAGCTAAATTTTCATTATTCATTTGTGTGATTTAGGGGGTGAGGTGTTTTAATTATTTTGCTTATTTTAATAAATTAAGAGAGAAAATATAAATGTGAGGATTATTGTAAATAATCCTTTAAATAATTAAGGATATGAGTGGAGTTGAATTAGGTAGATAATCTAGGGATTAGGAATTCCTTAAATGGGACTTAGTTGAGTCCAAAAAAAGGATAAATCTAATTTAGATTTTAGTTGAGATTTATGTGGAGGAAATTATGGAGTGGAATAAATTCATATTTATGTATATATATATGAGGATTGTGTGAGGATGAAAATACAATGAGGAATACAGAGAGAGAGAGAGAGAGAGAGAGAGAGAGAGAGAGAGAGAGAGAGAGATGGTTTGAGAGTTTTGTAAAGGGCCGAGAGCCGAAAGGCCATCCATTGTAATATTCAACCAGATAGTTTGAATCTGAAATTTTGTGTTATTATACATCAATAATTTTTGTTTGTATGGCTCACTTTTTTTGTATGTACATTTTAAGCTGAATCAAATGGAATTTTAATGAAGCATTTTCTTGAGGATTTTCAGGAAGAAGGAAGCATGTACTCATTTATATGTTAGGATATGTTTTAACCCAATATCCTGGCATCATTTGGTATCAGAGCAAAGGATATGAGTTAGAGGATGAGTCTCTCCTACATTGAGGCTATTTCGTTTGATTACTTGTTGTGAGCAAGGAGAGCAGGTCGAATTTCCAGATTAAGAGTTGATTGAGTTATGTGGCGCGTTGAGTCTGCAATTTTATATATGTATATTTCTGTTGTATATTTAAGTGTGTGAATGTAGGACCGAGGGTGTGTTCAAGAAAGAACAACAAATAATAGATCACAGACTTGTGATTTGGTTTGCGATTGTGAGTTTGTGGATTCTACGTGAAAGCCTTGATGCATTGTGGTGAAGGCAGCATCAGGCATATGATATCAGACATGGATATCGTGGCATAGAGACCACAGGTGTAATTGATGGGAGTCTACGGCATCAGCGAACACATATGCATTAACAGAGTTATGTAACGTGGCATCAGCGAACACATCACGTTTGTTTGATGGCTAGATGAGGTTTTGTGCAATTTCAAGTTTCGTGAAGTCTGCAAGCATTGGGGTAAGTTTGCATAGTGATGGAGGAGATATGTTGTGCGGCTAGCATAAATTGAGTTGATACAACCCGGTCTCTGCGGAATCGTGAAGGCAATGGTAGTGTGCGGGTTTTGTTTTTTTCTGGAGTCTGCGTGGAGAGTAAACACGGACCGTGGCATATGGTAATACCCTATTTCGTATGGTAAACACATACCATGGCATATGGCATATGGTATGATGAATTAGTGTGCAGTTTAAAGACTCGTGGAGGATGCGTAAGCTACATAAGTCGTTAATATCGACATTGTATTTCGATAAGTACTTAACCAGTTGACATCGCATTTTTTTGTTATGTTTTCTTGATGGCTGTGTGATGATATGTGCAGCCAGTGATCTCATCAAAATTCATCGTTTATTTTCTTAAATGAATGCAGTGCTTTGTTATGATAGGCTAGACTGTGAGGTATGATGAGATGTTAAACGGAAGTCACCATGGAATTGTGGTGTGCGACCAGTATTAAATATTGTGTTGGAGAGATACGTATATCTGCATTAACAGTCCAGAAATAGAGAAAAGCCTGGAGAACAACCTTGCAACACTGAGATAGTGTTTGACATATTTCATTGTGGTTGTCAAATATTCGCTAGTGATGATCCACCATTGGTTGTATTCTATTCCATTCTTTGTAATTTTGAATTCATTTTTTATGGCTTGGCAGAAGTTCTTAGACGACTGCTAAATTTAGAAGAAAGTGTGCCTTCGGCATATCTCTTTCCAAATATTATCGATGCAACCCGATTTGTTTACATTTGATATACTAGATATAAAATTGGCATTTTGATTCATGCTGTTAACTATTGTGTGGTGTAAATTTCCTTTTATGGGGCTCGTCTTGGAGGAAGTTGCTGGTTGGTAGGAGAATGCATGCAACTGATGCTTTACAGGAAATTGAAACGGTGTCTTCATATTGACTTTTTCTCTACCACTATTATTGTGTGATTGGCTTCCGTAAACTTCTTCTTACTTGCAAACACACAATGCGTAGAGATGGTTATCCAATACTGCTATGGACATTTGTGATCAACTGATTGATGGACATGTACAAGTATTTGTAACTTGTGCAGGGACAAGTGCTACTTCAAGTGCTATGTCAGATTACGTATGAGAAAATATCATCTGAGAACTCTTTGTAGTGAGAAGAGCAGTGCTACTGCAAGAGACATGAATATGAGAGGGGTTGGATCATTTCAACCACAAGAAGATTCAAGGTCAGTGCTCATTTAATGAATCAATATTCATTGAGTAGAGGTATTTTAAAATTTGGATGATTAAATTTCCTTGCCATACTCGAGAAGTTGATCTTTTGTAAATGTTATGAAAGAGTGAAAATGTTGCAAATGCGAAGGTATAAATGAATGGAAAATGAATGAAAAAATGCACTATCTTGGGTGATATAAAAAGAAGTATGCATTTTTATGTGAGAGGGTTTATTATGCATAATGTGAATTCTTCATAGTTTTGGTTGTCATTTTGGACCAAAGCTTGTAGTTGGAATGGGAGAATTCTTTTGATTTGTGTTTAAGATTGAAAACCCAATTTCTTGATGTTGTAGAACCTTTGTTTTTACCATCATGTGGTGGCAGCTAAGGAGGTGTTATTCAAGATGGACACAATGTACGAGTTGTAAATTATTCATCAAAGAGGTTGAAATATGAATAACTGGTTCTCTATACACAGGTGAAGAGATGTGAATTTATTTTGTATGGTGCATAAAAGTGTAGGAAAAATGTTCACGCTAAAATGACGAGCTTATGGTATGAAGGGCATGCGAGTATTCACAGTAACAAAAATGGCACATAAGAGTGGAATCCAGATAATTGCAAATGCAGGGGAAATGTTTGTTAATAACCTTAATGGGAGCATAAGGTATGATAATTCATAAAGGTATTTTTGAATGTTGAAAATTGAATGGTTTATTTATTTTTCACCATAAAATAAATCTTGGAAAACCTGGTTTGCATTTCGATTAAAGACTTTAGTATCATGTGAATTGATAATGGGAAACTGATGATGTTTTCATAAAAATGAAGTATGAGAGAGAGTGAAGGTTTTACATCATAAAATGTATTAAGGGTGGATGTTCGTTGGAAGATTTTATAGCTTGAATTAAGTCAAAATATCCATTATCATAATTTGGGCAAGCCTTGAAGTCAAAACAGATGCTAGGATCAAATGAAAGTTTGGATAGTTTGAGTTAAGATTGAGTATTTTTCATCCAAGATGAAGAGTTGGTGTAAAGTCTGAAGTCAAAGAGTCATAAGCTAAGTCAAAGCTTTGAATTTAATTGGGTGCATGATCAGCGGAGCCTAACACCCAAAGAGTTTGGTCATTGTAACCCATGAATTACTACAGTTGTTGTTTGTAGCAAAGTGAAGCAAGAGAATTACCCAGAGATAATTTCAAGACAGAGAAAGAGGTCAAGCGCAGGAAGAGAGCTTGCATTTTTATGGCAAGTATGAAGGCTTGCTGAAAAGTGGATTCAAATGAAATCCACACGTGAATAGATGAAGTTCACAAAGGAGGAGAAGATGACTGGTGATAGTCATTTCAGAGGTTCTGAGGAAGACAACAACAGAAGAAAGAAGAAGGAAGATGCCAAGGCAAATGACATATGTAAGAAGTTGACTGATGAATATTATGAGTGGAAGAAGGCTGAGATAACAGTTTAGCTTGAATTGTTGATGGAATTATTGCAGAGAAATGTGAAAGACCGGACACATGGTTGGACCATGAGGAAGAAATTAAAGTGGCAAAGGCTACACGTAAAGAGGGAACAACAGGTAAACATATAGTTGACAGAAGATCTAAGGAAGCTCGAGAAGATGATAACTGTTCAAATGGGATGTGAGTAACTCAGAGAGGCTGAGTTGAAAATGGAAGTTTCCATTTGTGGTTGGCTGAAATTCTGGGTGAAGAGATCAATGAGGAAGATCTCATGAACTATTGGAATAGTTCAGAAGAATCTGAAGATGTGTTGTTGAGAGAAGCAGATGAGGCTATGAAGCCTTGCATTTTTTCTCACAGTTTATGTATGTTTGCAGGATGTGCGAAAGATGGTGGACAGTCTGGTGAAACTGTCATAGAGATGAATGAAACTCTTGAGGTGAAGTGTGATGGAGAATGCCTTTCATAGGAGAAAGGTATTGATTTTTTGCAGTAGGAAGAAATCATAAATTAATTCTTGTTGGGGGTAAGATAGCCAGTTGAAGTTGTTATGGAGAAAAAGCATAATGGAAATTCCAAAGAGATATTCCAAGGAGGTAAACAAATGTATTTGTTTAATGAATTTGCTGATAGAATTTTACCATGTGATGATACAGAAACTAGGACAACTCAGGAATATTTCCAGAAGAAGAATGAAGCTGGGAATGAAGGATGTGATGAAATGCTGGAAATATTTCACATCGAAATAGATTTCTTGGAATGGTGGCTTAAGGAACTTGAGGGAGAAATGAAGCTTGCAGAATTTGATCTAGAAGAGATTGCAATTACTATGTGTGATAGGGATGAAATGTTTTTAACATTTATAGAATTGAATGAATGTTATAAATTTTCAGACAATAATGTGATTGTAGCTACAAAAAACGACATTAACAAATATGATGTCGAAATCAAAGAAATTGAGCAGAAAATTTTTGGCGTTGAGATGGAAGATCAGGAGCAGCAAGGAAATTGTGTCCGTAGAGACATAAAGGAGACATAAATATTGATCTAGCAGGATAAATATGAAAGCAGCCAACAGTTCAAAACAGGATCTACTGAAATCCATAAATTTGATGATGGGAGATTGGTGCTTGAAGCATCAAAAGAGGCTGAAAGGTCTTGTATTTTTGAAACTAATAGTTTGTTGATGAATGCAAGTACATCACTGGACGAGAAATCTGTTACTATAAAAGCAATTAAATACTATAGTTGTAATCAAGAAGGAGTTCTTGATTATTCTTCATTTCAGAAAGTTGAGTGTTCAGCACAATTGGAAATGAAAGCATCAAACAAAGAGGAATTACTCCGAGGAATTGGCGAAAGAAAGTGTTGGAGAAGACGATCGAATCAGACTGACATAGTGAGTGATGAGTTACCAAATTGAGTTGATACTTTAAAGGACCATCGACAAACCAGAGTTTGGAATCCTGGAGGGAGCAAGTCACCAGGACTTATGGCTATCACACTATTACAGAAAAGTGACAGACCTCATATACATGAGTCTT
Source organism: Pinus albicaulis (assembly GCA_034641835.2). NCBI lineage: Eukaryota > Viridiplantae > Streptophyta > Pinopsida > Pinales > Pinaceae > Pinus > Pinus albicaulis. Next base: position 522,624,850 of record CM076578.1, read on the forward strand.
GGAAACTTCTCTACATGGGGAGTCTGATGCAACCATGGGAGTTTGATGCGGGAGCATGAGAGCTAAATTTTCATTATTCATTTGTGTGATTTAGGGGAGTGAGGTGTTTTAATTATTTATTAATTATTTTTCTCATTTTAATAAATTAAGTGAGTGATGAGTTACCAAATTGAGTTGATACTTTAAAGGACCATCGACAAACCAGAGTTTGGAATCCTGGAGGGAGCAAGTCACCAGGACTTATGGCTATCACACTATTACAGAAAAGTGACAGACCTCATATACATGAGTCTTGGAAACTTCTCTACATGGGGAGTCTGATGCAGGAGCATCAAAGCTAAATTTTCATTATTCATTTGTGTGATTTAGGGGTGAGGTGTTTTAATTATTTTTCTCATTTTAATAAATTAAGAGAGAAAATATAAGTGTGAGAATTATTGTAAATATTCCTTTAAATAAAGTCTGGAGCTCTTCAAACAGATCTCTCAAGTGAAGGAAACCTTCCTCCAATGAGAAACTAGCTCTGAAGCTAGGATTCCAATCCCTTCCACTGCTGCACCCAGCAACACTACACAATATCCAAAAAAGTTGTGCTGATGAAGATGGCTAAAGCTTGGCCTAAAAACCTGATGTGGAATGATAAATGAAAACTCTCCCAATGAGGCTCCTTAAAGGAAAGAGGTGGGATTCCCACCCAGGAACACCCAGTGCTAAACAGTACTGCATCTTTTCTAAGCAGCAAAGCAGCAACAATTCTTGGCAGCCAAGAATAATAATCTACAACATGATGAATAACGCTGCCATCCTCTTCCTTATATAAGACATAAGTTTTCTTTCCCTTGGCCCCACTCACTTAGGTTACTTCTAAACCAAGTTACATCTCCCTCCAAAATTGCGTTATCCCTCCTAGGATTCCTCCTCCACTAAAACTGTGTTGTTGAATTAGTCAAAGCAGCTTTAATTTAACCATGTTCACACATGGAGGTGTATTATTGAGCTATAAATAGTGTCTCCTTTCACACTTGGAGTGTTTTTATCCTATTTAGGAGACTTATGGGTTTTTCTACCAATTTATTCACCGGCTAAAGCTGTTGCTAACTCTAATGTTCCATTTAGCTTGGAAGCTAAAATTTTGGGAACATTACAGTCCTCCCCTCCAAAATCTTTGCTTGTCCCTAAGAAAATGTATAAGGAGAGAAAAATATCTCCCCTCCTCCTCATGTGGCCTCCCATCAATAGCCTCCATCACTTCATCAAGAGAATCTGCAAATAAACTATCATCCCATGCTTCCTCCCAGGTGTGAAAAACCAAAGTGTCTGCATCAATCAAAGGTGGAAAGTGTGAATGGAAACCTGCTTCTTGTCTCAAGGCCTCCACCAAGTAGGAGTGATGATCAACATGGTGAATGAGTGCCTCCCTCACCCATGCTATCATCCAAATGAAGTGAGTCACACTCCAACATGGTAACTCATGAAAAATCCCCTTCACCTTCTGCTCCTGAAATGTAGGTGGGATGAATGAATCTACATGATAGGAAAGAGGACCTATTCCAAATTGTCTTCCTCTCCACTCATGATAAGTGTAGAGGGAATTCTGATCTTGGGCTGAAACATGATTGCCCTCCAATGGCAAGAAGGAGATTGGACCTCCAAGGACTCTTCCTCCAAGATCATGTGGCATGCCAACCCAAACCATTCTATTCAAGATGAATGGCACATCATTACCACATGGCATCCAAATCAGAAAATGGCTGAAGGTTATGTGCAATTTTGGATGATACCTATGGTCTCTATGGTGGATACAACGCAGTTCTTTCAATTGATGATGTCGAGCATCAAGTGGCAAGTTTTCCCCCCAAGAATTTGCAGCTATGCATGTTAGCTCATCTACTATGAAGTACCAAGCTACAATATATATCCGCTGTGCATAATCAAAGCAATACAACACTTTCCCAAGGTCATGAAAAGATGGGTCATCAACATCACAAGATTTGGCCCTGAAGTGACCATGAAACCCATAAATAATCTTACTCTCATGTGGAGCAATGCACTGTTCACATATGGTGAGAAAGCATAAATACTCAATAGAGTAATCAACAAGCACATCAATGTCTTTCTTACCATGCATCATGTGGGAGTTGAAAGTGAGGTCCATGTATAATTTTCCCCACGTGGATCCCCTCATAAATATCTGCAAGGAAGAAGGATACATATACTCCTTGGAACACTCCATCAATAAGTACACTCTCCCATGTGTCAGCGCTGTAGGCCTTAGAAAGAAGGCTCCATGACTCATCCCTTTTACATTCCACTTGCCAAAGCCATCCACCATCATGTTGCTATGTGAGAAGATCTTCTTTCGACATGGAAGTCTCTCATGACCCTCCAATATTGAAGGGTAACCTCCTTGCACCATGAATGTGACTTCCTTCTCTTCATAAATATCATGAAAAGTATGGGAAGATTTTTTCCCATACTCTCCCAAGTGCAACCATAGCAACAACAAATTTTGTTGTTGCCTCATCTCTCCCTCATACAAGCCATAGAGTAAGATCATGAAGGTCAACTTGTATGATGTCCCAACAAACCAATCAGCCATGAAGTGCCTCCTCAAGTTCTCCAAGTGGTTCCTCCCACAAGAAGAAAAAAAGTGTAATGTGGCAATCATGGTTTGCCCATGGTTCCTCCTGAAATGTACTACATATAAAGTGGGGAGAATCATGCTCCCAATGGGCATCTCCAATCTCAATCCCACTCTCCAAACAAAGCTCCCCATGAACATATACATATCAGCAACATATGGAAGTAAAGTACAATGAGAACAAGTTTCCAAGTGACAATTGGAGAGTGAATCACGATCCCTCTCATGGAACCAGTGCAGTGCATCCTTGGCCTGCATCAAAATAAGAAATAAAAAGTGCTTTACCAGCCACTTGTTTGCTGCCACAGTCATCTCATAAGATGAAAACATGAAGTTACAATATGGTGTCAATGGTGCACACCAAGAAACACGTGGCTTCCCCCACGACTCATAAAAAGGATAGCCAAAGTCAATGCCACAAGTAGCTACAAATACATCATTATACAATATGCAAGAAGAAGCAATTCTTCTTGATACATCATGCTACTCAAATAAGGAAAATAAGTATAATACAAAATGTAAAAGTATACCTCTTCCATCATGTACTTGAGATCTTGAGCTGAAATGGCTCAACTGGAAACTCTCCCTTACTCCCAATGAGCAGGAAGGTGGCTATGCAATCCTCTCCATCACCATCCGGGCTATGAATCTCTCCATATGCTGAAATATGTCATGTTGAATGCCCTCCCAAGTGAACTCCTCCATCAACTGGAAATATGCATCAAAGTGCATAGAAGAGAAGTCCTCATGTGCTGCATGTAACCATTTCTCCTTGAGACTAGAAGATCCAGTCAAGAAGATCCTTCCATAGGAATATATGACCACATCATCCACCATGTATCTATCATCTCCATTGGGGTCATCAAGAATCATGCATGCACCAAGATCCTTGGAGTACTCTACCAGGAGTTGAGATCTTGAGTAAGGATCAATCCTCCTCAAAGACATCGCTGGTGATCTGGCATGTGAAGCTCTCCTCATGTTGTTGCCTAATACTTTGACATCCCCCATGCCAAAGTCTTCCTCCAAACTCTTCACCTCTCCAAAACCTAAGAGTGGTGAAACCAAAGACAAGATATCTCTCATCAACTATAGATCTGGTGGCCTCCTTGGTGGAATGCCTCTATGTAGTGAGACATCAATGTCAAGAGTAGACTGTACATATGATTGGGCAACCTTGCCCTTGCCCTTACAGCGCAAATCAGTCTGCCTCTTTCTTGCACTGGCTCTGTGAAATAGAGAGGGGTGTGTACCTCTCATCAAATGATGTTGCTCTTCATCCCTTCCTTCTCCTTCCAGCTGCAATGCTGCACAATCATGTTGCTCACTGATTGTGCTTGGACCTCTATGTATGACATCCTGGGGAGCTTCTTGCAAAGATACAAGAATCCCTCTTGTGGGAGCATGTTCTCCTCCTCCCTCTGCATGAGGCACTGGATGTTCTCTAGATGTGACAGCGTTGTTGCCCTCTTCTTCATCAATGTGTGTAGGAAACATCTCAACAATTAGATCCCTTTGTGAGAAAGTGATCCCCATGCCCTCTTATTCAAGAATATGAACTGGAGGTTTTTCTTTCGGCAATGTGTAATGCAAGACATCAACTCCTCCCATGGTTTCCTGAAATGGAGTTTCCTCCATCACATGCAAGGGTTTTGTTTTCTCCAGTTTTCCTTGCTCATGTGTCTTAGGAAGTTTTTCACCAAACCTCTCCATCAATGTTTTTATGAATCTTGCATAAGAGAAAGTATTGGCATAAGATTCAAAAATCCACCATGCATGAGATTTACCTCTAAAATGCAGCACTGCAACTCTGATGGCTTCTCCTTCGGAAATATGGTGCAGCTGCAAATAGGAATTTAGCTCCTTCACCCAGGCTCCAGCTGAACATGTGGGTGATTCAGAAAAAGTAGATAGAAGAAATCTATCTGCATCCTGCTGCTAGTTCTTCTCCATCTGGATCTTGCAAAAATCTTGGAAATCAGTATGATCTCTAAACCTCTCAGTTTGAGATTTATACTCCCGCAACAAATCACTAAGAGTTCTCCTCTTAGGCATATTTCCTCCTCCCATCCAGCTCAAGATAGCTCTAAGCACTTGATTATGATATGCATCATGGAGTATATCTGCATGCTCACAATCACCATGTAAAAATCTAGATTCAGCTCTAGATTCAACCTCCTTTGGAGATCCCATCTCCAATCTCATCTTCTTCAACTCCCCTTGAAAGCTCTTCATAGATTTTGGAAGAAGATTTTTGAGCTTGTCTTCCTTTCTTCCTGCACATATTGAAGCTTTCTGGCTTCTATCCATCTCTTCTTCTTATGATAGCTAGATCTCACAGGCTGATCCAGAGATCATGCTTTGATACCACTGTAATATTCCTTTTTCAGGATTGCACATGAATCATGAATGAAAAATGCATTTCTAGCAACATATAAAATAAAACAGTGAAATAATCACTTGGATCCCATGGATACATCTATGTAGCATATAAATACAAGAGGATATCAGAAAGAAATGGAAATAGGTGGGTTAAATAGACCTCCCACACTAGTGTAGTTGAAAATGACTAAAAACCCCAAACTGCATTTTACCGGAGTTGTTGCATCAATGGATTGCGTAGTCTAAAGAGGGTTTTAACATAAAAATATGGGAGAAAAATAGATCTACTCATATATTAATGAATAATGCTGAAGTACAGAGATCTATTCTCCTCATGCAAAATACAAGAGAACCCGGCAAGGGTTTCTTGTCAAATACTCTGCATACAAATGTGATCTTTAGAAAATTACTGAATAATCAATGAAACACTGAAGCACAAGAGCATAGAAGGGTGAATGATAGCTGATCTGATGCAGATCCCTCAAGGTCTTCCTCCCATGAAAGGATGAACCTCTCAATCACAAGGAAACTTAGCAATGGAGCCACCAAACCATGCAATGAGCACTGCCTCCAAAATAATGCATTCCATAGAAAATACAGTGTTGGGAATATATGGGAAATGTGTGTTCTAATACCACAGATCTGAAATAAACTCTGGAGCTCTCCAAACAGATCTCTCAAGTGAAGGAAACCTTCCTCCAATGAGAAACTAGCTTAGAAGCCAGGATTCCAATCCCTTCCACTGCTGCACCCAGCAATACTACACAATCTCCAGCAAAGTTGTGCTGATGAAGATGGCTGAAGCTTGGCCTGAAAACCTAATGTGGAATGATGAATGCAAACTCTCCAAATGAGGCTCCTCAAAGGAAAGAGGTGGGATTTCCGCCCGGGAACACCCAGTGCTAAACAACACTGCATCTTTGCTAAGCAGCAAAGTAGCGACAATTCTTGGTAGCCAAGAATAATAATCTGCAACATGATGAATAATGCTGCCATCCTCTTCCTTATATAAGAAATGAGTTTTCTTGCCCTTGGCCCCACTCACTTAGGTTACTTCTAACCCAATTTACATCTCCCTCCAAAATTGCGTTATCCCTCCTAAGATTCCTCCTCCACTAAAACTGCGTTGTTGACTTAGTCAAAGTAGCTTCAATTTAACCCTGTTCACACATGGAGGTGTCTTATTGAGCTAGAAATAGTGTCTCCTTTCACACTTGGAGTGTTTTTATCCTCCTTAGGAGACTTATGGGCTTTTCTACCCATTTATTCACTCACCGACTAAAGCTGCTGCTAACTCTAATGTTCCATTTATCTTGGAAGCTAAAATTTTGGGAACATTACACACTTGTAATGCATAAAAATATTCTTTGTTGTGATTTGAGAGTTGAATCCTCAACCTTGACCTTCTCTTCACACACATAAACTTGCACACAGTTAAATTATCCTTGCTCAAATACAAAACTAATAGCCGATTCTCTAGCTAACCTTGGAAAATTATTCAGGCTAAAATGAGCTAAACTGTGCTCTCATACCAACTTGATCTGAATATGGGCAAACTAGTTTTGTTGTGCTAGCTCCCTCATCGGTATTAAAAAAATGTGTTTAACATCGTATCAAATTAGCAAGTTGTGAAAGGGTTTATGTGTCAAGTTTTGTGTCTTTAATGATAAATTTATTAAGTAAATTAGTTGTTAAAAACACATTTAAAGTAAGTAAATTGTAGGGAAATAACACACAAAAAACACATTACACAATAGCTGATAATGGAGTTCACCTCTCCTAGGCTACATCTCCATGGACCTGTTTCAATTGGCTAGGCCCTCTTTGGATTAATGGTCAATTATATGATTACATGAACCTACAATTACATGAATACATGGTCAATTATATGGTTAAAACCTACTCCATTGGATTCAGAAAACTCAAAAACCCGTAGGTAGCTTCTTTTGGCTCTGCAAATGGACTTCAGGTTATCTTTACATGGCCTCCTATTCTGGTGGCCCTAGGCTTATTTAATCTTCAAAGTGGAAAATTAACTTACAGAAGTGCTCCTCTGCCTATGAAACCTGCACCATCATGCTCAGAGCATCCAAATCATCTAGGAATGACTCTTTTTGAGCCAAAATTGGTCGCAAAATGCAAAAGTTATGGCTTCTTCAATTCTGGCCTAGGAAACCCCACTAAAACTGGAGGAACTCTAGTTAAGCCCGCCAAAACTAGAGCTCCGTTGAAAATGATGGACTCCGCCAACTTCTCCACCAGAGATAAGAATGGTTTAATTAAAGTTAAGTGCAGCTTTAATCTGTGGTTAGTGCTCTAAGCGCATTTTTAAACAAAATCCAAATTAAATCAGATTAGTGCACTTAAGTGTGGTTTATGGTTAAATAATCACATTTAAGTTTTTAAACCTCCATTAAAAAATGGCTCCCACCTTTGGTCAAGCGTCGAGGTCATATGCAATGGGGCTGGCCCCCAAATCCTTCTGCCCGAACGCATTTCAAACTTTAAATATACGTATATTAAGATATATTTCATAGATCAAGTGGTAAGGCTTGTGGGTTATGTGGGGGAGGTCGCGAGTTCGACCCCGACCTCCGCCCTTCCGCCAATACATAAAAATTTTACCACGTGAAAAAATATTCCGGCCTTTGGGGGGGCACGTGGTGGCCTCTAGGCTAGCCACGCGTCAACTCCCAATTGGTTTGTTCCATATCCTATTAAAACATGACAAATCACCCACTCAACCACCAACCACGAATTGAAACTTGGCATAGTGTCAAGGGGAGAAATGAAGGAATATTACCAGGATATTCATTTTTTTTAACTATGCTGCCATGTCATCTTTCTGTCCTTTTCTGCAACTTTTTTAGCTATTTAGAAAAAAATATCAATAGGCTCTATATTCCTCATATGGTCTCCATTTTGAGTGAAATGAAGTGCGCCAGATTCCTGGCGATGATAGCTATTCGATCATTCTAGTTTGGATCGATTCTGAGCACTTTGAATTTTTAGCAATTTTTTTCCCCCAATCCAGATTCTGATCAATGAGTGATTAATGGTGCCACCAATAGATATAACCATATAATTCTTTAGATATGCAACATAAAGTTACAAGAAACTTGCAAAATAATAGATATGTGCAGCGAAAGATATTAAAGTAGAAAAAAAAATTAACTAATGTAAAACCCGATAGCATAAACAAAGCAATTTATAAGAATGAATGGTATATTATGATTATTGTGTTACACATTGTGAAGGAGACTCATATGATGGCTAGTGGTCCCCCTCAAATGGGATGGGTCTTTTGATTGTCCATTGTGCTTCATTTTTCTATATATTTCTCTCTCTTTAATGTGTGAAACCCAAAGTACGTGTTGAAATCAGATAGAGGCTTAAATGGTAAAGAAAATGATAACGACGATGACAATGATCATGGTGAGAAATGAATGGAAAACCCTCTTATTTATAACAAAATATTGGGTTATTATCGAAAATGGAAAATAATAAAATATTATTAACCATAATCTAGATGTAATCGCTTGGAATATTTTATTATATGTTTTGGAGAGAAAATATATTTAAATTGGTTAAATACCTTTATTTAGAAATAATAAACAAACAAATGATTTATTTATTATTTCAAGGAAGTGGTTAAGAATAATTATATATTGATTTGTTTAATCATTCATGAGTGATTTAGTCAAATTTGACAAGGAATATTAATTAAATAATGATTTAATTAATTATTCATTAGAGAAAAATAAATTAAACAATGATATATTTAACTAATTTTCATGATTGGGTCAAATGTGACAAGGAATATTAACTAAATAATGATTTAATTAATTCCTAGAGGAAAATCAAATAAAAAATGATTTATTTAATTATTCCTCATAGGGTTTCTTATTTTAATTATAAATAACTTAATAAAATATGGTTTATCAGATTATTTCCTGTAGTGAAAGCAATTTTACTAGGGTAAAATTGGTCTTACATGGTGTATTTAGATCCACTTAGCTAGAAATGACCAAGTGATCATTTTTTTTCGTGATAACAATACCGATATCAAATGTTTACATAAGACTTAGGTTTACTTATGAACCTCAAATAAAACTTGGATAAAATATAATCCTAAAGTATTATATTTTACCAAATATTTAATACCACTCCCACCCAACAAAAAGTGGCTAGGGGTGGGAAAATTACTAATTAATTGTCACCCTCTACATAAATATTACATTTTACTCGATATTCCCCCTCACTCGTGCTACTTTTATAGTTTAGTTTGTTTACTTTTAAACTTCAAATATAAAGAAAAATTATAGTAAAAAGTGGACTAGTTGAGGGAAAATATTGGGTAAAATATAATATTATAGTATTATATTTTACCTAATATTTCTCACAACCTAGTAAAAATTAAATAGAAGTAGGCATAAATATTAGATAAAATGTAATAATTACATTTTACCTAATATTTCCCTCAACTCATATTCATATTTAATCTTATTCATTTCTAAACTTACCATCTTCGATCTATCTCTATTTCTATAACACATTATTACACATAATTTAAGAGATTATATTACAAATATTATATTAAAGTGATTATCAAGAAAGAAATAAGCTTATTCATTTCTAAACTTACCATCTTCAATCTGTCAGAGCTCTATTTCTATAACACATTATTATACATAAATTAAGAGATTATATGAAAAATATTATATTAAAGTGATTATCAAGAAAGACATTAGAATGATGTAATGTCCTTGTACACAGAAAAAAAATAAAAAAATCTAACCCCTTTTTATTAACCTTTCTTACTTTAATCCTTTTCACATAAGAACAAAGGTAAATGCAACAATTCTACTTGAAACATATGGTTACTAGGAATGACACATACGATATGGATCAAATTTCATTTTTGTAGGTAATGTTTGCATAATAATATAGTTTCTAAGTTATTTGGAAAAACCTTTATTGTTGTAATGATTATATCGATCGACTTACTATTATATTGTTATAATGCTCATATTGATCGACTTACTGTTATTATATTTGGGTTTATTTGAACTTCGCGACTAAGTCTCTTCACCCTTGCTTATGTTAACTGTGGGTTGGCAATGGGTTTCATAACCTCCCCAAACCCTCCAAAAGTTGCTCCATGCGGCATCCTCTTATCACAAGATCCAAGGAAGATAGAAATTCATAAGGAGCCTTGGGACCACGAATACATCAACAATAGATTGTTGCTTGGGGATTGTGAGAATATCAACGGTCGATCGTGGTGAACCCTTAGTTAAACTGAGAGGGGGGGGGGGGTGAATCAGTTTAATACATTCATGGACTTTTAAAACTTTCCTTTAAACTTAATTATACCTTCATTTCATGATCACCTTATTATAAAATGAAACAGAAATATTAATATGTGAGCAATAATTATATAAGTAGATTAAATACAAAATATCAACACATAATTATCATGCACCTAGACAATAGATATAAGTGGAAACCCATAAGGGAGAAAAACAAATATTAGTATTGTTGTGATGTAAAGGCAAGCTCCAACTCCCTCTCACCACTGATTTTCTGTAGGCTCCAACCTAGAGGAGGATAATACCTCAAATTTTGCAAGCTACAACTTGCAAGGAAGCTCCAACTCCCATATGTTTTTTGTAGGCTACAACACAGAGGAGGCTCCTACCTCAACTAGCTCCAATTGAACATCTATTAAGCTACAACTTGAAACAGAAGCACTAACTCCCATGCATTTTTCTGTAGGCTACAACCCACAGGAGGCTCCTACCTCAACCAACTACAACTGGACATCTATCAAGCTACAACTTGATATGGAAGCACCAACTTCATTACTCTACAATAAAATCATATGTTGATTTACCTAGATATCAGCTATGTTTTCCTCCTTCTTCACTACTTCCCTTCCAGCCTTCAAATCTGTTTCATATCAGCTCTGGATATTCACAGCATATATATCCACTCTCGCTTATCTTTTCTCTCTCTAACATTCTGCAACTCTCTTACGTTCTTCTGCGCTTTTCAATTCTGCAGCATTTTAATTTCTTCTGCACTCTTCAAATCTGCTACATCCTCTCTATTTCTTCTTCTAAATTTTGTTCTATTCTGCACATGGATATTACCTGTTTTATACAGATACCTTCATGATTATTTGCATTCTATATGGGAATATGAAGTGAACATACATGACCCTTGCCTTTCACCCACTCATTTCTTCACTCAGCATATTCTGAATGTTACAACAATAGGTACAATTATTACAATATCAAATGGAGTTTTACTTTGCCTGGGAGACTTTCATTTTCATCACAAAAAATATAAAATAAATAATACATTTACAATTACAATAAATTTTTTTACTCAACCCTTTAAATTTCTTAGCTTTTCTTGTACGTTTATCCTCTTTTGCTTATTGTCCTTTTTCATTTTCTGTTTCTGTAGTTATCTTTCAAATGTGTTTCATAACTGCCCCTTTTTTCTCGACTTGACCCATGCTGTTACACTGTTCTGCATGAGCTTTGGGTCCTTTTTCTTACCCGAGCCTTTCTTTGTTGTGTTCATACTTTTCTTTTAACACACAGCTACAACTACATAACATTGTTCATCTTGGTTGGCTTCTTTAACCAAATCCGCAGATCTGTGGGTTATGGTCCACATAACTCTCCTTTTATGCGCAGTTGAATACACCTTCGGAATTAAATATGACATACATACATTAGCAATAAAACAGTGTAAACTTTATAACATGGCGTACATAACAGGATGCACATATACATGGAACATGAGTTTTTGGGTCCCACAATCCTATACCAATCACAATACATCGCACTTCACTTGCCCGCAAGTTTAACTCTTATTGATATCGCTAACCCATATAATCTGTGATGTGCGCGATTGCGCAAATATGACATGTGGCTCTTCCCTCATCGCATCACCACTTTCTACACTTACCGCATCGCAAAAAAATTACCATACCTTAGTGCTATCTGTCAATATATGCGATGAGAAAACTCACAATCCATCATCTGTAGTTGGTCTGTGCCCAGATCTAATGGTCCTCACCTTATCGTACTTCACACTTTATAGGATTTACTTTGTGGTTACACTCTATTTCTTGCAATCTATGATATTGCGCCATGGCAACACGTGTCTTTGCTACTTCGCATTGCAAAACTTTAAACTTCCCTTGTGGTCGCCTTAATGCTATCCCTTAAACGTTGTGATGTGCGATATTGTTTCCAGGCCACTGCAATCTCCACCGTTGGCTTGTCCTGGATTTGATTGTCCACACAATGTCCCCACTAATTCACTTTGCATCGCAAACAAATAATTTTAACTTATGGTTGCCTTAAAGCTATCCCCTAAACGTTGTGATGTGCGATATCGCTTCCAGGCCAATGTAATCTTCGTCGTTGGCTTGTCCTGGATCTGACGATCCACGCAATGTCCCCATCGATTCTCTTCGCGTCACAAACTAACAATATGAACTTGCGAAAGCTTTTAACCGATACTCTTATTTTCTGCAATGTGCAAAAACGTTGTGGTTGTGACGTACTTTATCACCGTTGATCAGTGTTGGATCTATGGTCCCCGTCGAGTTTGCAAATACAATTGGTTTCATTCTGCGTTAACACAATATACAAGTCCTATGGCCTCATTTGTGCCTGCAAATATGTTTAGTCCTCTTTTTGTGCGATAAAGTACAAATTTTCGATTTCAACAGATATTTAAAACAATTGATTCAAAACAGGGAACCCAATCAAAGCACAAAACACTTGGAGTTAAATTGGAAATGGAAAACTCATAGCCAAGCACTCAAATTGCTGGTTTTTACATTTCCTTCTAATTTTCTGTTCTCTACTTCTGCTTCTCTACTGCCTTTGCTGCCTTTGCTGCCTCTCTGCTACCTTTGTCACCTTTGCTTCCTTTTTTTCTTTTTTGCTACCTTTTTTGTCTTGGCTACCTTTGCTGCTTCTCTGTTGCCTCTCTGCTTATTGCCTTCGCTGTCTTCGCTACCTATGCTGCCTTTGCTGCTTCTCTACCTTTGCTTCCTTTGTTGCCTTTGTTGCCTTTGCTACCTTTGTTTCTTCTCTTCCTCTCTTTTATGCTTTCTTACTGCATTGTTGCCCGATTTTCTCCTTTGCCTTAATGATAGTTCAAGTGTTGCTCCTTTGTTCTCCTTTGCCATCAATGAAAATATTTCCAACAGTCTCCCCCTTCGGAATTTATGGAAACACATCCACCAATACTCCAATACTTCCTCCAGGACTTCCACCCCCTTTCATTCTAAGAAGTGTATTTCTTCCTATGCTTGATTTTCAGAAGAGCCTTCCTTATTCTACTTGATTTTCCTCCCCCTTTGACATCAATGGAAAAGGGTTGCACATTTCCCAGTGTAGTTTCTATTTTTGCATTTCCTCTCTCTGAGTTGTGTTTAGGCCTTGCTCCTCTAGACTAGTGTACAAGATTTGTTGGGAGAACACTTTGAGAATCATTGAACTTGTATGTGTATACACAGTAAGTTGATACCATCCCAAAGCACAAACTCCTGGCACTTGTATAAAGCTAAAAATGATGATAATGACACTTCATAGAATAAATTGTACCAAACTTATATAATCAGAGATGCATCATTGGAATAATACTAAATTATTAAGAATGCTCCATACAACATATAAAGTCGGCTACAAATATACTTCAGTCTATAGTATGATCTTCATCTAAGATACGTATGTGTTGAGGAAGGTTGTAGATGGAATATGTCTTCTTTTTCTATACACATCTGCAGCACACATCTGTTCAAATATGATGATGCCAATATATCTTTTGTAGCTGTGGTTCACCTTTACTGCTTGTTGTTGGTGATATGTGCTAGACTACTAATAGGGATATTACACTAACATCCGAAAGGCCCTTAATACTGATGTGAACACTAAATCACACCAGAACTTACAACTTATTGTAATATTAGACAACATCTTTCAATCTGAGAGACTAAATGAATTTAATATTGTACAGAGTACTTTCAAAAACAAACCCTTGAGGCTAGATACATTCAATGCATTGGTCAGTCTTACTTATCAAATTTGAAATTGTATTTATGACATAAGGGGGTATGTTTGTCAATGATTAACCTCTCTGCAATGGTGAAATAACATAATCTGCTGAAGTAGTCTTTAGATGAATCAATAAAAGACTCTTGAGCTTCAAATGGTAATATTAACACAACTAGTATTTCATGCTTCAGATACTTTAACTGTTCTATCGTGATGATCTTCAGCAAAACATCTCCAATTTGTTTAATTGAAATCTCAGCAAACAGACTTTACACAATTTTATGAATGATCTTAAGAAAAAGGCCTTGAAGATATCTCTGTACTGACTTGAGGAAGGCATGCAGTTATATCTAGAAATAGATATTTCTTCAATCATCAATATAATACTTCAAGTGTAAACAAGATAATGATCCTTTAGCACTGTTATTGACCTTTTCATGCTTTAATAATGCAGATAACACTAGAAGTACTACTTTGATGTACTTCTGCCATAATATTATGATCCTGAGGACCTGTACCATCCACTGCTCCACTGATAGCACTTGGTATTCTGCTGATAGGCTGGCTTCTTGTTCCAAATACCAATTGATACTAATTTGATAAATCATGCAGTAGTTTCACTTTAGCTTGCACATGCACCCATAGTTAAGACAATCTTCATAGTTTCTACTACTGACCTCTCCACAACAATCATCAATATACTGAATCTGATCTTAGCATCAAGAACCTTTTTCTTATTCTGTAATTCTGTTTTAAAAGAATATCACAACATATTCCATTCTAGGACTCCTTTATAATCATTGTTTCTCTATATACACTTCAATTGTTCTAACATAATTATCTTCGAGAAGACATGTTTACTTTCTTTACTTGGAATCTATAAGGGTAGACCACTCATAGTTTTATCACTCATTTAACTACTTTCCTCCAAGGGGGCCTTCTATAGATGAGTGATGTAATGATATAACGATGATAACAATTTCTCTTACTCATCCTTCTTAATTTTGTTTCATTGTAAACTCTTGTAGTGTGATGCACCGTGTGATCATCCTCTATGGATCTTTCCAATTCTAAAGCGTGAAACATAACTTTTGTGATTTTAACCATTCATCACTTAGTGTGTTGTTGTATTCTTAGCTTACATGCTCATGGCTTATGTTCCCTCTGCCACCATAGCTACTTGTTACCTTCTCTCATTCCATCAACCTGTTGGTTATTGAATGCTTCAGGTATCCTTCTTCCTTTATATTTCTCTGTCAAAGGAATTTTCCTTTCCCATCCTGAACTTTTAGTTGTTCTTATTCCAATGAGCTCTTCTTAGACTACCTTTTATGGGGACTATTTATGAACTGCTCTCCCCCTGGGATGTTGCTTCTTATCTATTACTAGCTGGATATTTGTGTTTCTTCCTAGAGCAGCTCCCCCCGAGACTATGATGGGTTCATTATGTTATAGAGGTAACAGGCTCCCCCTTTCTCTTTTCCTTCCATACTTTATTGGTTTTCTTCATAATTTCTGCACTTCTTTTTAATTCACAGTTTTTTCTAATTTGATTGGATTCCATCATCTTTCTAGAGTTCTTTAATGTATATGGCAGCTTACAATATTTTTATTTGTGGCCAAGTTTGTGGCATGAATAACATCTTATTTTACCTAAGTAAGATTGAGCTGATGTATGGCATTTTGCTCCCCTTTTTTAACACAATTTACATTCAACAAATTTATATCCAAATTTATTGCATGAAAAATAGTAGCCATGGAAATGATTTTTGTACCTGGTGGTATATTGTCTTCTCCATTTGTTTGCTTGAGGTTGTCCTTTCATTGGCTGCATCTTTAGTTGGTTGGACTAGATTTTATTTTTCTTACAGTATGCCGCAACATGTCCAGGTTTGTGGCTAGAAAACCAAGTGATACTTCTCATAAAAGGAAAGAACCTCCTTTGACAACTTCCAAATTTATTCAATTCATATGAGGCTTTTTCAGCTGACTATTTCTTCATTTCGTTCTTTTTCATTTGAGGTTGCTTCTTGTTTCTGTTTACTTCATTGCAAATCATGTTCTTGTTGGCTTCTACTTATGTAGGAATCTTTTGAGCTGCTTCATTATCCTTTACAATTTTTACAAAAATGATATTCTTATTATCTTCTACCTTGGACTTACTAGTTTGTCCTTCGTAGCCTATCCCGACCTTTATGAGAGGATATCTTTGATCATTTAGTATTTTATCCAATTGTTCAGAGCTTTTCATTCATGGAGTGTTCATAGATAATTTCCTTTGAGTGTTTTCTAATTTATTTCTCAGACATACTACTTCTTCTTCCAATTTCTCTTGCTCCTTGTTTTTATCTTTAATTTGCTTTAGCAGAATGTCTTCCACCTTCTTAGCTTCCTCAAGTTCTACTTTCAACTGAATGAGGTTTTCCAAATTTTGTTCTTCCTTTACATATTTTAGGAGAATTTCTTTATGTTTTCTGCACTTGAGTTTAAGTTTGTTTATTTCCTCTAGGGCATTCATTAGTTCCCCCTCGAGATCTACCTCACCTTCTTCCTCATCTTCCAGAAGGAATCCTTCAAGCTCTCTCTTGGCCATCAACACAAGTTTATAGGTTCCTTCTTCATTTGAGGATTCATATGATATTTCAGATGCACTGTTATCTTAATGCGCATAAACTGATTTTCTATTGAATCTCTTCCCTTTCTTCCAATTATTTATTTTGGGTTTCTATGTATCTTGTGGTTGGTTCTTTGTTTTCTTATGAGGAAATTTAGATGCATAGTGCCCCACTCTTCTACAGTTAAAGCACTTCAATGGAATTTTACCTTTATACTTGCCTGTGCCTCTATCCAATCTTCTGAAAAATTTGGCCTCTTCTTTATCATAGCAGGAGAATGTATCTTCCCTTTAGTCTTTGCACTTAACTTCCTTAAAGGATGCCTCCCTCACATTCGACTTTCCCTTTGGAAGTCTCATCTCATAGGCAGTCAAGTTTCCAAGAAATTGGTTCATGGTCAGTGTTTCCTAGTTTGTTGTTTCTTTTATGGCAGAAACCTTAGGGTTAAAGCTGGATGGTAAAGATCTCAATATATTTTACACATTCTTTAATGGTTTCTCCTAGAGCTTTCATGTTATTCACAAATTCAGCAACCTTTAAGAATAAATTGGCTACATCTTCATCTTCATTCATTTTTACATTTTCAAACTGAGCTCTATAGGCTTGCAGTTTGGCCATCTTCACCTTTTTATCTCCCTCATGGATACTTTCTAATGTATCCCAGATTCCTTTGGCCGTCACACTGTGCATTACTTTCATAAATTCTAACTCACATAGACCGCTCAAAAGTGCATTCATGGCTTTTGCATTGGCTATGAAATTTCGTTTGGCATATTTTTCTGTGTTAGTATCCTTTGGAGCATATCCTTCTTCCATAATAGCCCAAATTTGTATTCCTAAAGACATTATGTGTGTCCCCATTCTTATTTTCTAGAAAGCATAGTTTGTGCTAGTAAAAGCTGGGGCTTTATTTGTTGAGAATTCTTCTAGGCTAGCCATTTTTGGAACCTAGGATCTCCTTCCAGTTGTTAAACTGATACAGAAGGAACTAGCTTTGATACCAACTGTTGAACCCTTAGTTAAACTGAGAAGGGGGCGGGGGGGTTGAATCAGTTTAATACATTCATGGAATTTTAAAACTTTCCTTTAAACTTAATTATACCTTCATTTCATGATCACCTTATTATAAAATGAAACAAAAATCTTAATATGTGAGTAGGTATTTAAGCAGATTTAATACAGAATATCAACACATAATTATCATGCACCTGGACAACAGATATAAGTGGAAACCCATAAGGGACAAAACCACATATTATTATTGTTGTGATGCAAAGTCAAGTTGCCCAACTCCCTCTCACCACTAATTTTTTGTAGGCTCTAACCTACAGGAGGCTACTACCTCAAATTCTGCAAGCTAAAACTGGACATCTATCAAGCTACAACTCAAAACGAAAGCACCTACTCCCTTGTATTTTTTTGTAGGCTACAACCCATACGAGGCTCCTACCTCAACCAACTAAAACTAGACATCTATCAAGCTACAGCTTGATATGGAAACACCAACTTCCTCACTCTACAATAAGATCATATGTTGATTTACTTGGATATCAGCTCTATTTTCCTCCTTCTTCACTACTACCCTTCCAGCCTTCAAATCAATTTCATATCAGCTTTGGATCTTCACAACATCTTTATCTGCTCTCTCTCATCCTTCCTCTCTCTAACATTTTGTATCTCTCTTACATTCTTCTGCTCTTTTCAATTCTGCAACTTTTTAACTTCTTCTGCATTTTTCAAAACTACTGCATCCTTTCTTTTTCTTCTTCTAAATTTTGTTCCATTTTGAACAGGGATATTACCTGTTTTATACAGATACCTTCATGATTGTTTGCATTTTGTATGGGAATATGAAGTGAACAGACATGACTCTATCCTTTCACCCAATCATTTATTCAATTAGCATATTCTGAATGTTACAACAATATGTACAATTATCACATTATCAAATGGAGTTTTTCTTTGCCTGGGAGACTTGCCTTTGCACAAAAAACAATATAAAATAAATAATAAATTTACAGTTACAATCAATTATTTTACTCAACCCTTTCAGTTTCTTAGCTTTGCTTGTGTGTCTATCCTCTTCTGCTTGCTGTCCTTTTTCCTTTTCTATTTCTGCAGTTATATTTCAATTGTGCTTCATAATTGCCCCTTTTTTCTCGACTCAACCCATGTTGTTGCACTATTCTACACAAGCTCCAGGTCCTTTTTCTTACCCGGGCCTTTCTTTGATGTGTTCAGACTTTTCTTTTAACACACAACTGCAACTGCATAACATTGTTAATCTTGGCCGGCTTCTTTAACCAAACCCGCGGATCTGTGGGTTATGGTCCACATAACTCTCCTTTTATGCACAGTAGAATACACCTTCGGAGTTCAAAATAACATACATACATCAGAAATCAAACATCGTAAAATTTATAACATGGTGCACATAACAAGACACACATATACGCGGAACAAGAGTTTTCGGGTCCCACAATCCTAGAAAAATCACAATACATCGCACTTCGCTTTCCCACAAGTTTAACTCTTATTGATATTGCTAACCCATATAATCTGCGATGTGCGTGATTGTGCAAAGCTGACACGTGGCTCTTCAATCATCACATCGCCACTTTCTACACTTATCGTATCGCAAAGAAATTACCATACCTTAGCGCTATTCGTCAATATATGCAATGAGCGAACTCGCGATCTATCATTTGCCGTTGATCTGCGCCCAAATCTAATGGTCCTCACCTAATCACACTTCACACTTTATAGGATTTACTTTGTGCTTACACTCTATTTCTTGCGATCTGCGATATTGCACCATGCCAACACGTGTCTTCTCCACTTCTTATCGCAAAAATTTAAACTTCCCTTATGGTCGCCTTAATGCTATCCCCTAAATGTTGCGATGTGTGATATCACTTCCAGGCCGCTGCAATCTTCATCATTGGCTTGTCCTAGATCAAACGGTCCACACAATGAACCCACCAATTCACTTCGCGTCGCAAACTAATAATTTTAACTTGTGGTCACCTTAATTCTATCCCCTAAACGTTGTGATGTGCGATATCGCTTTCAGGCTGCTGCAATCTCTGCCATTTTCTTGTCCTGGATCCGACGATCCACGCAATGTCCCCATAAATTCACTTTGCATCGCAAAATAATAATATTAACTTGCGAAAGATTTTAACTGATACTCCTATTTTCTGTGATGTGCGAAAACGTTGTGGTTGCAACGTACTTTATCACCGTTGATCGGTGTTGGATCTACGTTCCCCGTCGAGTTTGCAAATACGATTGGTTTCATTCTGTGTTAACATAATATACAATTCCTATGGCCTCGCTTGTGCCTGCAAATCCGATTAGTCCTCTTGTTGTGTGATAAAATACAAATGTTCAGTTTCAACAGAGATTTAAAAAAACTTATTCAAAACAAGGAACCTGATCAAAGCACAAAACATTTGGATTTAAATTTGAAATGGAGAAGTCAGTGCCAATCCCTCAGATGGATGGTTTTTACATTTCCTTCTACTTTTTTGTTCTCTACTTCTACTTCTCTTTTGCCTTTGCTGCCTCTCTACTGCCTTTGTGGCCTTTGCTGCCTTTGCTTCTTCTCTGCTACCTTTGTTGTCTTGGCTTCCTTTGTTGTCTTGCCTGTCTTTGCTTCCTTTTCTACTTCTCTGCTACCTCTCTGCTTGCTACCTTTGTTGTCTTGGCTTCCTTTTTTGCCTTTGTTTCCTTTGCTGCCTTGGCTGCCTTTGCTGCCGATGCTTCCTTTTATACCTTTGTTGTCTTGGCTGCCTTTGCTTCCTTTGTTGCCTTTGCTACCTTTGTTGCTTCTCTGCATCTCTTTTATGCTTTCTTATTGCATTGTTGCTTGATCTGATCCTTTTTCTTATTGCTGGTTATTCTCTACTCCTTTGCCTTAATGATAGTTCAGGTGTTGCTTCTTTGTGCTCCTTTTCCATCAATGACAATATTTCCAACAGATCGGAAGTGAGGGATGATCTGACGATGGAAGATGAGGGGAAGGCATTATAGGTTAACTACCCTCCCCCTTCATGCTCCCAAACCTTCATTATGCTCATGTGCCACCTTAGGGTTTGAATTTGTAACCCTTTGTGTTTTCCGGAAAATGAGTCTCTCAAATGTTATCTATTGCTATGCCAACTTAATTTTACAGCATGTATCTTCATGGAGGAACAATTTACTCAGTGCAGGAGCCCATTCAGCTCTAGAATAGACTCGTAAGGGTTCGTTTCACTGTTAAAACACCTTACAGTTCCTCTAAACAAATTATTATGGTAATTCTCACTAAGTTTTAACATTATTAAAATGTGTAATGGTGTAGGGAAACTTCCAGATTTCTTTTCGCAGACAGCCTCCCTCCGAAAGTCCGACTCTTGTTGCATGTCGTCCAACGTTTTAGGTAAGTTTTTATACCAAGCAGAAGCGTTTAATATTTGCTAGAAAAACTATAATTAACACCAAGGGTTTCACTAACTTGGATATGTGTTCTTTATGCAGGTTGTTGTGACCTAAGCATTTAGATCAACACTCCAGTGTCTCGCTCCTTTCCACAAAAACCCCTAGGTGTGAACGCTCATTGAGGAGCTTGAAATAATACTTTTCCCGCACTATTCTTAATTTCCAACCCCAACTTGGCATTTACTAAGAGGGTATCGATAACTCTCAATTTGGAGGGATCCTACTGGCTTTAAGGTAAGTTGATTTAGTTTTTTTTTGTGAAGTTAAAACTACATGTAACGAGCTGTTGTAACTATTAATGTAGCAACGTCTTTGTGTAAACTTTGAATATGGTTATTAACTTTTAGATGTGTTTAAATAGAAATTATATTTTTAATTTATTTCAAATGTGGAGGTATTCCATGAAGCAGTAGTGCTATGTTTATATGAAGTTGTGTTATGTTTATATGAAGAATTCGAGTCTTCTATTTCTCTGGTTATATGTCGACTTGCTAGTTTTCCTTGCATTCACCAAGAGCAAGGGACTGTCCTAGTGGCAAGGCCCTGGCCCAACCCTGAGACTAACTCAACCCTCAAAACTGGGTCTTTTTTTTAAACAATCAACTTAGCAGCACTAGGTTTTTAACGTTAATTTACTTAACGCGAGTACTGGCTCTGATCACACTTGGGGTTTGATGTTTCTTTATACTATTGGGTCTCGACCATAGTTATGTTTGGAGAACCCCTTAAATTTATATGTATTTTTCCTAAAAATATTCTCACAATACCATGTTGTTCCTAAATAGTATACATAATTCTTTCTTCCTTCTTTCTTGTTAGAAAAAATATTATACTGTTTTTCTTTCGGAAATGATACTACAACATTATTACCAGTAATTGCAAGAAGTTTTCTCACAGAAATATTTACACATATTCTTTGGAGGATGTTACTCTGGTTTCCTCTTTTTAATATTTTTACAAAATTGTGTTAATACTAAGTTTTTTTTCAAAAGGAACATCACACAACATTTCTAATGAATGTAAAAAGATTACATCGTGCTCTCAAATATGAGAGTAGCCCACCAATATATATATATATATATATAGGTATTTTTAAAAGTTCATTCATCAGAAGTATAAATAGGAACTTTCATCACATGAGTAAGGTTACAAATACTTATCTGTATCTCAAGTTTGAGGGTATTCCACAAGACTATAGAAAGCTAGATGAACCTCCCAAACTGAGAGAACCAAATTAATTGTGGTGCTCCCCTTGAGCCAACTTCATACTCAAGAACATTTAATTGTTTTGCCTCTTGACCACTTGGTATCAACCAACTCCGGTCTCAGGATCCTTAATAGTTCCATTAGACAACCAACACAGGGACTAGGTCATATTTCTGTCATATGCACAATGTCCTTTTCATAGGCCTTCCAATGAAAATCTTCTTATCTCTATTTAGCCTCAGGTTACCCACACCCTCTTGGTCCTCCTTTTATTTTCAAAAGGAAGAGAGGGAATGGGAAGCTAACTTCCATCCCCAACTTTCTCAATTATTTTTTAGTATGAAATCTTTTCTACATCTTACTTTCCGTAGGCTTGTAGTTGACCCTCCCACAAAACATATGGTTAGTAATTTTTGTAAAATTTCGACATTAACAGCTATTTAATAAGTCTTTAGTCTAATATTTTACTACGGTAATATCAAAATAAATCTAATAGTTACCCTAAAAACTAGGGACATTACATATTCTCCCCCTTAAGGGGAACACCATTCTCGGTGTTTGATCGCCTCTGGAATAGGCTCAGATATATTTTATGCATAAATTTTTCGTCTTCCCAGGTGGCCTCTTCTGGGCTAAATTTATACCATTGCAGCTTAATCTGGGGGATCACTTGTTTCCGCAACACTGTTTCTTTTCGATCGAGAATACGCAGGGTCTCGACCAGAAATTCCCTGTCTAGTTTGACCTAAATTCACACATAAATCTTTGTTATGTTTGTCAGATTGTACTTAAATCAACTTTATGAAAGATTTCTTAATTACACTACCTGAAAATATTTCCATTGAATAATGTGTCTATAGTCATGTATGTATTTTTTTAATAAGGAGATACGAAACACGTTATGAACACATATATGGCCATGTAAGGCTAATTGATAATCTATTAGGATGATTCGAGCAATAATCTGGAAAGGACCACAGAAATGTGGGGCCGGTTTAGAGAAACCACCCCATATCAAGGTAATTCGTTTTCATTTTACCCTTACATACACATGATACCCCACTTGAAACTCTTGGTACATTCTTCGTTGGTCGACATAATTCTTCCGCCAATCTTGGGCAACCTTTAGATTAGCTTGCACTTTCTTCACTGTATCTTCCATATCTTTGAGCATATCAGGCAATAACATCAGGTTATCTTCTAGACTATTTGATTTGATTTGTTTCCTACAATTTCTCCCATACAACACTTCAAATGGACTCTTTTTCAGTGATGTGTGATAATCGTTGTTATAATAAAATTCCACCAAATGTATGCACTCTTTCCAATTCGCAGGTTGTTGCATCACATGCATTATAAGCTTATACTCTAAGACCTGATTTACTTTCTTGGTCTGCCTGTATATCTATGGAAGGTAGGAGGTACTAAATTGCACCTATGTGCCCAAGCCAGTGAACGAGGATTTCCAAAAAGTGAAAGTAAAATTTACATCTCTATCTGAGATATTTGTCCTGGGTATTCTGTGCAAACTAAAGATTTCTCTTATGAAAACATCAACAACTTTCACAACTTTATAGCTTGATTGGATTGGTATAAAATGATTAGCTTTACTTAACTTATCTACCAACACCATTATTGAATCGTTATGTCTCTTATATTTCGGTAGTCTAGTTATAAAAATTAGTGTCACAACCTCCCATTTCCACTTCGAAATGGGCGGAGGATGGAGAAGACCCGCCTGATGCTTATGTTCCACTTTCACCTGTTGGAATTCCAGACACTGTGCCAAATACTGAGCTATCTCTGCTTTCATTCCAAGCTAGAAATAATATTTCCTTATAGTAGTAATTATTTTATGGTATCCTGGGTGTGCAACATAGGGACTTATATGGTACTCGTCCAGTAGTAATTTCTTAATAGCTTTCTAGTTAGGTGAATAAATAAAATTTCGATATACTAACATATCCTCATTGTTAATATCATAACCCAACCTAATTTCTAAGCTATTCTCCTATTTTTCATGTTGCCATAAAAGTGATATTCAAGATATTTCAAATCAGCTTCTTTAATTTGATCTGAAAAGTTAAATTTTAATCTACTATATGAAACCTTGTAAACAAAATTCACTCTTCTATTTAGAGCATCGACCAATCGGTTTTATTTTCCCTTCAAATGTTCAATGTGTAAGTCAAACTCACTCAGAAATGTCTTCCACCGCGCTTGACGAACATTCATATTTGGTTGATGAAAAAAATTAGTTAAGCTATTGTGGTCGGTCATAAGGATAAATTTCTTCCCTGACAAACAATGTCGCCAAACTTTTAAATCATGCACTATTGTAGTAAGCTCTAAATTGTAAGATGAGTATCTTTTTTCACGATCTTTCAATTTTTGTGACTCATACACTACTACCTGCCCTTATTGCATCAGAAAACCCCTGAATCCTGCTTAAAGTGCATCTGTGCAAACGAGGAATTCCTTATTCAAATTTGAAATCCTTAAAACAGGTGTTGTGGTCAAAAAATGTCTTAGTTGTTCAAAAATTTGTTGCCATTCTTCAGACCACTCAAATTTTTTTCCTTTTTTTTTCTGCAAAAATTTCAAGGGGTAGGTCACTTTTGAAAAACCCTTTATAAAGTGGGGGTAGTATCCAGCTAACCCCAGAAAAGAGTGATTATCTGACACACTCTTGGGAATCATCCATTCCATAATTTTTTTTATTTTCTCCGGTCTACTGCTATAACCACTTGTGTAATGATATGCCCTAATTATTGTATTTGTTCCTTATATAATTCACACTTGCTATATTTCACATACAAATAATGCTCCCTCAAGGTTTGAAACACAATTCGTAAGTGCTTATGATGCTCCTCCAAAATTTTAGAATAAATAAAAATATCATCTATGAATATTAGTACAAATTTGTCAAGATATGGATGGAATATCCCATTCATGAGACTCATGAAGGTAGATGGGGAATTAGTGTTACACATCATTTTGTCACTGTACCTGTACTCCCTATTCCTAGATATTAGAGAACTCCTATAGTGATCGCTGTGTAATTTTTCCATCATGAAAATGTGACTTTGGATTCCTTACAGTCTGAAGAACAATCTCTCTTTTGATCATTTCTAGAGCAGCTCCCTAAAAACCCATATTTTTGGAGCAACGCAACCCTTATGTGTCTCATCAGCCCCTATGGCTCATCCTTAGCATGTGACTATTGCATGTCAAACTCTTCATCCGAATTTTTGGCTTAATGCTTCCTCATAACCTTTTCTAACTCGTTTCCATGATCGAACTCAAATTTTGTTTGTCATTACGCCTTTTCTCCGCACGAAAAAAGTTTCCGCAAAGGTTAAAACCCAGACTTAAAATTCTGATTTTAAGCCCACTTCCCCCAAGATCTCAGCCCTCCCTGTTTTGGTTCCCATGTGACTCGGGCTCGAAACCATATGCTAAGTCAAAAGGAGCTCGCCACTTTACATTTTCGGGCACAACTGTAGCCGTCCAATCAGGTCCAATCGACGGAGCGGTGTTTGCTTTATGTGGTGGTCCCCGCGTCTGTATACCGCCGCAGAAAACCACTGGTTCCATTCCACACCACCTCCACCAGGCCGGCGGTTTTCAATCAAATGCCGGCGATTCCACAAATCGCATGATGCGTGTCCCGGAGTACGGCGGTCAAACCGCCCATATCGCGCGTTAAATATCCAACCATGGACGAGCAGCGGAATTCACTCATGCCGTTGGATCTGTCGACCTCCATCCAACGACGGATATCCTCCAAATCTGCTCGCGCGTTAACCCGTGTCTGTCATGTCCCGTGGCCCACCGATACATCGCTCCCAGTGAATTTGAGCCGTTGATCTGGTTTCGGGATCCGACGGTCCAAGACGAGTTCTCCTCCGCCTGTTGACTCCACATCTCCACGTCACCCCTTCATTGACATTTGTTGTACTTTTGTCCACGTTACCTACGCCTCTTGGCTTTTCGTGCACCCATGTGTCATATTCTCGCGTGTCCATGGTATTTTCCCCTGCCATATATATAAATGTGTTTTCATTCATATTCATCATTTTTATTCATTCATCAGGTTTAAACTGTTTTACATGGAAAACTTATGTCCCGTCAAAGTCTCCACTGTATTTTCTCCACCACCCTACATGTTCTTTCCATATGGCCATGTCTTCATCGTCACCATCATCCTCATCTCCATCCCGGTCTAGTTTTCCTTAACTGGTTTTTGTTTTTGCAGGTTAGCCGCAGTAGAAGATTCATCATGATTTGCTGCTTTGTTCGCAGAATTCAAGAGCACCGCCCTCGACAGTTTTCGAGGAAGAGATTCGGGAGGGAAGCCGAGGGTAGTTGTATGATATGACCATCATTAAAGAAAGCAAGGATATGAATCTATAGAATACTCCAAAGAAAATCAAGAGACAGATTTGAGCAGGCGAGAGTATTAATGGGGTAGCATGAAATATCAGCGAAAGATTGAGAGACACAGAACCCTGCATTAAAGATCTGAGGTCGAAATTCGAAGTCAGAAGGCCGAGAGTACTATACACAAATACAAGAAACCTCAGGGTTTTATTGTAGCAAATTTTCCTCTTTTAGTCAAGTAAAGAACGTTTGTATATTTTATTCTTTATGTCTTATTCATGAGGAGATTTTTATCTTCAACATTTATTTCATGAAGTAGTAGCAGAGTACTTGCATCAGTTTAGCACCTCCAAACAGCATAGGCGGGTTTTTCTTTCAAATTTGTTTAAATAAGATCATTAAATGTATATCACCTACCTCGTTCTCTAGAGTTTTCTCCTTCTTCTATAAAAACTAGAAAGAAAGACATTGTAGAGGTCCAGATTTCAATTAGCAAACTGTGCAGTGAGAAGCTCTTGTATACATCTTGTAACACTTTTGTATGAAAGCTCAGAGCCCGTAGGGTCTCAGTGAGGAGGAGTTATAACTGTAATGAGGATTCTGGTCTTTGGTATCTCACAGTATGTAATTTTCTCTTATGTGTTAATATAAAATCTCATTCCATGCTATTTATCTTCTTGTATCATGCTCTAGAATGCGAGTGGCTCACTGATCTTAAGTAAGGATTCATCCTAGTTGGTGCCCATACTTGGGTTAGTCAAGCGCTTTAAATAGGCCTAGTCATGATATACTGTTCCATGTTCATTTCATCCATATTTTCTGCTATATTAGTTACTTGAGGAGGGTGCTTTTAAAACGCCATTGTCATGTATGGATTCTTAGTTGGATAAGCCCATATATGGTTTTGTTGTGTATCTGGGTATCAGCCTCATGCTAACTAGTATCTTCTTCATGTTTCTTCACTGCATCCACTTTCTGATATTTGATTTTTGTGGCATATTATTTGAACTGGCCCTCTTTGCAGTAAGTTGTCTCTTAACTGTCTGATGCTTTTGTATTGGATTTTTGCATGATGTTCCTACATTATTCTTATCTTTGTATAAGCTTCTGAGAGAGATTGGTCCCATTTAAACTAATTTCCTTGTTTAACAAGAGATAGTAAGAGAGCTTTTGGACTGACAACCCAAACTATATTGTGAGCTCCTTGCTATATTAATATGTCCTAGGCACTGGTCTATGGCAACTCTAGGCTGTCTCTAGGGGTGACAAAGAAGCACCAAAAGGAATCAAAGAACAGAGAAACATAGAAAAAGGTAAGAGTCCTCTAAATGCTCCCATGCAGCCTAATGATCAGATTCCTTCTTCTTCAAAAGTAGTCAGTCCTCCTAATGGTGAATCTGTGTCAAAAGAGATTAAATTTTCAGCTGAAAATAAAGAGTCAAAAGAAGTTGTAATAGAGAAGCCCCCTTCTGCTTTTAATTTACAAAAAGAACTTGAGAAAATTAAGATTCCAGTCCCCCTAACCGAGCTGTTAAAACAGCCTGTATATCAGTCTCAAGTTACTTCCTTTATGCTCCCTCCTGAAATACCAATTGTGCCTGATAGTCTAAACCTTCAAGAAGAAAGACCCATGGTAGTCTTTGGCCCACATGTCGAGGAGATAGACCCTTCTACTCCTCCTTTTTATGTGTCTCTAGTGATTCATGACCTGCTGTTACACAATTATATGCTAGATTCTGGGGCTTCCCATAATCTTATGCCTCTGTCTGTCATGGAACAACTAGGACTGCAAATTACAAGACCTTATAAAGACCTATACTCATTTGATTCCAAAAGAGTTAAATTCTTGGGAATGATTAAATATTTAGTGGTCAATTTGGCCCAAATTCCAGCAAAGAGTGTGGTCATGGACATTGTGGTTGCTAATATCCCAGCCCGCTTTGGCATGTTGCTGTAAAGGTCCTGGGGTACAAAAATTGGTGGGTCAATCAAGTTAGATTTAACGTATGCTACTGTCCCAGTCTTTGGAGGCCAGGAGAGGAGGTTATACAGGGAGACTAGATTTGTTAAAATGGTAACTAAGGCTGACTGCTCAGAGAATTCCCCAGTTTATAACAAAGAGGGAGACTTCTCATGTTTGATGTTAGAAGAAAATCAAAATTATGCCTATGAGCCCCCTTTTGGTCAAATCCAAGCTGAACAACCTTCAGAAGACCAGGGATCAGAAATTTGGACTTTACATTTTGATGGAGCAAATTCAAAGAAAGGTAATGGAGCTGGAGTGTTATTAATCTCTCCTACAGGCAAATGGGTCCCACTGTCCTTTAAATTGGAATATGAGGCTACCAATAATGTAGCTGAATATGAAGCACTTTTGTTGGGATTACAGACAGCCAAGAATATGGGCATACAAAGTTTAAAAGTCATGGGAGACTCTGAGCTGGTGGTAAGGCAGGTCAGAAATCGATGTCAAACTAAGCACCCACGGCTGAGAGCATATAGAAATGAAGTATGGGACATGGTGGAAAATTTCTTCTCGGCTTTTAATATACAATTCATGCCCCGGGAGCAGAACATAATAGCAGATTCTCTTACTGTAGCTTCCAGTACATTCCGTCCTCCTCAGAATCCACTTTTAAGATATGAAGTGGAGGTACGTTA
The DNA here is from genome assembly GCA_034641835.2 of Pinus albicaulis. Lineage (NCBI taxonomy): Eukaryota > Viridiplantae > Streptophyta > Pinopsida > Pinales > Pinaceae > Pinus > Pinus albicaulis. Next base: position 522,654,309 of record CM076578.1, read on the forward strand.
CAGGCCATCTATCTCAGATAATATTAAGCACTGGCAGGTATTCGAAGATGACGAACAGATGAAGAGATTCCTAGAAATAGTGGGAGAGTTCTCTAATATGGAGATTGATGACAATGAAGAAGAGGAAGCTAAAAATGTCACAAAAAGTAAATGGGAAGATAAAATGGCAGGAAATAAAGTGTTGCAGCTGAAAGGAAATGTTATACCTAGAGGTCTGGTGCCTCTAGAAATATTATTTAACAAAGATGATATTCCATTGCAGCCAAACAAAGTGATAGAAGAAGATCAAGTGGAAGATTTAAATCTGGGTACTCATGCTGATCCCAAAATTGTAAAACTATCTAAAAGGGTCCCAGAAGAATATAAAGAAAAATATTTGAAGTTGTTTCAATCCTATAAATATGTATTTGCATGGTCCTATCAGGACCTAAAAACTTTTGATGTTAATATAATGCAACATAAAATTCCTTTGAGGGAAGATGCAAAGCCTTATAAGCAGAAGCTCAGACAGATAAATCCTCTGATGCTTCCCTCTATTGAAAAAGAAATCAAGAAGCTACTGAAGGCCAAAATAATTGTGCCATTGAGATACTCAGAATGGGTAGCAAACCTTGTTCCTGTTCGAAAGAAAAATGGAGAAATAAGGCTGTGTGTGGATTTCAGAAATTTAAACAGAGCATCATTAAAGGATAATTATCCATTGCCTAAGATGGATCACATTCTGCAGAAAGTGGTGGGAGCATCCAGAATGTCAATGATGGATGGTTTTTCTGGCTATAATCAGGTGGCTGTACTTCCAGAGGATCAGAAGAAAACAACTTTCACTACACCATGGGGAACATTTATGTATGCCAGGATGCCATTTGGATTAATTAATGCAGGGGCCACTTTTCAGAGGGCAATGGACATAGCCTTTGTTGGAGAGAAGGACAAGTTTTTGGTAGTTTATCTTGATGATATTACAGTATTTCCCAAGAATGATGATGAGCATATTGAGCATTTACGGAGAACTTTTGAAAAATGCAGAAGGTATGGCCTTTCCCTCAATCCTCAAAAATCTTTATTTGCATTAGATGAGGGAAAAATCTTAGGGCACATTGTAACTAAAGATGGTGTGAAAATAGACCCTAAGAGAGTTGAAGTTATAAATGGTATTCCTTTACCCAGAAATAAGAAGGAAGTGCAGGTGTTTCTAGGCCGAATCAATTTTCTGAGAAGGTTTATTCCTAACTATGTTGAGATAGTTAGGCATATAACTGATATGTTGAAAAAGGACATTGAGGTGAAATGGTCCCAGGAGTCTAGAGATGCATTCACCAGGATAAAACAGGCATTTTTTGAAGCTCCTGTACTAGCTGGACCAAATTATACGAAGCCATTTATGATATTTTCATTTGCTTCACCCCATGCAGTAGCAGGAGTCTTATTGCAGAGAAATGAAGATGGATATGAGCAGCCTATAGCTTTCTTCAGTCAAGTGCTTCATGATGCTGAATTAAAATATAATATATTGGAGAAGCAGGAATATGCCCTGGTAAAGTCCCTCAAAGCTTTTAGAACCTATGTTTTGCAATCTCACATTACTGCATATGTTCCCACAGCAGCTGTCAAAGACATTCTTGTTCAGGGGGATAGCGAAGGTAAAAGAGGAAGATGGATTGCAAAAATACAGGAGTATGATTTGGACATAAGACCTACTAAGTTGATTAAAGGACAGGGACTTGCTAAGATGTTATCTGAATCAAATCATCAAGCCTTAGGCATTAATTTATCCATGATAGCAAATGAAGAATCTGAGAAAGGAGAAGAACAGCAAGGACTAGAGATGGCCACTTAAAAGGTACACATGAAATATCTCACTAGTCCTTGGTATAAAGAAATAGTTGAATATCTTTTAACACTTAGCTGTCCTCCAAGTTGTGATAAGATAAAATACAGAGCTGTAAGAATGAAATCCCAGAAATACATAATTGCTAATGGACAGCTATATTGGAGAGACCCTTCAGGTATATTACTATTGTGCCTCACAGAAAATGAAGTGGAGAATATAATGACAGAATTTCATGAGGGAATATGTGGAGGGCATTACAGTTGGAGGGCTACAGCTCATAAAATCCTGAAGGCTGGTTTTTACTGACCAAAATTATTTACAGATGCTTTTTTTTGGGTCAGAGCATGTGACAAGTGCCAAATATTTGCAGAAAGGCAGAAGTTAGCAGCTTTGCCCTTGATTCCTGTTCATGTGAATGAACCATTTCAGAAATGGAGATTAGATTTTATAGGAGAAATACATCCCCCAGCAAGTGGCCAATATAAATTGATATTAACAGCCACAAATTATTTCACAAAATGGGTGGAAGCCATACCTACAAGAAATGCTACAGATACTGTAATAATCAAATTTATGGAGGAAAATATCATATCTAGGTTTGGCTGTCCTGCTAGGATTGTAACTGATAATGCACAGGCTTTCAAGTCTGCCAGATTTGTAAATTTCTGCCAACAGTATAACATCATATTGACTCACTCCACAGCTTACTATCCCCAGGGAAATGGCTTAGCAGAGTCTTCTAATAAAACCCTGGTGAGGGCCTTGAAGAAAACAATAAATGAGAATCAGAAGAATTGGGACTCCCAATTAAAATTTGCTCTATGGGCGAATAGGATAACCAGCAAGAGAACAACAGGGAAATCTCCCTATGAGTTGGTGTATGGGCGAGCAGTTGTGTTTCCTGTGCAATTGGCGTTGCCGGTAGCACGTTTCATGCAGGAAAGTCAGGAAGAACCAGACGACATGGTCAGAAGGATTAACCAACTGGTAGAATTGGAAGAAACACGGAGCCAAGTGAATCAGAGATTAGAAGAGTATCAAGAGAAAATGAAAAACATCTTTGATCGCCATGCGAAAGATAGGAAATTTCAAATTGGAGACCTGGTTCTCAGATGGGACGTTCGAAGAGCAGAGAAGGGCAAGCATGCTAAATTTGATCCGATGTGGTTTGGCCCATTCAAAATTGTGAATCAAGGAGGAAATAATACATTTATTTTAGAAAAATTACAGGGTGATTTGTTGGATGCCCCTGTGAATGGCTAATTCCTCAAGCCCTACTTCCAATTCTGATCCAGGCTGGGAGTTCCTATTGTATTATATTGTATATAAGTTGTTTTAGCTTTTGTTTTCATAAAGAAAGGGTGCTGGAAAATTATCAGAAGAAGCGCAGAAGAATTGAATAACAGAATGTTCATACATAAATGTTCAGTGGTCTGCGCGTTCTCGACATGTCCAAGGACGAACATGTCGTCCCCAGATGGAGCCGATGTTGTACATATTGACCCTTGCATATAAATTTTTGGTCTGCTACCTCTTCCAAATCTGTTTTAAACCTCTGTCGTGGCCTAAAACCTCCATAATTCTGTTTAACATTACCATTTCCGCTCATAAAATATACTGTGCAAAGGTTAAAACCCGTGCTTGGAAATATGTCGGGCCTGGCCCCTTGAAGCCTTAGCCCCTTTTGTTTTAATTCACACATGACCTGAGCACAAGACCATGTGCCAGACAGGCGGGAGCTCATCGCTTCACGTTTTCGGGCCAAACCGTAGCTGTCCGTTCCAATAAAATCAATGGCCCGCAATCAAATCAAACGTGGTGGCCCCCACGCCCGAAAACCAGCGGTTAATTCCGCACCACCTCCACCGGGCTGGCAGTTTTCAATCAAATGCCAGCGATTCCACAAATCGCGTGACGCGTGTCCCGGAGTACGGCGGTCAAACCGCCCATTTCGTGCGTTAAATATCCGACCATGGACGGGCAGTGGAATTCACCCGCGCCGTTGGATCTGTCGACCTCCCTCCAACAGCGGATATCCTCCGAAGCTGCTCGCGCGTTAACCCGTGTCTGTCGTGTCCCGTGGCCCACCGTTACATCGCTCCCAACGCCTTTGAGCCGTTGATCTGGTTTCAAAATCCGACGGTCCAAGACGCGTTCTCCTCCGCCTGTCGACTCCATATCTCCACATCACCCCTTCATTGACATTTGTTGTACTTTCTTCCACGTCATCTATTCCTCTTGGCCTTTCGTACACCCATGTGTCACCATCTCGCATGTACATAGTTTTTTTCCCCTGCCATATATATATGTGTTTTTCATTCATATTCATCGATTTCTCACCATGTTTAAACTGTTTTACGTGGAAAATTTACATTCCGTCTGTTTATCAAAGTCCCCATCGTATTTCCTCCACCACCCTGCATGTTCTTGCCATATGGCCATGCCTTTGATGTCACCATCGTCCTCATCTCCATCCCTGTCTGGTTTTCCTTAACTAGTTTGTGTTTTTGCAGGTTTTCCGCGGTAGAAAATTCATCATGATTCACTGCTTCGTTCACAGAATTCAAGAGCACCGCCCTTGACAGTTTTCGAGGAAGAAATTCAGGAGGGAAGCCGAGGGTAGTTGTATGATATGACCTCATTAATGGAAGCATAAATAAAATCCATTGAACCCTAAATACGCCTACAGAGAGAAATATTACACAACAAGAAATGTTAATGGGGCTGCATGAAGTATCAGTGAAAGATCGAGAAATACAACGTCCTGCATTAAAGATCTGGCATTCTAATTAAAGATCAGAGGGCCGAAAGTACCATGCACAAACACAAGCAACCTCAAGGTTTTATTGCAGTAGATTTTTCTCTTCCAGTGAAGTACAGAACATTTGTATATTTTATTCTTTATGTCTTGTTCATGAGGAAATTTTTATCCTCAGCATTGATTTCATGAAGCAGTAGCAGAGTACTTGCACCAGTTCAGCACCGCCAAACAGCATAGGTAGGTTTTTCTTTCAGATTTGTTTTAAATTAGATCATTAAATGTATATCACCTACCTCATTCTCTAGATTTTTCTCCTTCTTCTATTAAAACTAGAAAGAAAGACATTGTAAGGGTTCCAAATTTCTATCAGCAAACTGTGCAGTGAGAAGTTGTTGTATACATCTTGTAACACTTTTGTATGAAGGCTCAGAGCCCGTAGGGTCTCGTGAGGAGGAGTTATAACTGTAATGAGGATTCTGGTCTTTGGTATCTCACAGTATGTAATTTTCTCTTATGTGTTAATACAATATCTCATCCCAATGCTTTTTATCTTAATAGTCATGCTCAGAATGCAAGTGGAGTGGCTCACCGATCTTAAGTAAGGATTCATCCTAGTTGTGCCTATACTTAGATTAGTCATGCTTTAAATAGGCCTAGTCATGATATACTATTCCATGTTCATTTCATCCATATTTTCTGCTATATTAGTTACTTGAGGAGGGCTTTAAAACGCCATTGTCATGTATGGATTCTTAGTTGGTTAAGCCTATATATGGTTTTGTTGTGTATCCGGGCATCACCTCCCTGTTAAACTAGTATCTTCTACATGCTTCTTCTCTTCATGCTTCTTCACCGCATCCACTCTCTGGAAATTTTACTGTGGCATATTATTTGAACTGCCTCTCTTGGCAGTAAGCTGCTCTTTAACTGTCTGATGCCTTTGTATTGGATTTTTGCATGATGTTCCTACATTATTCTTGTCTTTGTATCAGCTTCTGGGAGAGATTGGTCCCATTTAAACTAATTTCCTTTTTCAACAAGAGATAGTAAGAGACCTTTGGGACTGAAAACCTAAGCTATATTATGAGCTCATTGCTATATTAAGATGTCCTAGGCACTGGTCTATGGCAACTCTAGGTCAGTTTCTGTGGGTGATGAAAGAAGCACCTCCTCAGAAGGAATCAGCAACAAAGAGAAACATAGAAAAAGGTAAGAATCCTCTAAATGCTCCCTCGCAGCCTAATGATCAGATTCCTTCTTCTTCAAAAATAGTCAGTTCTCCTAATGCTGAGTCAGTATCAAAAGAAATTAAACCTTCAGCCGAAAATAAAGGATTTAAAGAAGTCATGATACAAAAGCCTCCTCCTGCTTTTAATTTGCAAAAATAACTTGAGAAAATTAAGATTCCAGTCCCCCTGATCGAACTATTAAAATAGCATATCAGTCTCAAGTTAATTCCTTCATGCTTCCTCCTGAAATACCAATTGTGCCTGATAGTTTAAACCTTCAAGAAGAAATACCCATGGTAGTCTTTGGCCCACATGTCGAGGAGATAGACCCCTCTACTCCTCCTTTTTATGTGTCTCTAGTTATTCATGACCTGCTGTTACACAATTGTATGTTAGATTCTGGGGCTTCCCATAATCTTATGCCTCTGTCTATCATGGAACAACTAGGACTGAAAATTACAAGACCATATAAAGACCTATACTCATTCGATTCCAAAAGGGTGAAATGCTTGGGAATGATTAAATATTTAGTGGTCAATTTGGCCCAAATTCCAGCAAAGAGTGTGGTCATGGACATTGTGGTTGTTGACATCCCAGCCCGCTTTGGCATGTTGTTGTCAAGGTCCTGGGGCACAAAAATTGGTGGGTCAATCAAGTTAGATTTAACATATGCTACTATCCCAGTCTTTGGAGGCCAGGAGAGGAGGTTATACAGGGAGACTAGATTTGTTAAAATGGTAACTAAGGCTGACTTCTCAGAGAATTCCCCAGTTTATAACAAAGAGGGAGACTTCTCATGTTTGATGTTAGAATAAAATCAAAATTATGCCTATGAGCCCCTTTTTGGTCAAATCCAAACTGAGCAGCCTAAAGAAGATCAGGAATCAGAAATTTGGACTTTGCATTTTGATGGAGAAAATTCAAGAGAAGGCAATGGAGCTGGGGTGTTATTGATCTCTCCTACAGGAAAATGGGTCCCATTGTCCTTTAAACCGGAATATGTGGCTACCAATAATGTAGCTGAATATGAAGCACTTTTATTGGGACTGTAGATAGCTTGAAACATGGGCATCCAAAGTCTGAAAGTCATGGGAGACTCTGAGCTGGTGGTAAGGCAGATCAAAAATAAATGTCAAACTAAGCATCCAAGGCTGAGAGCTTACAAAAACGAAGTATGGGACATGGTGGAGAATTTCTTCTCAGCATTTAACATACATTTCATGCCCCGGGAGCAGAACAGAATAGCAGATTCTCTTGCTGTAGCTGCCAGTACATTCCGTCCTCCTCAGAACCCACTTTTGAGATATGAAGTGGAGGTACGTTACAAGCCATCTATCCCAGATAATATTAAACATTGGCAGGTATTTGAAGATGATGAACAAATGAAGAGATTCATGGAGACAATGGGAGAATTCTCCAATATGGAGATCGATGATAATGAGGAAGAGGAAGCTGAAAATGTTGTAGAAAAGAAATGGGAAGAAAAAATAGCAGGTAATAAAGTGTTGCAGCTGAAAGGAAATGTTATACCTAGAGGTCTGGTGCCTCTAGAAAGATTATTTAACAAAGATGATATTCCATTGCAGCCAAACAAAGTCATAGAAGAAGATCAAGTGGAAGATTTAAATCTGGGTAGTTATGCTGATCCCAAAATTGTAAAATTATCTAAAAGAGTCCCAGAAGAATATAAAGAAAAATATTTGAAGTTGTTTCAATCTTATAAAGATGTATTTGCATGGTCCTATCAAGACCTAAAAACTTTTGATGTTAATATAATTCAACATAAAATTCCTTTGAGGGAAGATGCAAAGCCTTATAAGCAGAAGCTCAGACAGATAAATCCTCTGCTGCTTCCCTCTATTGAAAAAGAAATGAAGAAGTTACTGAAGGCCAAAATAATTGTGCCATTGAGATATTCTGAATGGGTAGCAAACCTTGTTCCTGTTCGAAAGAAAAATGGAGAAATAAGGTTGTGTGTGGATTTCAAAAATTTAAATAGAGCATCATTAAAGGACAATTATCCATTGCCTAAGATGGACCACATCTTGCAGAAAGTGGTCGGAGCCTCCAGAATGTCAATGATGGGTGGGTTTTCTGGTTATAATCAGGTAGCTGTGTTCATAGAGGATTAGAAGAAAATTGCATTTACAACACCATGGGGAACATTTATGTATGCTCGGATGCCATTTGGATTAATCAATACAGGAGCTACTTTTCAGAGGGCAATGGACATAGCTTTTGTTGGAGAGCAGGAAAAGTTTTTGGTGGTATATCTTGATGATATCATAGTGTTTTCAAAGAATGATGATGAGCATATAGAGAATTTAAGAATAACTTTTGAAAAATGCAGAAGGTATGGCCTTTCCCTCAATCCTCAAAAATATTTATTTGCATTAGATGAGGGAAAACTCTTAGGGCACATTGTAACTAAAGATGGTGTGAAAATAGACCCTAAGAGAGTGGAAGTTATAAACAGTATTCCTTTACCTAGGAATAAGAAATAAGTACAAGTGTTTTTAGGCCGAATCAATTTTCTGAGAAGGTTTATTCCTAACTATGCTGAGATAGTTAGGCATATAACTGATATGTTGAAAAAGGATAATGACGTAAATTGGTCCCAAGAATCTAGAGATGCATTTACAAGGATAAAATAGGCATTTGCTGAAGCTCCTGTACTAGCTAGACCAGATTATGCAAAGCCATTTATGATCTTTTCATTCACTTCACCTCATACAATAGCTGGAGTACTATTGCACAAAATTAAGATGGATATGAGAAACCTATAGCTTTCTTCAGTCAAGTGCTGCATGACGCTGAATTAAAATATAATATATTGGAGAAGCAGGCATATGCCCTGGTAAAGTCCCTCAAAGCTTTTAGAACATATTTTTTGCAATCTCACATCACTGCATATGTCCCTACAGCAGCTGTTAAAGACGTTCTTGTTCAGGGGGATAGTGAAGGTAAAAGAGGACGATGGATCGCAAAAATACAGGAGTATGATCTGGACATAAGGCCTACCAGGCTGATTAAAGGACAGGGACTGGCTAAAATGTTATCTGAATCAAATCATCAAGCCATGGGCATTAACTTATCCATGATAGGTAATGAAGAATATGAAAAAGGAGAAGAACAGCATGGGCTAGAGCTGGCCACTCAAAAGATACATATGAAATATCTCACTAGTCCTTGGTACAAAGAAATAGTTGAATATCTCTTAACACTCAACTATCCTCCAAATTGTGATAAGGTAAAATACAGGGCTGTAAGGATGAAATACCAGAAATACATAGTTGCTAATGGGCTGCTATATTGGAGAGATCCATCAGGTATATTATTATTGTGCCTCACAGAGGATGAAGTAGAAAATATAATGACAGAATTTCATGAGGGAATATGTGGAGGGCATTACAGCTAGAGGGCTGCATCTCATAAAATCCTAAAGGCTGGTTTCTACTGGCCAAAATTATTTACAGATGCTTTTGCTTGGGTCAGAGCATGTGACAAGTGTCAAAGATTTGCAGGAAAATAGAAATTAGCAGCTCTACCCTTGATTCCTATTCATGTAAATGAACCATTTCAGAAATGGGGATTAGATTTTATAGGAGAAATACATCCCCCATCAAGTGGCCAATATAAATGGATACTAACAGCCACCGATTATTTTACAAAATGGGTGGAAGCCATACCTGCAAGAAATGCTACAAATGGTGTGATAATCAAGTTTATGGAGGAAAATATCATATCCAAGTTT